>OZ019978.1:27511800-27858643 GCA_963970395.1 Ephialtes manifestator
TGAATGTGATGTACCATAAATTAATTTTACATTACACTTGTATACTAAATTTAATATACTAGTTTATGAATAAAAACTTCCAGTAAAAGTACACTAAATTTCAAGTAGATTTTTTTTACAGTGTAAACAAGCCTGCAAAGTAGAACTTTGCAAATTGCTTCCTCATTATTTTTCTCTTTTAACAAAGCTTCCTCTATGAGGAAGCCAAAATCAATTAACATACTTCCTCGTAGAGGAAGCTTTGTAAAAACGGAAAAATAATGAGGAAGCAATTTGCAAAGTTCTACTTTACAGGCTTTTTATTATTATTGCAATTACAGAAATCTTCTGAAATGAAGCCCACCGAACTTACTTTGAGGCAACTAAATTAAATTTGAAGCAAATTTCATTAAGCTCAATAAAGTTCACGTTGGCTCAATAAAATTTGTTTTTGAACCAACAAGATTTATTTGCCTGAACGTAAGTTCAGTTGGCTATAGTCTAAAAGACTTCTTTCAGTGTTAATATCCTTTATACTGATAAAAAGATCAAGATAATGGTTTTAAAAAAATGTTTTTAATAGAAAAACTTTGTTTCTACGTACAAGAAGTATACTTTCCCACGGCAACCATCTAATTGGCGCCGGTGGTCTGCCTCCTATGTCACTGTAATCCTTCTTGTAAAGGTCGCTGCACATTGCAATGTCCGTCACTTTCACGCTGTAACATCGACCGACCAGGCAATTTCTCGCAGCAAGATCCTTATGCACGAGATTCTTAGACTCCAGAAAACGCATGCCTGATGCTATCTGGGCTCCCATGTACAACAGACAGCTTTGACTGAAATAAGAAATTGAAGAAAACTTATTACTTTTCAATCAATCTTTGAATATGTACACGTTTAGGGTCAAAATCTCTTGATCTTTGAAAATTGCTTCTGGGAAGTTGTAACAATATTGCCATTCTTTTAAGCATCTTAAGAACTTAAGGCGAAACATGTATTTAATATGATGATCAATATCGTCATCAACATCATCAGAATTATTCATATTGTTTCATTGTTATTTGCACAATTTATTTGATTAATAAAGTAGTAATTTAAAAAAAAAATTATTCTAGTACAGGAATGGATGTTCGAATTTGTTATAATAAAATAAAAGCTCGGAAAATTTTAGTGTTGTAAATGGAAGTGAATACCTAAGAGCTTTGAGATTACAATTTGGCCTCATGTTTCCCGTGAGTGGTACGCTGTACTGAAGATAGTGAGCTAAATCTCCGAGTTCTGTGTACTCCATAATGGTCCAGTTTGGTGATGTATCAGGGGCTGTGCAGACGCCGAAAATTCTCGCGATATTGGGATCAGCGAGACACGATAAAAAGCGAACTTCTCTCATCATTTCAGCAGCTCGACCAGAATTTCCTCGATCGGTGTTTGGGGTGGGGATTCTAGCGACAACGAGTCTGCCCGCTCCAGAAACAACTTCGTCCAAGGAAACAGCTTCGCAGACGATTGCCTATATATACAATATATCAATAAGTTATTAGAATTTTTAAATAATAATTGTGAAATTTTTATTTTACTGAACGTTTTTATCATGATTAAAAAAAAGAGACTATTTCTGTTTCCGATACCAGAATTCGCAGATTCGACTTCCGGTCGGTAAATGCAACCTAATTCTTTTTTCTTCAAGGTATCGAATTTTGGCCTTCACACGGAAGAAAAATTTTGCTCCACCACCAAATCAGTTGCTAATATAGTGACAGCAAGCTTTATTTGCTCTCCAAACAAAAATATTTGATAGCCTAGCAAGAAAATTTTCTAGATTAACAAATCTTCTGTTAGTCCAGCAAAAATACTTATTAGGATAGCAAATAGGGTTTGCTGTCACTATATCAACAAATGATTTTTCTCCGTGCACTATCGTTTTCAAGTCGCATATTCTACCACGGAAAATAAAGGTTAAAAGTTTTTTTCCATGATTTAAAAAAAGGTTACTTTTTTCTGTTTCTGATTCCAGAATTCACAGATCTGACTTCCGGTCGAAAAATCCAACCTAATTTTTTTTTCTTTGAGATATCGAATTTTGGCCTTCACTATCGTTCTCAAGTCGCATATTCTACCACAGAAAATACCGTTTACAAGCCTTTTTTATCATGAATTTAAAAAAGTGACCTGTTTCCAACTCCAGAATTCACAGATCCGACTTACGGTCGAAAAATCTAACATAAATTTGTTTTTCTTTAAGATATCGAATTTTTGCCTTCACTATATTTCTTAAGTCGCATATCCTACAACGGTAAATACCGTTTTTACGTCTTTTTACCATGGTTTAAAAAAAGGTCTCTTTTTTCTATTTTTGATTCCAGAATTCACAGATCCATCCGACGTCCGGTCGGAAAATCCAACCTAAATTTTATTTATTTAAGATTTAAGATATCAAATTTTGGCCTTCACTATCGTTCTCAAGTCGCATATTCTACCACGGAAAATAAAGGTTACAAGTCTTTTTACCATGATTTAAAAAAAGGGCACTTTTTCTGTTTCTGATTCCAGAATTCACAGATCCATCCGACTTCCGGTCGGAAAATCCAGACTAAATTTTTTTATTTAAGATATCGAATTTTTTGATAATATATTTATACATTACATAAAAACACTTTGTGATTATGTCTTTATTTCTATAAAGACAATAAATAAAAATGTCAACAAAACACATTTTATCAATGTCCAATCATTGGAGAATTTTATTGCAGCATAAAGTTTGCAAATTAATGTTGTTACCTCGCCTATGTGACTCGAGCCAAGTTTCTCCACGGTTCGCAAACACGAACGAGGAATGTCGGTGGGCTCTATCTCCTTACACTTGTACGGTTTGTTCATGCTGGGTGCGATGTTCCAGCTGACTATCGGTGCGGGTACCTGCAAACACGCAAATTTCTTTTAATTCACTTTTAACCTACGTCACACTTGATCGAACAACATGGATAAAATAAATAGGTGAGACACGTGAAATCGATATTTTCGCAACATACTATTTTCCACGATATTTGTATGCAACTGGGCATCTCTATTCGTCAAGTCGTGTCTGAAGAATGCTTAAAGATATCGCAACAAAATGCAAAGGAATTTATTGATGTTTGGCCTGTCATAAATTCCTTAAGGGAAGAGATAAATAAGATAATAAAAATGACTCTTCACTATAGAATTAAATTGCATTAAATAAGAATACATATAAAATCTATAAGAAAGTTGATTAATCGCCGTAAAAAAAATAGCTTTTACAATTAAGTTTATTTATTATTAATAGAGGAGATGGGGTCAAAATGGGCAATCAAGACTGAAAATGACAATTGGGAGCAAAACGGGCATCGTTTCAACTTTTTCGAACACGACTTTTTTCAATTTCCTGACATTTCTTACTTGAAAATTTCGGAAAATAATTGGTGATGTCAATAAAACAGGCAGGAAGGCAAAACAGGCATCTCGGCTAAATATAAGTATCGGGGTCAAAATTGGCACCAAATCATAAAATGAGAATTTCGTTCTAATTGATTTCTTTATGATATACCGACTTTTTTTTCAAAGAATTAATTTGATTATAAAATTTTTGAAAAATTCATTTGACTATCTTTTTTTTCTTTGCTCAACAAAGTATCGAAAAAAAGTTCTGAACGGATGGTTAAAAAAATCCTGATCTGATGAAGATTATCAATTTTTTTTCATCACCAATTTGACGTATTTTCCGCACTTTCCCTATCTAAGGAACGTAAAAAACTGAGACAAATCGTTTTTACGAAAGTTGAGACGGTGCCCGTTTTGCCCCCAATCCCGATTTTTAATGGAGATGCCCGTTTTGCCCCCCTGCCCATTTTGCCCTCGTCTCCCCTAAATATATGTAACTAGGTTAAAGCCATCGTTGCACACCTCATGTCTTTTGCTATAAGGTTATATGTAATCCCATGAAGAGCAAAATAAACCATATCTATCTATAAAAATATTATATTTCATACACGGAAAGGAAGGCTTGGTTCAAACAACCAAGTGCTATGGTTATATATGCGCCAGACAATTAATTGGTTAGACCGACCAATTTCTTGGTTAGGTTACCAATTTCTTGGTTAGACTAACCAAGTCACTTGGTAAGCTAACCAAGTGACTTGGTTAGACCAACCAAATGACTTGATAAGCTAACCAAGTGACTTGGTTAGACCAACCAAGTGACTTGGTTAGACCAACCGAGTGACTTGGTTAGACCAACCAAGTGACTTGGTCAGACCAACCAAGTGACTTGGTTAGACCAACCAAGTGACTTGGTAAGCTAACCAAGTGACTTGGTAAGCTAACCAAGTGACTTGGTTAGATCAACCAAATGACTTGGTAAGCTAACCAAGTGACTTGGTTAGACCAACCAAGTAACTTAATAAGCTAACCAAGTGACTTGGTTGGTCTAACCAAGAAATTGGTAGCCTAACAAATTACTTGGTTAGACCAACCAAGTGACTTGGTAAGCTAACCAAGTGACTTGGTAAGCTAACCAAGTGACTTGGTTAGACCAACTAAATGACTTGATAAGCTAACCAAGTGACTTGGTTAGACCAACCAAGTGACTTGGTTAGACCAACCAAGTGACTTGGTTAGACCAACCAAGTGACTTGGTTAGACCAACCAAGTGACTTGGTCAGACCAACCAAGTGACTTGGTTAGACCAACCAAGTGACTTGGTAAGCTAACCAAGTGACTTGGTAAGCTAACCAAGTGACTTGGTTAGACCAACCGAAATGACTTGGTAAGCTAACCAAGTGACTTGGTTAGACCAACCAAGTGACTTAGTAAGCTAACCAAGTGACTTGGTTGGTCTAACCAAGAAATTGGTAGCCTAACAAATTACTTGGTTAGACCAACCAAGTGACTTGGTAAGCTAACCAAGTGACTTGGTAAGCTAACCAAGTGACTTGGTTAGACCAACCAAGAAATTGGTAGCTTAAAAAATTACTTGGTTGGTCTAACCAATTAATTGTCTGGCGCATATATAACCATAGCACTTAGTAGTTCCAACCAAGCCTTTTTTTCGTGCAATAGACTTTATTTCTATGGGGTTATTGCTGTTCCATATCATCACCTTCACCTTGTGTTTTTCTTTGGGCGCAGTGTGCCATCGTTTCGCACGAGTTGCATCGATTGAATCTCTCTGATGAGTCGAGTTGGTCAACATGTTAGTGGGTCTGCTTGTTGTGTTAATGGGATGAAGCTGAAGTGTCCTGTAATGCTGGGAGTGTCGAGCTGGTGAACAAGCGGGTGAGGAAGAACCGCTGGGAGGTCCTGGTACAGTGGCTTTCGAATCCGTTCGCATAAGGCATGACTCTTGTTGAAGCACTTCGACAGCATTCATTTCTTTCGGTGGATCTATCAATCATGAACAAAAATCTCGAATAAATAATGCGTAGAATACAACAGATATTCTCCGTTAATTTCAGCCATTACAACTTTTGTAAAACTTCTTTCATTCCTCCATATACTTTTCGTCCACTCTACCAATTTTTCTATAGGATTTGTAATTATAACTATAGTTTATATAAAATTAAGAGTACGATAAAAAGTTTACGTAGGAGTGAGTAAAAAAATAAATAAATGTATATTTATATACGTGAATTAAAAAAGACACACACATTCTACTGTATGCAAAAATTGGAGTACATATTGCAACGTAAAATAAAAAAAAAATGAAAACAGAAATACCATATAGAATTATGTTTTTATATCAGAGGCACCTTAAAAGATTAAGTGTCTACAACACCAAAGCCAGAATCATAAAGCTGCATAATTAAAATGTGTTTATTTCTAATAGCAAAAATTTTTTAAAATATATTTTTTATTTAAATTTTTTTTTTTTTTAATTAGAATTAAAAAGGTTGAAGTACTTTCGTCAATTATTTAAAGGCTTCTTCAAATATTGTAACAAAAATCAAAGAAAAGTAAATAATGTAAATCTTGGACAATAATAATCACTTTACTTCTACTGCTACTTTGCAAAAAAATGGCTGATCTGATGGAGAATATCTCATATAAAAGTTGTATAATATTTAATGCTTTTTGTTTAATCGCGATAAACACCTACCAGTATTAACCAATGCTGCATATGTAGCCTTGTAAGGAGATCCAACCAGAGGCGAGTCGAATTGCTCCATTGTCAAAGACTCGTGCATACTACCGTCTTCTTCTGGATGATCTGGTGAACCACGACCATTGTCGCTCAGCATGCTGCTCGGTGTAAGATTCAGTAGAATATCCTGTGTAAAGATAATTTTATTATAACGTAATATAGCAACACGGTATTACAACAAATTTTTTTACTAATTTCGCAAAATTTATTTTCTTGTCACAAAATTTAAGCAATTAATTTGTATGTTCTGATAATATGAATAATATTTTGCATATATTGAAGTACCCCTATAAATTTAAGGGCTACTTATTTTATTCATTATTTTATTATTAAGACAGAATATTAGTTATGTTAATGGCAATTTAAAAAATCTGTCAACAGTGAATTATAGTCAATTATAATTGACAATTAGAGGAGAAATGTTCTTTATTTTTCTGAAAATAATATTTTTATTGAATTAACAAATATTTGAAATATATTAATACAACATTTCTATAGCTAATGTTTAGTTCATTAAAACAAACAAAACAAAACTAAAGTCGGTCGAATGAATTGAATATTGTCGAATCTAAATATTTACTTCATCAAAACATAATTTTAACTGATTAGCAACCCTAATCAATCTTAATGGATTGATAGATAAACAATTGGAACTTGCTTGTATTTACAATTACTCGTGACGTTCACTCGATATCAATCGATTTTTTTTTCGTATTCAAATTCATATTACAATCGTTTGGGAATTTAAGTGTTCTTTGTCTTATCTTGAATTTTTTAAATAAATGTGAAGAATACTTAAACAGCAAGTTCTATTAATAGTGAAGAAAAAGCGGAGACTATTATTTTTAATTTACATTTTCTTTTTTTCCTTATTTCGATTTAATTTTCCACTTTTAATTTTATTTAAAATTATAATTTTCTTTTGTACATCAATAAAAAAATGTTTGTAATAAAAAATTGCTTCATAATTATTTTCTATTTCCAACACATTTCGTATAAGTTATAAAATAACAACCCCATAAGGGAATAATGAAAAAAAAAAATGTTTATATCAGTAAAACTTTATTAAGGATTTTAAGTGAAAAAAAATGTCATTATCAATATGTATTCAAATTCACATTAAAATCGTTTGCCTTGTGCATGGCTAATTTTTTTATACTAATATGGGAAGTTAAGTGTACTTTGTCTTATCTTGAAATTTTCTAATAAATAAGAAGAAAATTTAAAAAGCAAGTTCTATTAATACTGAAGAAAAAGCAAATACTATTTTTTTAAATTTGCATTGTATTTTTTCCCTTATTTCGATTTCCACTTTTAGAGTGCACAAAACGAGCATGATTTTCATTTTATTTTAGATTACAATTTTCTCTTGTACATCAATAAAAAAAATGTGCGTAATGAAAAATTGCTTCATAATTATTTTCTATTTCTAACTCATTTTGTATTTATTATAAAATAACAACCCCATAAGGGAATAAAGAAAAAAAATGTTTATATCAGAAAAACTTTATTAAGGATTTTAAATGAAAAAAATGTCATGATCAATATGTATTCAAATTAAAATTAATTAATTTATTTATACTTATATGGGAATTTAAGTGTTTCTTGTCTTATCTTGACATTTTTTAATAAATGAGAAGAAAACTTAAACAGCGAGTTCTACTAATAGTGAAGAAAAAGCAAATACTATTTTTTTAAATTATCATTTTCATTTTTCCCTTATTTGGATTTAATTTTCCAATTTTAGAGTGCACAAAACGAGCGTGACTTTAATTTTATTTTAGATAACAATTTTCTCTTGTACATCAATAAAAAAATGTGTGTAATAAAAAAGTGCTTCATAATTATTTTCTATTTCCAACACATTTTGTATTTATTATAAAATAAACACCCCCATAAGGGAATAAAGAAAAAAAACAATGTTTATATCAGGAAAACTTTATTAAGGATTAAAAATGAAAAAAACGTCATTTTCAATATGTACATTGAAAAATAAGATTAACAAATTGCTGTACCATAAAACATTTTCAACTCGGAATTCGGATGATTTAGTCGATTTAAAACAAAATATAAATATTTAATAAGCAAAGACTCACTTTCATGTTGACGGCAAAGCCAAATGGATTTTTTAATACGGTGGGCGAACTTTGAAGCTTGTGACGACGACTCAGTAGCAAAATGATGACGAAAACCAGGAGCAACAGGAGCGTTATTGCCGTTAAGACGCCTATCAGCACCTGCACGTATTCCTGATCCTCTTCTCGGACTGTGACTGCAAAAGGAATTAGGAATTAAGTACGCGGGCGCGACGAAACGAGAGAATCGTGCGATGAGAGGATGATGAGGAAACGGTTTTATAGCTCGCTATACGAGTACGCAGGAAATAGCTTCTATCATACTCGCGACCGCTTTTCTCGGTGGCGACGATTATTTTATACTGGAAACGTAAAGTACCCGAAGCACGTTTGGAATTTCGATTGAACGATAGCAAATAGGTGGAAAGTAGTTCCCACTCCAATATAAAGTCTATTAATATAAAAACTAATAGACTTTTTTAAATTATATTGGCGTGAAGTTTGTTAAAACAAAGTTAACAAATTGTGGTGTGGAATTAATAAGAGTTTATTACACGACGACTATCCTGAAATCGATAATTGGCACGTCAGTTAAAGTTATATTTAATTACCTGTACTACGTAATATTACGAGAAATATTGAATTCCTTTTTGGAGTAAAAAATACAGTACTTTGAAAAACGTCCACCATAATATCAACAATACTGAAAAATAAATGTAAAAAATAAGAACTAATAAATAATCTATATCAAGAGTTGCACTAGCGACTCAATGTTAAGGTAAAAAAGTAATTAAATTAACTGTAGTTTGCAATATTAATAAAAAATTATTTTAGCCCATGAAAAATTAGTAACTGCCAATTTTTTAAATTTTTATCAATTGTAATATTAATTTCCAAAGGAAAATAATTGTTAAAATTTTTTTCAAAATTATAACTAATAAATATAAAAAAATAAGAATTAATAAATAATCTATATCAAGAGTTGCGGTAGCGACTCGACGCCAACGTAAAAAAGAAATTAAATTAACTGTACTTTGCGATATTAATTTTCAAAGGAAAATAATTGTTAAAAAATTTTCTCAATATTATAACTAATAAATATAAAAAAGTAAGAACTAATAAATAATCTAAATCAAGAATTGCAGTAGCGACTCGATGTTAAAGTAAAAAAGAAATTAAATTAACTGTACTTTGCGATATTAATAAAAAATTATTTTAGCCCATGAAAAATTAGTAACAATTGACAATTTTTTTTGTATCTATTGTAATATTAATTTTCAAAGGAAAATAATTGTTAAAAAATTTTCTCAATATTATAACTAATAAATGTAAAAAAAATAAAAACTAATAAATAATTTATATCAAAAATTGCGGTAGCGACTCGATGCCAAGGTAAAAAAGAAATTAAATTAACTGTACTTTGCGATATTAATAAAAAATTACTTTAGCCCATGAAAAATTAGTAACTGCCAATTTTTTTTTATTTTTAAAGGAAAATAGTGGTTAAAATTTTTCTCAATATTAAAACTAATAAACATAAAAAAATAATAACTGATAAATAATCTATATCAAGAATTGCGGTAGCGACTCGATGCCAACGTAAAAAAGAAATTAAATTAACTGTAGTTTGCGATATTACTAAAAAATTATTTTAGCCCATGAAAAATTAGTAATAACTGACAATTTTTTTTGTATCTATTGTAATATTAATTTTCAAAGGAAAATAATTGTTAAAAAGTTTTCTCAATATTATAACTAATAAATGTAAAAAAATAAGAACTGATAAATAATCTATATGAAGAATTGCGGTAGCGACTCGATGCCAACGTAAAAAAGAAATTAAATTACCTGTACATTGCGATATTAATAAAAAAATTATTATAGCCCATGAAAAATTAGTAACTGCCAATTTTTTTTAATCAATTGTAATATTAACTTTCAAAGGATAATAATTTTAAAAAAATTGTCTCTATAATTACAATTTCTTAATAATAATATATATTCAATCTTCGGTAAATCATTATTAAAAAACTGTTTAAAAAAAAACTGCAGTTCTAAATTAATTATTTTATTTCATGCAGCAATCACAACATTTGACAAAATATCTGCTTCACAAGTAATAAGTGGCGGTTTCCGCATTTCGTTTTCCTATATATAATTTCCATAGAAGGAAAATCGTCCTATCACTGGGTCATATTTTTTGCTGAATTGTGCTTTGTCTATTTTTTTTTTCTTTCCAAAAAAGCTACATCGGAATTTAAAAATAGAAAATGTCCGTGCGGCGGTGCAAACGGTAAGCTCGCCTGATGGGTACATATACTATATGGAGACCACGACAGAAGCGGAAGATAGGCAAGATTTCGCTCGCGCGTTTGCTTACTCCAGCTGTTGGTCTCTCTATCCGGAACACGTAATTTTACCCGACTCCGCACAGCCTGCTTTCACGTTCTTCGCTCTCGAACGTACGTGCTTTTGCTTCGAAGCACTCACACAGTGTGTATTCTATACAGGACTTCCCTTATTTTCCTTATTCGTCCCTTTAGTCTCCTACAATATGTACATAAGGTATTCTTCGTCAGATTAGCCACATTTTTTAAATTATATATTTTTCACGCGCTCTCATTTTTTTTACTTGTTATTTTAAACTCAGTTTTGCTTAAGGACGTAGGAGCGCGATGTGGTGCTCAACTTCCTGAAAAGTGAGAATTCCGAGAGGGATTCAAACACTTCTCGATGGAATAAAAATCTGAAAAAAATCAAGCATACAAAAGGTGCGGAAAAGATTAACTTTACATATTAATAATTGCAAAATGTTATTAACAAATAGGTGAAAAAAAAATTGTTCAACAAATTATCCGTCAGCCTAACTTTTTTTTCGAATGAAAATGATTTGTTAAATTTTCTGAATGCGTATGAATTTTTTCAGAATTTTGTATAATGTTTGAAAATTGCGGTTTTCTTTTTCTTTTATGAGCTGTATTCGCGAATCTATTTAACCAATCGTTTTGTGACAAGCACATATAAAAAATTCGCGACTTAACATGCATTAAAAAAAAATGAATTCCAAAAAAACGAAATTTCGATTAGAAAAAATTCTGAAAAAATTCATACGTATTCAGAAAAATTAACGAATCATTTTCATTCGAAAAAAAAGTTATGTTGACGGATAATTTGTTGAACAATTCTTTTTTTCATATGTTTGTTAATAACATTTTGCAATTATTAATATGCAAAATTAATCTTTTCCGCACACTTTGTATGCTTGATTTTTTTCAGATTTTTATTCCATCAAAAAGTGTTCGAATTTCTTTCTGAAATCTCACTTTTTAAGAAATTGAGCTCCCCATTGCGCTCCTACATCCTTAATCCATGTATGGACGAACCTTAAAAAACCGAAAAAAAATAATAGAAATAATGAAATAACCGTTACAATATTATAGTCGGCCGATTTGTTCGTCAGTAAGTGGATTTTCAAACCAATGTATTTATTATAATATACGATATTATTATATAATTTTTGTAAAAATAAAAAAATACAAATTTTATTAATTTTTTCAGCCTCTTGAAAACAATTTAAAAAACTCTATAACTTATATAAGTGAGTTATAGAATACAATGGCGGCCATCTTGCGATATTTCGATATATTCAAAGAGTTTATTTGCAAAAATTAATTTATCTCACGAATTTAACAGTTTATCGCAGTAAAATATGGCCTAAAACCAGCGCACGAATTTTCAAAATGTGTGCTAAATGTGATTAAGTAATTTCTTGTGATTTTGGAGAACATTCGTGATAAAGAAAACCGCATTAATCAGCCTATTGTAAAAATTTTAAAAGTACTGATAGAAACCGATAGAAATGGACAAAAACCGCATAGATCCTGCTAGAATCCTATCGGGATCTATGCGGTTTTTGTCCATTTGTCCATTTGTCCAAACCGCATAGATCCTGATAGAATCCTATCTGGATCTATGCGGTTTTTGTTCATTTGTCCATTTGTCCAAACTGCATAGATCCTGATAGAATCCTATCTGGATCTATGCGGTTTTTGTCCATTTCTATCGGTTTCTATCAGTACTTTTTTAATTTTTACCATAGGTTGATCAATAATCGCAAGTCGCGAAGACTTAACACGGATAGACTTGACTTCGAATGTCCCATATATAATCTATGTACCTTCAGGCAGGATCCTACCGCTTAATCCGACTAATTGTTTACGTTACGCGGAAGTTGCTACGTGAATTATAAAGCATCTTCTGGGCGTTCTAGTTCTCCGTTCTCCAGCTCCTCCTACTTCTAATCGTATCTTCTCAGCAAAGAACACCGGCCTCATTTTCCTAATGAAGTTGCTCGGTTACCGCAGCCAACTGCAACTAGACCCTCCTCTACCTCTTGGTTCTCCACCTACAGTCGTGGACTCGATACTTGGCGACGATTCTTCTCACGTTTCCAGCTCGTAACCCGCGGGACGATTTACTTTTTCACTTTCAATCAATTGATGTTTAAACCTTTCGGGCGGTTTACTTAACACGGCAAAAATTTACATTGGTAATGTCTTCGACTAATGGTTCTATAATAATCATGGGATTGAGAAACAAATACAAAAAACGTACAATTTCACAAAAATGTATCGGAAATTTTTAGGGCAGAATCTTAGATTCAAATACACTCGAAAAGGAAAAAAAAATCTTTCATCAAATATGAACTATGTAGTTTGGTGATAATTTTTATATCAGGATATGGATGATATTGAATTGCCTTAATATGTGAATTTTGGCGGAAATATAAATTGTTACTTCATTTTATTTATTCATTCTTTTATATAATAAGGTTTTCTTTGTTATAGGAGTAGCTTTATTATTGTGAAAAAAGATTTCCGACAAAAAAAAAGGAACCAATTTGCAAGGCCAGAGTTAGCACGAAGTTTGGGATTGTATCTATTTCCGGTCAACAGTAGTGAGGGGTTGGAAACTTTGTTTTTTTTCTAATGAAACACGCTGTGCTCTTCATTTGCGAATGTAACAGTGGTACATACTCGTGTGCAGATTGAGATCCAATTCTGGATTCGTTGGCCCACTTCCGCTCGGATTGTCCGCCGCATCCGTTGTTGTATTCTCGTACGGATTAGCTGGGTAGCACATGAGGAACATTAACAATGACACGATCTTGACATTCGCATCCATTTAATTTCGCATATGTTTACAGTAAACTCAGAATATTGTTCGAACGGAATGAAGTGAAGTAGCAGGTTTCTATCTAAAATACTAAAGTATTTTTGGTACCAAAGACACTAAAGTATTTTTGGTACTAAAGACACTAAATTATTTTTGGTACTAAAGACACTAAATTATTTTTGGTACCAAAGACACTAAAGTATTTTTCGTACAAAAGACACTAAAGTATTTTTGGTACCAACGACACTAAAATATTTTTGGTACCAAAGGCACTAAAGTATTTTTGGTACCAAAGACACTAAAATATTTTTAGTACCAAAGACACTAAAGTATTTTTGGTAACAAAGACACTAAATTATTTTTAGTTCCAAAGACACTAAAGTATTTTTGGTTCCAAAGACACTAAAGTATTTTTGGTTCCAAAGACACTAAAGTATTTTTGTTTCCAAAGCCACTAAAGTATTTTTGGTTCCAAAGACACTAAAGTATTTTTGGTTCCAAAGACACTAAAGTATTCTTGGTTCCAAAGATACTGAAGTATGTTTGGTACCAAAGACACTAAAGTATTTTTGGTTCCAAAGACATTAAAGTATTTATGGTTCCAAAGACACTAAAGTATTTATGGTTCCAAAGACACTAAAGTGTTTTTGCTACCAAAGACACTAAATTATTTTTGGTACCAAAGACACTAAAGTATTTTTGGTTCCAAAGACACTAAAGTATGTTTGGTTCCAAAGACACTAAAGTATTTTTGGTTCCAAAGACACTAAAGTATTTTTGGTACCAAAGACACTAAATTATTTTTTGTACCAAATTCTCTCAATTATTTTTAGTGCCAAAGACACTAAATTATTTTTGGTACCAAAAACGCTAAAGTATTTTTGGTACCAAAGACACTAAAGTATTTTTGGTACCAAAGACATTAAAGTAATTTTGGCATTTCATCCCCAACGTATTTTGGTACTGAAAAAATTCACGTATGTTATGTATTAAAATGACTAAAGTGTTATTGGAACTAAAAGCACTCAAGTATTTTTTTGCACTATCAGTACAAAAGTTAATGAAGCATTTTGTTATATTCGTCACGAATTGAAAAATGATGAAATATTTTCACAATCAATCGATAAATTTGAGAACCTAGAATCTATGAGCTTGAAGTTGGTTTCAGTCGTTGTATAAATAAATCTTTTCTCGACCGTGTAATCAATGCTTGAATCTCGGGATGCCCTTAACCGTCCGAGCATTGGTACCTTTACCTTACTTGGGCTTACCTCCCCCCTCGCCAGCTTAGCGCTCCAACTTTCTAAAACTTCAGTTGCTACACTTCCTCTTTACTGAAGTAACTGTAACTTGTACATAACGAAGTATAATTCGATAGCTTCCTCATTATTTTACAACTTTTACAAAGACATCTATATGAAGAAGTACGTATATAAATGTTGGCATTCTAATTAAGGAATCTTTGAAGGTCAAAAAGCATGACGCTGTCACGTGGAAGATTTTACTTCGCATCTTTGTTTTTTTTCAGAAAAAACTGGTACTGAGATTCAATGAATTCTTCTAGTGGTCCAAAAATAGTACATTACGATACTAGTGCGAAAAAACTTTTTCTGGCGAGTGTGAGTTTGCAACACGAGCCGAAGGCGAGTTTTGCAATCACACGAGTTAAGAAAACGTTTTTCGCACGAGTATCGTAAAAAATTTTATTTCACGAGGTGTGTAAATGGGGTTTGATGCACGCGAAGCGTGCGTAAAACCGCGTTTTACACACGGAGTGATATAAAATAATAAAGAAAGCTATACATTCAACTCCTTAATATATTGTAAAGAATAAAGTATTTGCAATAAATACTCACCAGTTTCGAAAGTAACCTCACTAATCATGATCCATCGAGCAGCAAAATATAGTCGAATCTTCAGAGTCTTGGCGCGTTGTCCATGAAGCGCTATTGATACGTTGCGCGCATTTTCCAATAAGGTATCCGGTATATAGGAGTACGATAAGGGTTCTTCGTCCTCGTAAAATTCGCCATCCTCGCTGAAGGATACCTCGGCCTTTGAAAATACCTGCGACAAACGACAAAAGCAATAAATGTTCGAAAACTCGAGGAGTCATCGGAGGATGAAATGCTGTTATAGTGAACCTCGATTTTATCTGTTCCCAAGTTAAAAAGAATTATATGTAATCTGACATATGGAATTGGACATATATAGTCTGTGTAAACTCCAGTACATACAATCTTTACATACAAACCCAACTTCACAGTTGGTCTTATATATAAATTGCATCTATAATTTTTTTACATGGACTTTTACGAGAAAATTATCAGGAATAAAGGAGAAAACCCTTGAGCCACAAGGAGAAAAAGTTCTGTGTCGTGACAACATAAAACGGTGACTACAAAAAGATTTGTCAGCCGAACAAAAGATTTATCAGCATAGCAAAACTGATTTGTCAGCCGAACAAAAGATTTGTCAGCCTAACGTAAAGATTTTTGTTGTCACGACACAGAAATTTCTCTCCGTGCACTTTTTTTTCAGATGACGTTAGAACTTTTATTTTTTACAGCAAAAAGTTCAAAACGTTGGACTGCTTCATCGTCATTAACAATAACGCTTAACTCACCTGTACATCGCGAGTAAAATAATTGCTTGTATAAATGTGAACAGCATCGAAGATTCTAACATCATAGAAGTCAAAAAGAAGATCCACGCAATCGTCGTTGAAACTATCCCTCATCCAAGCGACCCAACCAGTGCCTGAAAATCAAGATTCGAATATCCTAATATTAGTTTTCATACAATTATCTATTTTAGAAAACATTAAGTATTAACGTAAATTATACAAACCTGGTAAGATTTTTTTTTTTTACATTTATCTATTTTATAAAATATAAAGTATTAACGTAAAGTGTATAAACCTGGTAAGATTTTTTTTTTACATTTATCTATTTTAGAAAACATAAAGTATTAATGTAAAGTGTATAAATCTGGTAAGATTTTTTTTTTACATTTATCTATTTTAGAAAACATAAAGTATTAACGTTAAGTGTATAAACCTGGTAAGATTTTATTTTCCTTACATTTATCTATTTTATAAAATATAAAGTATTAACGTAAAGTGTATAAACCTGGTAAGATTTTTTTTTTACATTTATCTATTTTAGGAAACATAAAGTATTAACATAAAGTATATAAACCTGGTAAGATTTAATTTTTTTTACATTTATCTATTTTATAAAATATAAAGTATTAACGTAAAGTATATAAACCTGGTAAGATTTTATTTTTTTTTAGATTTATCTATTTTAGAAAACATAAAGTATTAACGTAAAGTGTATAAACCTGGTAAGATTTTATTTTCCTTACATTTATCTATTTTATAAAATATAAAGTATTAACGTAAAGTGTATAAACCTGGAAAGATTTTTTTTTTACATTTATCTATTTTAGAAAACATAAAGTATTAACATAAAGTATATAAACCTGGTAAGATTTAATTTTTTTTACATTTATCTATTTTAGAAAACATAAAGTATTAACGTAAAGTATGTAAAGCTGATGAGAGGAATAATAATGAAGTTTGAGGTAATATATTAATATCGGGGAGATGGGGGCAAAACGGGCACCGTCTCAACTTTCGTAAAAACGATTTGTCTCAGTTTTTTACGTTCCTTAGATAGGGAAAGTGCGGAAAATACGTCAAATTGGTGATGAAAAAAAATTGATAATCTTCATCAGATCAAAATTTTTTTAACCATCCGTTCAGAACTTTTTTTCGATACTTTGTTGAGCAAAGAAAAAAAATATAGTCAAATGAATTTTTCAAAAATTTTATAATCGAATTAATTCTTTGCAAAAAAAGTCGGTATATCATAAAGAAATCAATTAGAACGAAATTCTCATTTTATGATTTGGTGTCAATTTTGACCCCGATACTTATATTTAGCCGAGATGCCTGTTTTGCCTCCCTGCCTGTTTTATTGACATCACCAATTATTTTCCGAAATTTTCAAGTAAGAAATGTCAGGAAATTGAAAAAAGTTGTGTTCGAAAAAGTTGAAACGATGCCCGTTTTGCCCCCAATTGTCATTTTCAGTCGTGATGCCAGTTTTGCCCCCATTTCCCCTACATATATCCCACTCAAAAGCCAAGTTGACAAAGTGAAAGGTTGGCTAATGGGATTGACGAAATAAATTGGTGATGATGATGAACCTGATGAGGTTAACTTGAAAATAGACTATACTTTGCTAGGCTTGTATCTACAAGCCTATCGAGGAAAGCAGGTGAAGATAGAATTTTATCCCCGGCAGCAAGAATAAATGAGAATGACAATAAAGCAATAAAGTGGGCGACAGGGAAAGGGAGTCAGGAGATGAAAATGAAGACATAGAGGATGACGGAACCGTGGATAGTAAATAAGGATGAAGACGATGACCGAGATAACGATAAGAAGGGGGCAATAAACGGTAAAGGAAAGATGACGATAATGAGAAAATCCTGTGCATACAGACGCCAGCTCCTTTGTACAGCTTCTCCGAACCATTTTACTTTTCTTCATAAAAGAAGCTTTGTGATCGCTATGTATTTCAAATTTGGAAAATTATACGCATCCTAAGTTTAAAAAAAAATTATATATAGTCCGACATATGGAATTGGACATATATAGTGTGTATAAACTCTATATACAATCTGTATGCAATTTATATATAAAATCAATTGTGAAGTTGGGTTTATGTATAAATTTTATATAGATTGGGATATTCTAGCTTTAAAACTATATATATATTTTTTTATGTACTCTATATATTTGGAAATCAAATCAATTTGGAAAATTATACGTATCCCACGTAAAAAAAATTATATATAGTCCGACATATGGAATTGGACATATATAGTGTGTATAAACTCTATATACAATCTATATACAATTTATATATAAGATCAATTGTGAGTTTATGTATAAATTTTATATAGATTGGGATATTCGAGCTTTAAAACTATATATATTTTTTTATGTACTCTATATATTTGGAAATCAAATCAATTTGGAAAATTATACGTATCCCAAGTAAAAAAAAGTTATATATAGTCCGACATATGGAATTGGACATATATCGTGTGTATAAACTCTATATACAATCTATATACAATTTATATATAAGATCAATTGTGAAGTTGGGTTTATGTATAAATTTTATATAGATTGGGATATTCTAGTTTTGAAACTATATATATTTTTTTATGTACTCTATATATTTGGAAATCAAATTAATTTGGAAAATTATACGTATCCCAAGTAAAAAAAATTATATATAGTCCGACATATGGAATTGGACATATATAGTGTGTATAAACTCTATATACAATCTGTATGCAATTTATATATAAAATCAATTGTGAAGTTGGGTTTATGTATAAATTTTATATAGATTGGGATATTCTAGCTTTAAAACTATATATATATTTTTTTATGTACTCTATATATTTGGAAATCAAATCAATTTGGAAAATTATACGTATCCCACGTAAAAAAAATTATATATAGTCCGACATATGGAATTGGACATATATAGTGTGTATAAACTCTATATACAATCTATATACAATTTATATATAAGATCAATTGTGAGTTTATGTATAAATTTTATATAGATTGGGATATTCGAGCTTTAAAACTATATATATTTTTTTATGTACTCTATATATTTGGAAATCAAATTAATTTGGAAAATTATACGTATCCCAAGTAAAAAAAATTATATATAGTCCGACATATGGAATTGGACATATATAGTGTGTATAAACTCTATATACAATCTATATACAATTTATATATAAGATCAATTGTGAAGTTGGGTTTATGTATAAATTTTATATAGATTGGGATATTCTAGCTTTAAAACTATATATATTTTTTTATGTACTCTATATATAATGTTTTTTACTTGGGATGGAAATTTTTTATGTTTATGACTGAGTACATAGTCACGAATTTTATATGATAAGTATTATTTTAGTAACAATATTTAAGAATGATGAAGTGGGGATTTCACGTGCTGGAAAGTTAAGTTTTATGGAAATTTATATAGTCACAGACCCTTTCCATAGCCAATGTCCAGTCTGTAATTGTCGGCCCCAATTTCCCCGTCGATCAGTCGACCAAGACCATCGAAAAGCGTTCCGTACATTCGTCGCCCGTCATAAGAAACGTCGCCGAGTTCCTCCATCGGTGAATCGGGTATCGTGTAACTGACCACACCGCCTGTTTAACAGAAATGACAAAATTTTAAAAGAAAGCTTTGTAATTTTTTAATGTGAAATATCTTTAGCGGATCTTGTAAGGGGTGAGAGTCTTTAGAAATCGTTAGGGAAATGTCGTCATAAAGTTTTATGCTTCCTAACAATAATCCTGGATCGTGATCCTGGAAAGCGACTTGGAATAATCAGGAATTAGAATAATCAGGGTCTGAAAGAGGTCTCGGTATAATCAGAGATTGGCAGGGAACTTACAAAATCAAGGCCTAGGAATTGTCTTATATTAAGTAGGGTCTAGGCATCGACTTAGGATAACAAAGCCCTAAAAGGGATTTAGGATAATCACGACGTGGTAATTTGGGTCAGATAGTAAACTTGGAATAATCATGGCCCGGACTTAGAAAATCAGGGTCTGAAAGATTCGAATTTAATCAAAGTCTAAAAAGGCATTAACAGTTAGAATAATAAGGCCCTAAAAGAGATTTGGAATAATCGGGGCCTGGATTTAAAGTAATCTGGGTCAGATAGTAAACTTGGAATAATGAGGATCTGGACTTAGAAAATCGGTATCCGAAATATTCAAATTAATCAGGGTCTAAAAAGGGACTAACAATTAGAGTAACAAGGCCCTAAAAGAGATTTGGAATAATCGGGGTCTGGATTTAAAGTAATCTGGGTCAGATAGTAAACTTGGAATAATCGTGGCCTGAACTTAGAAAATCAGGGTCTGAAAGATTCGAATTTAATCAGAGTCTTAAAAGGGACTTACAATTAGAATAACAAGACTCTAAAAGAGATTTCGAATAATCGGGGCCTGGATTTAAAGTAATTTGGGTCAGATAGTAAACTTGTAATAATCATGATCTGGACTTAGAAAATCGGGATGCGAAATATTTGAATTAATCAGGGTCTAAAAAGGGCCTAACAATTGGAATAACAAGGCCCTAAAAGAAATTTGGAATAATCGAGGCGTCGGTTTAAAGTAATCATGGTCAGATGGTGAACTTATAGGTGAACTCGTAGGATTTATTATAATTAGAATTTGCGAGAAGATCCTAAGTGGGACTTAAAATAATCAAAGCATGGGAATGGGGCCCCCGCAATTACCACAAATCCCGTTTGATCCAACGAACCGTTAATTGAATGGAATTCAACCAACAAAATATCTTATTCGCCTCCCATAATTGGTAATCCAGGACATATCCATTTTTTTTTTCAATACAGTTTCCCTGCACCAACATGGAAATGCTACAACAATAGGAGTGTGAGTCGACTATGAGGACCATGAGTGTCGAGGTCAAAAAACGGAAATGACTTCGAACGGTGAAACAGATTCAAAATAAAAAATAAAAAAATATTGAATAATAATAATATAATATTGTATTGGGCGATTCGTGGAATGGAAATTCTACGGTTTCTGGATGTGATTAACTCGTGTGGAGTGTCGTGTTCGAGGGTAAAATTAATTCGCAAATTAAAAAATAAATCGAGCAAGTAATAGCCAGTGGAAAGGGGGAAGCACTTTGGTGAATGTTGCAGCGAGAGGAGGTGCCGCGTTCGTTATATCCAGAGTGCCCCTCTAACCGCTTGCATTCGATATTTTACGGTTAGTCCTGCACGTATAGCACGATCTAGAGTGCAGTTCAGTGGAGTAACCCGACACGCGAGGTGCGACCAGGGGGATTTTGGTCAATGTACTACATATTTACTGCTTCGAGAGAGCACCCGGCTCGCTAACACGTCGGTTCACTGCACACATGCATCATCTACCAACGTGCGATGCACATATCGATGTACGGTATATGCACATTCTGTCAGGCATTCTGTAGTCTATTGGCTAGGAGAAACAAGACAAAACGTATATCGCTAGTTATGTCGCTACTGACGGCGATACTGAAGAATATCCTAAAAAATGCGCGCGTTAACGACACTTTTTTTAATTAAAAAAAGAAAAACGTCCAACTAGACTTTTCTGAAACGGGTTTGTTGAAAAATTTGATTTTTTAAAAATGTATGAATTTTTGAAGAATTAAAAAAAAATGCATTAGAATTACAAAAGGTAAAAAATGCACGCTTAAAGCCGTTAACTAGAATTTTTTTTATTTAAAAAAAGAAAAACGTTCAACTAGACTTTTCTGAAGCGAGATTATAGAAAAATTTAATTTTTTAAAAATGTATGAATTTTTGAAGAATTTTTTAAAAATGCATTAGAATTACAAAAGGTAAAAAATGCACGCTTAAAGTCGTTAACGACACTTTTTTTTTATTTAAAAAAAGAAAAACGATCAACTACATTTTTCTGAAGCGGGATTGTAGAAAAATTTGATTTTTGAAAAATGTATGAATTTTTGAAGAATTATTAAAAAATGCATTAGAATTACAAAAGGTAAAAAATGCACGCTTAAAGTCGTTAACGACACTTTTTTTTATTTAAAAAAAGAAAAACGTCCAACTAGACTTTTCTGAAACGGGTTTGTTGAAAAATTTGATTTTTTTAAATGTATGATTTTTTGAAGAATTTTTTAAAAATGCATTAGAATTACAAAAGGTAAAAAATGCACGCTTAAAGTCGTTAACGACACTTTTTTTTATTTAAAAAAAGAAAAACGATCAACTAGACTTTTCTGTAACGGGATTGTCGAAAAATTTGATTTTTGAAAAATGTATGAATTTTTGAAGAATTTTTTAAAAATGCATTAGAATTACAATAGGTAAAAAATGCACGCTTAAAGCCGTTAACTAGACTTTTTTTTATTTAAAAAAGAAAAACGATCAACTAGACTTTTCTGAAACGGGATTGTCGAAAAATTTGATTTTTGAAAAATGTATGAATTTTTAAAGAATTTTTAAAAAATGTATTGGAATTACAAAAGGTAAAAAATGCACGCTTAAAGCCGTCAACTAGACTTTTTTTATTGAAAAAAAGAAAAACGTTCAACTAGACTTTTCTGTAACGGGATTGTCGAAAAATTTGATTTTTGAAAAATGTATGAATTTTTGAAGAATTATTTGAAAATGCATTAGAATTACAAAAGGTAAAAAATGCACGCTTAAAGCCGTCAACTAGACTTTTTTATTTAAAAAAAGAAAAACGATCAACTACACTATTCTGAAACAGGATTGTCGAAAAATTTGAGTTTTGAAAAATGTATGAATTTTTGAAGAATTATTTAAAAATGCATTAGAATTACAAAAGGTAAAAAATGCATGCTTAAAACCGTTAACGACACATTTTTTGTTTTAAATTAAGTCCGCCTAGACTTTTCTGAATCGAAATTGTAGAAAAAATTAGATTTATAATCAATGCTGAATTTAAAAAAAAATTGTAATAATGCATTAAATTTACAAAAGATCCTTTAAAAATCTGATAATCTAGGATATTTTTTAGATTGTCAGTCGAAGGAATAAATGCATTAATATTATATTTGGATTATAATTTTTTTTGTAACTCGAGCAAAACACCTAAAGTTTGATCAATGCAGCGGAATGTTCTCATTTTATTATTCTTGGGCAGCATTGGATAATATATTATCCAATCCAATCCATTATATAATAATAATATATTACCCATTGGATAATATATTATTATATATTTATATTATATATTTATATTTATATAATATATATTATAAATATATATTTATATTATATATTTATATTTATATAATATATATTATAAATATATATATCCGTTGGATAATATATTATTGGATATCGAGTGTTACAGTGACAAAGAAATGAGAAGCGTCTTAAATGTCATCAAATAATGAATTTAATTTTATAAGATCTTAGGATTTATAATTAGTTTACTTTTCTAAGGATTATATGATATAATCTTGAATAAGTCCTTTTGTGCAATACCGAATGGAACAGCCGGGAGTTAATCACGTTAGGGCGTCATGTTTCACTGATGTAAGATATGCAGACTACGATGTTCAATGTTTTAATGTTATCTATATATATATATAAAGCAATATAATACATATTTGCTGTGTAGCACGGTTTGTTGATATGGTAGTGGAAATTCTGGAGCTGTGCTATTCCAGCTAATTGCCCGATCCCTCTATAATTAACGGCACTCTATTCGCCTGGTGGATTCGATAATTTGACTTCAACCTCTCGACATTCACGTATACTCTCCGACTTCCAAATCCTCGAGATATGTTCGTTGGAGGTAATGGCACGTGAAACGTGGTTCTGTTGTATATAGGTGATGCCAGAAATGTAGCAAGCATCAGATCGTGTTTTAACCAGAGTTTGTACCATGAGCAACATCCATAAATTTGCTATTTCCGCGCATCGAGTTGCCTCTCTGGACGTTTGGTGCCTTAATTGGAGGGAGTCAGGTAAAAAAAATTGATTTTGAAAATTCAATATCATCCAAATCCTATTGCATATAAAAATGCTCAATGCACTGTATTGTTGGTGCTCGATGAAAGAATTTTTGACCGTCGTCTGACTTGCATATGCTTTTCAATATTATCTTAAGCAAAGTTCTTAGGTTTTCCATTCTGCGCATGATTCAGATCAAACTACTAGGCAGATTGGAATCATCGACGTCTCATTTTCTTCATCATGAAAAGATACACCGGCTAAATGGAGCAAACAATTTTTTTTCATTCTGAAAGCAAAGTTAATCACTGATTTAGAAAATAGCATAAAATTTATTTATTAATAATTATGTTACTTAAAAAATATTACATTTTATTAACATTTGCTCCATTTAGCCGGTGTATCTTTTCATGAAGAAGAAAATGAGACGTCAACCATTCCAATCTGCCTAGTAGTTTGATCTGAATCATGCGCAGAATGGAAATCCTAAGATCTTTGCTTAAGATAATATTTAAAAGCATATGCAAGTCAAACGACAGTAAAAAATCCTTTAATCGAGTACCAACAATATAGTGCATTGGGCATTTTTATATGCAATAGGATTTGGATGATATTGAATTTCCAAAATCAATTTTTTGGACCTAAATCCCTCCCCTTAAGGGATCTTTCCAATGTGACGGCCCGAAAAATAGCCTATTTTCACGATTTTTTTTCGGACGTTTACTATACGCCGATCAATCTGAAATTTTTATGACATATTAAGGTAATCATGAATGACAGAAAATGATTTTTTATAAGACGATTTTTATTGTTTAAATATTTTTTTTTAATTGTTGAAAATAATGGTGATAAAAAAGATAGCCTCATGGTGGACTTCCTAGGGGTCGCAAATTTGATCTAAAAAAAAAAGCCAAAGGATTATTAATTAGTATGCGATTGGCTATCGCGCTATGGAGGATTTTTTAAAAATCAAAATTGACAAAATGGCGGCGGTTTGAACAAAAAGTACCGATTTTAGCCGTTTTTTCGACAGTTTTTCTTTTAAAAAAATGGGAAGATTAAAAAAAAAGCTTCCATAGTACGATAGAGAGTAGCGTGAAGAATGTTCTCCTAAAATTTGAAAACGATCGCTTGAAAACTGTTCCCTGGAGAATGTCCATCGTTTTGAAAAATGTCGTTTCGAGAAAAACGCGTTTAAAGTTTCTAGTGTAGAAATTTCATATACCTAAATTGTGTACTTACGACTAATCGACGATGCCAGGTCCATAAAGTATTTCGAATTTCGCTTTAAAAATTTGAGAGGATGTTTTTGACCGTATATACTAATGGATAAGACGAAAGAAAAAAAATCGATTTTTTTTTCACACTGGAAAGATCCCTTCAACCATTAGAATGATTTTTATAACACATATGGACGAAACGATGACCAAGGCGCTCCCAATATTATAAATAATCTATCCAGTTGCTATATACAATATTATATATTATTTTCATAAGCATTATATCAACAATCATCTAAAACATTATCTTGAGTACATGGAGAAAAATCATTTGCTAGCATAGTGACAGCAAACTTTATTTGTTGGCCTAGAAAATGTATTTGCTGGCCTAACAAATAATTTTGTTGGCCTAGAAAATGTATTTGCTGGCCTAACAAATAATTTTGCTGGCCTAGCAAATCTTTTTGCTAGTCTAGCAAATTTTTTGACAAGTCTAGCAAATCTTTTTGCTGCTCTAGCAAATTTTTTGACAAGTCTAACAAATCTTTTTGCTGGTCTAGCAAATAATTTTGCTGCCCAAGAAAATGTATTTGCTGGCCTAACAAATAATTTTGCTGGCCTAGAAAATGTATTTGCTGGCCTAACAAATAATTTTGCTGGCCTAGCAAATCTTTTTGCTAGTCTAGCAAATTTTTTGACAAGTCTAGCAAATCTTTTTGCTGCTCTAGCAAATTTTTTGACAAGTCTAACAAATCTTTTTGCTGGTCTAGCAAATAATTTTGCTGCCCTAGAAAATGTATTTGCTGGCCTAACAAATAATTTTGCTGGCCTAGCAAATCTTTTTGATGGTGTAGCAAATTTTTTGACAAGTCTAGCAAATCTTTTTGCTGGCCTAACAAATAATTTTGCTGGCCTAGCAAATCTTTTTGCTGGTCTAGCAAATTTTTTGACAAGTCTAGCAAATCTTTTTGCTGGTCTAGCAAATTTTTTGACAAGTCTAGCAAATAATTTTTGTTAGGCTAAGAAATAAGGCTTTGCTGTCACTATATTAGCAACTGATTTGTTAATGCAACAAAACTTTTCTCTCCGTGTAATAAAACTTAAAGCCGATGTTTTAGCAATATTTTTTTTTCAAGGGATATTTCAGTATGGTATTTGTATTGTTGAGTTTTTTCAAATTTTTCTCGTTCAATTTTTTTTTTTTGCGATACAATTACCCAAAACATTATCTTAAGTAACAAAATGTGAAATAAAAAATAAAAATAAATCACTCATATGAGTTTCAGTGAAAAGAAAAAAAATACTGCATTAGGAAAAACGATTAAAAACATAAAATTAATATTGTTCGCGGAGACTCTAGAAAAGATTGGAAGTTTTTGTTCATAAACTCGTAATCGGAATTTAATATACAATAGTAGTATAAAATTCATGTACTTTTCCAGTAAAATTGAAGCAAATTATTAAAATTCAAGTACTTATACTGAAAAATTAAAATAAATTATTGAATGTGCTGTACCATACATTAATTTTTCATTACACTTGTATACTAAATTTAATATACTAGTTTATGAATAAAAAATTCCAGTAAAAGTACACTAAATTTCAAGTAGATTTTTTTTTACAGTTTTCCTTCCATCAGCTGCTAAGTGTACCATAATAATACGGTTTGTAAACGAGTGAAGTTTACGCGTTCGTATTTTGCACCGATGGGCATTCCAACGACCCAGAAAAATCATTTATGCTGATATCGATATCGATATAATAATGGCGGTGGTACTGAACTTCTAGACTAGTATTACATGTGGGTCACACGCTGAGAGCTTTCAACCGTCAGCAGCTATTTAATATGACAGCATATAAACTCTTCAAGTTACAAAGAAGCTTTGATGACCTGCCACTGCATAATAAAAAAGTGTGAGCTTCTATTATTATTTTTTTTTTGTGTCAGTGGACGAGATTAACGACATGAAATTATATATACTGTTAAAAAAATATACTAGAAAATTACAGTACCAGAGTGGAAGTTTTTATTCACAACCTGTGCCGAAAAATTATTGTCAATCTGTACTAAATATTTAAAGTAACAATACTGAAAAATATTTGAGAAATTTGTAAATTTACTGTTATAAAATTTTAGGAATTTACATTCTGTATTCTTTTTCTGTATGTCGTTTGTAAATTACGTGCACATTTTTTTTATAAAATCAAAAGCCACCTACGATAAGAATAATGTTTTTGAATTTCTGAAATTAAAGTTGTGGTTGAATGAAAATTTATTATCCACATTCAATATTTTTGTTTCCAAGATGTATGAAAATTAACGTTTTAAAAAATTCCATGATTTTGAACAAAACATTTTTATACAGTTATATAAAAGTCCTGTATATGAATTTAAAAATCGGTCAACATATATTGAGAACTTAACTGAAATTTTAGAATTTTACAGAAGTTTTGTAATTTTCATTAAAATATTTGAAAATTTCATCTACACTTAGATAAATTTACTCTACTAATTTTTATTTCACAGTGAATGTTATACTAATCATTATTTCACATACCAGCTTTGTAAATTTCATATTTCTTGTCACAGTAAATTTACAATCTTTTTTAACAGTGTATTCGTTGCTTGTTACTGAGTACAGACTTTTTTCCATCTCTGTTGAAAATGTTTCGAAATTTACATTAACGTGAATTTTATTCATCCACAGATATAGGGGAGATAGGGGTAAAACGGGCATCACGACTGAAAATGACAATTGGGAGCAAAGCGGGCAACGTTTAAACTTTTTCGAACACGACTTTTTTCAATTTCCTGACATTTCTTCCTTGAAAATTTCGGAAAATAATTGGTGATGTCAATAAAACAGTCAGGGAGGCAAAACAGGCATCTCGGCTAAATATAAGTATCGGGGTCAAAATTGACAGCAAATCATAAAATGAGAATTTCGTTCTAATTGATTTCTTTATGATATACCGACTTTTTTTCCAAAGAATTAATTTGATTATAAAATTTTTGAAAAATTCATTTGACTATATTTTTTTTCTTTGCTCAACAAAGTATCGAAAAAAAGTTCTGAACGGATGGTTAAAAAAATTCTGATCTGATGAAGATTATCAATTTTTTTTTCATCACCAATTTGACGTATTTTCCGCACTTTCCCTATCTAAGGAACGTAAAAAACTGAGACAAATCGTTTTTACGAAAGTTGAGACGGTGCCCGACATTTCTTACCTGAAAATTTTGGAAAATAATTGGTGATTTCAATAAAACAGGCAGGGAGGCAAAACAGGCATCTCGGCTAAATATAAGTATCGGGGTCAAAATTGGCACCAAATCATAAAATGAGAATTTCGTTCTAATTTATTTCTTTATGATATACCGACTTTTTTTTTTCAAAGAATTAATTTGATTATAAAATTTTTGAAAAATTCATTTGACTATATTTTTTTTCTTTGCTCAACAAAGTATCGAAAAAAAGTTCTGAACGGATGGTTAAAAAAATTCTGATCTGATGAAGATTATCAATTTTCTTTTCATCACCAATTTGACGTATTTTCCGCACTTTCCCTATCTAAGGAACGTAAAAAACTGAGACAAATCGTTTTTACGAAAGTTCAGACGGTGCCCGTTTTGCCCCCAATCCCGATTTTTAATGGTGCTGCCCGTTTTGCCCCCACCTCCCCTATTAAATATCGCACATGTGCAGTAAAATTATAAATTTATATATTAAATTTTCTAATTTTCATAGGATTTAGTGGAAAATGTTATAATTTTACATCTCACTTGCAAATCAAATTTGATATAACAGTTTCTGTTAAAGAGCTTTCGTTATTCGTCATGGAAATTGACACAAAATATTTTTGAAAATTATGTTATGGATCAACTAAACTGCGTATTCCATTTTAGAGTTTGCGTATAGCGTATGTAACGAGTGCATAGCTGTTAGAGCTTTACACATCGCGTTACAAGCATTTCTATCTAGGCACTACGATATATAACTGTGCGTATGCAGGTGATACACTCGATTCAAGGAGAATATCGACATTTTCGAGAGTTACACGCATTTTGCATAGGAATATCGTGTACGGGGTCGGATAATAATATATGCATATAAAATGTCGACCTGTCACACGAAAAACTCGTTGACATGGATTATTTTCCGATTGAAGTGTCCTAAAAAAAATGGGAAATGAAAATATTTTTGAAAAACATTTTTTTGTTCTCTTTGGATTTTTCCGAATGTGAAGCTTATGAAATTACACTAAAATCGTCGAAAAAAAAGTCATTTTTACACGAATTGTCTCATAAAAATTGTCTCAACTATTAATAATAAATAATACTCAGTTATGATTAATATTCATTATTTTTATTCATTTTGATGAAAAAAATTATATTTTGGTATTTATTGTAACTTATCACAGTTACTCACTGTGAATTAATAATGTGATGAAGAAATTCCTTAAAAAACTATTATTATTATTAATATTATTTTTATCTCTTGTAAACAGTACAAGTAAATATATTCGTATAGAAAGAAGAAAATTAATATTTGAATTTTGATTTTGCGATACACTGAGAAAAAAATATAGTTGAATGGACTAATTTAGATTACACCATCGTTCAAATGAATTTTTTTGTTAGAATAACCAAATGATTAGTTTCTTCAATAATCGTTAGATTCAGTTGTCTAAAATTTATTTGCGGTAATCAAAATATTTGTTATACCAACAAAAAATTCATTTGAACGAGGCTAAATTAGTCCATTAAACTGTATTTATTTTTCAGTGATAGATATTTTGATTCGATTTATATTTCACCATTTCAATATTGATGAAAAATAATTGAACGCGATTGCTAATAAACACGTAAAAGAGAAATCAACCCCACATAGTAGGATATCCACTATTTACGCAGTGCATCGCAAACAAAATTGTTAAAATGCCCATACGTCCATTAGGGAATCTTTCCAGCGTGAAAAAAAAAAATCGAAAATTTCTTTGTGTCTTATCCATTAGGATATACTGTCAAAAACATCCTCTCAATTTTTTAAAGCGAAATTCGAAATACTTCGCTGGCATACTTTATGGACCTGTCATCGCCGATTAGTCGTAAGTACACAATTTAGGTATATGAAATTTCTACACTCGAAACTTTAAACGCGTGTTTCTCGAAACGACATTTTTCAAAACGGTTGGACATTCTCCAGGGAACAGTTTTCAAGCGATCGTTTTCAAATTTCAAGTGAACATTCTTCACGCTACTCTCTATCTTGCTATGGAAGGTTTTTTTTTAATCTTCCCATTTTTTTTAAAGAAAAACTGTCGAAAAAACGGCTAAAATCGGTACTTTTTGTTCAAACCGCCGCCATTTTGTCAATTTTGATTTTCAAAAAATCCTCCATAGCGCGATAGCCAATCGCATACTAATTAATAATCCTTTGGGTTTTTTTTTAGATCAAATTTGCGATCCCTAGGATGTCCACCATGAGGCTATCTTTTTTATCAACATTATTTTCAACAATTAAAAAAATATTTAAACAATAAAAATCGTCTTATAAAAAATCATTTGCTGTCATTGATGATTACCTTAATACGTCATAAAAATTTCAGATTGATCGGCGTATAGTAACCATCCGAAAGAAATCGTCAAAATAGGCTATTTTTCGGGCCGTCACACTGGAAAAATCCCTTAACATGTTACAGTATGTATTTGCAAATCGCAGTTTATCACATGTGGAGATATTTTTTTTTTTTATGAGATAGAATGGCTCCTGGGTAAAAATAATGTCTACTCACTTCGGATTATTATTTATTGATTTTTTATCAATCCCAATATTAATAATTAATTTTTATCTGGAATGACAAAAATCTAATTTGGTAATTATTGTGACTTACCACAGTTACTTACTGTGAACTAATAATGTAAAATAAAAAATCCTCCAAATAAGCTATTATCATTATTTTTATTTTATAGACAACATAAATAAATATATGCGTATATTAAAAAAATAATAATAATTAATTTGTTGAATTTTGATTTTGGGTTAGATTTTTGTAGATTTTGTAATTCCTCCAAGTAAGCTATTATTATAATATTTTTTTTGTAGAAAAATATATATAATAAATATATCCGTATATTAAAAAAAAATAATAATTAATTGGTTGAATTTCGATTTTGGCAGATATTTTTATTCAATTTATACACCGTGTATGCGCCAAACTCAGCAGGGGTAGGACATTCACTATCTACGGTACAGTGCATCGCGAACGAAATTGTTATAATGCCCATACGTTCATTAACACGTTATAGTGTGTGTTTCATGCTGTTCCCTCTACTTTGTATATCTATATTTATAAATTCTATTAATAACAGGGTAACGGTTAAGTGCCAGCATGAAAATAAATGAACATGTGAGAGACAGCGATAGCCGGAAGGTGAGGCAGTGGTTGAATAGAGCAGTGAAATCTCGCTTGACCTTCTAGCACCAGTGCATTTCGTCGTGATATTATATTCTCGGGAAATACGGATCTACTGGTATACCGTTCATCTGCTATATTTTATTTATTCATATAACCAATATACGGACGAGCCAGAACCTGGTGCTGGTTTTAACTAATTAAAAAATAAAAAATTATGGTGTGTCGGAAATTTTATTTCAAATTGTGGAAAACAGACAAGTTTTCGCTCTCCGCTAACAGAATGTTTGTTCACCTATTTTGAGACAAATATTGAAACAATATTATACCTTGAGTTTAATAAAATAGTAAGGATGTTGGGATAACTTAAAAAATGTTATTTTGAAAAGGGTTTATTTTGTTTCTGATTTCAGAATTCACGAATCCAACTTCCGGTCGTAAAATCCAACCCAAATATTTTTCTCTTCATGATATTGTATTCGGGTCTTCAGTATAGTTTTTAAGTGCCATATGCTACCACAGAAAATTCCCCGTTACAAGAATTTTTATTGGGATTTAAAAAAAAAGTGACTTTTGTCCGTTTCTGATTCCAGAATTGACGGATTCGACTTTCGGTCGGAAAATCCAACCCAAATATTTTTTTTCTTCATGATATTGTATTCGGGTCTTCACTATTGTTCTTAAGTGGCATATGCCACCACAGAAAATACCCATTACAAGAATTTTTATCGTGATTTTTTTAAAAAGTGACTTTTCGCCGTTTCTGATTCCAGAATTCATGGATTCGACTTTCGGTCGGAAAATTCAATCGAAATTTTTTTTTCTTCAAGATATAGAATTTTAGCCTTCACTATCGTTCTCAAGTCGCATATTGTACCTCAAAAAGTACCGGATGTATGTCTTTTTACGATTATTTTTGAAAAAGTCACTTTTGGTCGGTTCTGATTTCAGAATTCACAGATTCAACCTAAAGAACCTAAATTTTATTTTTCCGAAATATCGAATTTTCGGCTTTACTGTCGTTCTTAGGTCGCATATTGTACCATAGAAAACACCCGTTTCAAGCATTTTTACTGCGACTTAAAAAAAAGGTGACTTTAGTCCATTTCTGATTCCAGAATTGACGGATCCGATTTTTGGTCGGAAAATTCAATCCAAATTTTTTTTTCTTTCCAAGATATCGAATTCGAATCTTCATTATCGTTCTCAAGTGGCATATTCCACCAAACAAAACACTCGTTTCAAACATTTTGTTGTCCGCAAGCGGTCAAACTGTTTGCCTCCTGGCTTACAGTTTTTTTTTTCCTGTAAAATAAAACCCCGTCCTAAACTGAAATCAAAATTCCCTAACGGCCCGGGCCCCCCGAGTTGGCGATCCGCGCCTGAGCTCGCGAAAGCCACCGTAGTTCCCGCTCGGCCGACAGATGGCCACGACGATGCGGTTTCTCCCGCAAGAGAAAGGAGTCCCGGCCGTGCATATAAGCAGCGAAGATTCAGAGCTTTTGATCCGAAACTTCCTGCCCGTTTCTCCCAGTAAAGACGACCGCAGGAGGTAAGGATCCGGGAATAGTGCTGCCTACGTACAATTCCTAATCTTTGTCCTATTTACTACTACCCATAAGTAAATATATTAACCCGAGGTTGCTGTTTAAGTAATTTCTTTTCTTACAGAATACACCTGACTGTCCATAAGTCGGGACTTCCCTTTAAATTGTGTTTTTTCCAAAGAGTATAAATATAGATATAAAAAAATAACTTAAATAAAATATTCTTTTAACGTAAATTGCCCTCCCTAACAAATTTACTGCCCATAAGTGAATTTTTCCTCTAATAAGTGACTGCTGACTTCAAGTAGTCACCCTTTCCTTTTCCTCAGGAACTCGCCGTCTCTAAAACTCAGCTTATGTTTCCCTTTTTATTTATTAACTTTTATTAATATGTTTTAATTGTTTGTTTCTCCATTACGGAAACACTTGTAAAAATAAACGAAAGCGAGGGAGAACATTCTCCTCGTTAAAACCTACAACCCCTTGTCATCATTTACGACAATTTCTACTGTGATTTAAAAAAAACGTGACTTTTGTCTGTTTCTGATTCCAAAAAAAACCTTTAATAGTTATCATTAATGAAATTAATTCTGCAATGTTTAAAGTCCCTATTATCATTGTTCCGCTTCAATAAGACAAAAAATTAAAAAATCCAGCCGTTTCAAAATAAATTTGGATATTTCATCGCAGTTCAAGATTAACTCATCCTAACTGAGAAAAGATGTCACAGATGAAAAAAAAAATATATATATTTAGGTACATCATTGTGATTTACTTTACCCAAGTGAAAATATTATATGAAGATTATATATAATGATTTATATAGAAGCTATATATGAAAGTGGACATATAGAATATTTATATATTTTGTATAGCTCATATGAACTTATAGAATTAATTTTTAAAGACTATATAGAATCAAATATATTTTATATAGTATCATATATTGATTCAATATAGTTCTTTTAAAATTAATTATATAAGTTCATATGGATTATACAAAATATATAAATATTCTATATGTCCACTTTCGTATATAGCTTCTATATATAATCTTCATGTAATATTTTTACTTGGGTCGATTTTTACTACGTGTTATTCTCGGTGACGAATATTTCGGAGATGCAATTGCAATTGTCGTAGCAACCAGGAGACAAACACAGGTCGTAATTAATAGCGGAATTCAACGTTTATAACTCAACATACGATGTATATTATATTACGCGTTGTATATAAACATTGACAAAGTACTATTTGATGGATGCGTAGGCAATTACCACGAGAAGCGAATGAATTATTCATGTTGTCGATGGAATGAATAGTAGTACATAATTGCATGTCGATGCTGGGTTTAACCGTGGCACGTGCATGTCAGATATATATCTACACATGCGATTTCACACGAGTCCGCGAGTGCAGCGCAAGGGGTTGAAAATACGTTGACCTGCAGTTCTGGTGCAGTCCAATATCGCGAAACCTTCGCGGCTACCCTATCAAAACTAGACACCGTAGAACCGTAACAGTCTCACCTTGTTTGCACAAGTAATAATTGCGAAACTGATTAAATTTGCGTATAAACGATTTCGTCGATAAAACACGATGGGTAGATATGCATCGACAGCTTGAATATAATTTTAAACTCCATCCATATATATTTCCTTCAGCATTGAAATGTCTCAATGACTGTTTCAAAGTTTTCACTATTTTTATCGCTTTCCCCCGCTTTTTGTTTGAAGATAAAACGAAATGGAGTTAGAGCCTCAAGGATCACAGACTGTTATGCAAACTCCACTTGAGAAAAAATATTCACATAAATTGATATTCGAGCGCGAGTCACCGGGATATTTTGATAAAAGAGAAGGAATATTCTTAATACGAATTTCTATGGAATATCGATGGAACGAAAGAAGATCTGGTGCTTGGAAACATTCTAACAGTATCATTTGACACTTTTGCTCGAGTCATGTCGCATTTCGCAGACTTAATTATCGCCGAGTTTCTTTGTTGTGGAGTTCTTTGAGCTTGGAAATAAATATTCTTTAGTTTAAATTAAGCGTTAGACTGAAATTTCGTAAGTCTGTTTAAGCAAGAAGTAACAATCTCAGATCTGGTCCGGATCGGATTAAAATGTGGCAGACCTGATCAGGTTCGGATTTGGCTAAAATCTTGGGAATCAGATCAGCAAATGGTAAAAAAAATCGACCAGATTCGACTGACATTTGGTGAGCCTAATTTAGCATAAAAATCTATTTAGCTTGAGTTCTTTGTTCGCTTTTTTTTCTATCTGTCTGCAAGTATTTGTTCGCTGCAAACAAAAACAAAATCATTTTCTCCATGTCTGATTTATCTAAATGATTTTTATCTGAATTATCTAAAAATGAACTTAGCTTGAATTGAACAAATATATAACCGCTGGTAATACGTATAAAATAATAAAAGAGGGCCATAAAACCATACAGGATACTCCATGTAAAGTAGAACCTCGTTATCGATCGTCCATAACATTTGATTGCTGCCTTTTGCATCGCAAGTTTCCAGTAAAAGTGAAATCAAGCTATAAAACTGTCAAACATTGCAAGATTAGTGAACGGGTCGTTTGTATTCAACAGCAGAAACGACTAATATATGTGAAAGAGCTGGTACGCATTCGCGCTTGCATAGTTCCGGCTTAACGTTGCATTAATCCGGCGTGTCTCTCTGGCTGTAGGACACGCGGAATGCATGGAAATGGAGACGAAAGCATAGAAGCCCAAGCGCTGTGGTCCAGAGGAAAGCACGAGGGTTGCATGAATGGAATACTTACATCATGCATGACCGCTCTGTCTGCATGTATTTATGTTAATATATATGTATGTAAATATGTGTATATACTTACTCGTATCTTGGCAGCCTTTGAGCTCGATTCGAAGGCAAACTGTACGTCTGTGTACCGAATGCGGAAGGACACGGATCATGTTTGCGAATAGAGGCGGTATTAGCTCGTGAGAGACAACCGTTGACGTGTCACTGTTACCCCCGAGAATCTATAAATATTATTGAATATTTATAACGCTTTTTAAATACAAGAAAAAAAGGATGCAAAGTAGAACCTTGCACATTGCTTCCTCATTATTTTTCGCGTTTTACAAAGCTACCTCTATGAGGAAGTATGTTATTCAATTTTTGGCTTCCTCATAGAGGAAGCTTTGTAAAACGCGAAAAATAATGAGGAAGCAATGTGCAAGGTTCTACTTTGCATCCTTGTTTTAATTAGATAAATATACATGTTGTGGATTCGCTTTTTCTATTTCGTTATTACGTTATTTCGTGATTATTAGAGCGTTTCCGAAAGTGAATGTGATAATGTATACTTTTAAAAATAATTCAACATTCCATAAAATCAAAAATTTCATACCGTTCGTTACTAAATTATCAAGAGTCGCGGTAGCGACTCGACGCCAAGTTAAAAAAGAATTAATGTTGCCTTCACACTACGATTTGTCGGTCGCTACTGCTACTCTATTTATTCCGAAGGCGGCCACTCACCGGCCGTTTTCAAATTATAACTCGAATTATATTTGGCCACACGTCGAGAACGAAAGATGTGTCAGGTTCAATATTTTTTTTTTTTTTCTTATATATATAATGGCTGAATATTGTTTCATTTATATACAAAATTTGAGCTCGCTATCTTAAGCTTTGCAAAAGTTACAATAGCGCGATATTGTCAATTTTTTGAAAAATTCAAAACATCATAAAATTTTAACGGTTCAACCGATCTTAACCAAATTCAATAGCGATCACCGGCGTATGAAAGCTCAAATTCATACCAATTTTAAGATCAATATCTCGAAAATTGAAAGAGTTATCACGTAAACAGACATTTTTCAAAAAATTTAAAAACGCGCAATAATTTAACGATGAAGTGAATTTTAACAAAAATCTGTATGAACGATGAGGCTTTGTCCCTCTATCTATGGTCCAAATTTCACCTTGATATCTCAAGGCATTCCCGAGTTATAAAGGTTTACATTTTTCGATCGTGTAACATACACACACACACACACACACACACATACAGACATTTTTTCTAAATCACTTTTCTCGACGTTTTGGCCCATTCTGAGGGTATTGACATGAAAATCTCGAAAAAAAAATTTTTCATGAAAACAAAGCTTCCTCTATGAGGAAGCAAAATCAATGAAATTTATTAGACTATTAAAAAAAAATTAAATTTACAACACACATATTGGAAATTCAAGTGTATATTGAATTCACGAACTTTGTGGAGTAAATGAAAATTAATACACATTGTGTTGTAAGTTTCCAAATAACCCGTAATTTACAACACACATATTGGAAATTCAAGTGTATATTGAATTCACGAACTTTGTGGAGTAAATGAAAATTAATACACATTGTGTTGTAAGTTTCCAAATAACCCGCAATTTACAACACACATATTGGAAATTCAAGTGTATATTGAATTCACGAACTTTGTGGAGTAAAAGAAAATTAATGACACATTGTGTTGTAAGTTTCCAAATAACCCGTAATTTTACTATACGTACAGTAAATTTACAACACACGGCGGTAATTATAGTATCGGTATAATAAAATTACAACACAAGGAGATAATTTTAGTATAGGCATAGTAAATTTACAACACGAATATTGAAAATTATTATTCAAGTGTATATTCAATTCACAAATTTTGTGTAGTTAATGAGAATTAATATACATTGTGTTGTATTATGTGTAAACATTCAAACAGCTGCAAAAACTATTAGTTTTGAATACAATTTTGAAAATGCATTAAGAAAGTAATGGAAGATTGTGCTCTTCCATTTTTTCAACTTTATCTTCCAATTTTTGGTCGAAAATGAGTATTTTTTTGCAGCTATTCAAATGTTTGCACATAATTTTATATTCGTTGTAGGTTATTATTATGAATTCATAATTAATATAATAATCCTCGCAATGTATTTATAGAAATTAGACTCTTCATTTAAAACAAACCTACTTCTGGAATTCTATATAATCATTACACATAGACTTTCCATCGATGGTTTTTTGCCATGCAACGAGTATTGAGCTTCCAACTTTATGGTCCAGTTTTCTCACTTTATTTAACCAATATTCTATAGGTTTTAATAACAATGTGTATTCACATCAAAACTCATTCACTTCTGGTCGACCTCCATGTTAATTATAGCTGAACTGTACTGAATATCAGAAAGATAATTAGATAAAGGGAATATCAGAAAGTGGAAAAAGTGACTTTGTAATCGATTCGATTTTATTCGATTTTACTTTTTTCCACTATTTTGGTTCAATTGCTAGTATTTATTTTTTATAACAATAAGTAAATAAAATTGACATAATTTAAGTATGAAAACTTAAAAAGTAGGTAAACTAGAAAATAAAAAATAAAAATGAACAAGCGAGGTTCTTTCTTAAACTTAAGGTAGTTCTGTCGGTACGCCGGAGTCATAAAGTCTCAGAGTCTATATGACATTAAAAAATAATCATACGCATCGTTTTGACTGCCTCAATAATAATAATATAAAAAATAATCGAGAATCCTTCGAAATTGTCGTAATCAAATAAAAACGATTATTTGTAAATAGTTGATATGTTTAGTACGGATTTGACTTCATTTTTACGATAATTAGGTTAGGAAACGTCATTTGGACCTGTGTCGTGCACTTTGACCTTGGTTCAATTAAACATTATTCCGGTGACTTCACCTTTTTTCATGATGCATCAATTCCTGAATGATTTGCGAATCCGTAGTACTTTTTATTTTTTCTCTATCTTTGATTTAAGTATGTTAATTTTCGATTTAAAGATCAATTTTTCCAGCCCTCCCGTAAGCGCCGTGTAAAAAGATCGATTTTCAAGTTTTAATTGTTCATTCAAATACTCGGTAAAAGCCTTTAAGATTTTGTGCAAGTAAAATTGAATAGCTTAATTACAACATGTCAAAAATTCATGCATATGAGTTTGGATTGCATTCACGACAGAACTACCTTAACTACTTGTGAGAAATCAACGATTTTTTTTTTTAATTTCCTACATCGTAAAACCCAAGTATTAGTGTTAGTTTTTTGTGATGAGGGGATTAAAAACATTTACATAGGTTTTCATATGACTCGGTATCCATGCATAGAATAACTAGGATGCTCTATGACCGGACTGTCCATATTATTGTTTCACCGAAATGCAAGAGCTTTCAGAGGCCGAGCAGAATTACCACGCGTGTGCTCATACAACTGGAAAAGCGGAGCTTTTAGCCCGGTTTAACGATGGGTTATTACGGTTGAAAACGCGACAAGGGCACGAACCAGGTACACGCTAATAGTATTTTGTGGAGAGTTGCATCCGGATAATGCGATAAACCACTGAAATTTTCCGGTTTTATTTATTTTTAAATATTTCATGTATTTATCTCCCGGAGCTCTATTTATTTTTAATTTGTATTTCGCGTTTGAATTTTCGTCCCCATAGCGATAATATCATGAATTTCAAGCTTATCGGCTCTTAAATCTGATTGTATTTATGCCAGTATTATTATTAACAATGAGGTTATTGCGGCTTGGGTGGACAATATTTTTGGAATATTCAATTACTTTCCGATTTTATCTACAGGTACATTTTTGTTAAACCATTTTCGGCCGTTTTTCTGGTTTCATAATACATTAACATGTTTAAATTGGACGATTTAAGTTGCACAGTCGCATTTTCCGTTTGTAATGCAATTCCATTTTTATATTCCAGATTTCAATCATCTTAACGAGTTTTGCGACGGTTTTATTTGGCACAATAATTTTCAACTGATAAATGTTTTCAACATTTAGTTAGCACAATCGTCGGTTAATAATATTGAGAAAAAAAAAAGTTCGAATTAAAAAAAAAAATTTTGCCTCCTTTTCACTTTTGCTGTCACGTCTGGTTAATTATTTTTCATGCAATGAGACCCTTAAATAGCCCATCATTTATACGAAAATAAGAATTTAAAAAAAAATTCGGAAAAAAGAATTTCGTTTTTGCCTCCTTCCGGTTTTTTTCTGACACGTCTGGATAGTTATTTTTAATTCAATGAGACCCTTAAAATAACCTGTCACTTATACGCAACTTAGGGAAAAAAAATTGGTACATTATGCTACGAAGGAGGCAGAAAAGCACTTTTCCTCCCGCTGCGTTACTTTTCGTCCCGCCGGTTAAAAATCGACAACTTTCCACCCGCGTTGTAGGTATAGACAGTGTTGTAAGTCCCCATTACTTTAAGAAATAAAGTTTACACGTCAGTTTATCTTGATAATGATGACCTGTACGCGATTACAAGATTACATGTAAACTTTTAAATAGCTGTGAGAAAAACCTAATTTTTTATTAAATATTGGGAGAAATTGTGAGAAAAATGGACAAGCTTTACTTTCGCAATGCATTAACAGTATTTCTCCAGTTTTTCAATAAGATCACTATGAAATTTTATATAAAATTAATATTTTTTGCTATCATTCAAAAGTTTACACATCGTATTATAATCACTAGAAGTTATTATTATGAAAACATAATTAAAAATCCAATTGTACCATGAATTTTATTCCTAAAATAATTATATCTAAAATAATCTTGTTAGCGTAGTCGGGAAAAAAAAAATTTCACTCTCATTACCTTTTTATTATCCCATCGCTTATACTCGCGCCATTCCGGGAATCCAGGCCTCCAGTATTGGATAGTGTATTCCTCAACATATTCTTGTCCTCGTCCATGATCATAACGACCTTGAGTTTGAACACCGGTGACAACGTGAGGGTCCCCAAAATTGACTTGCAGCCATTCGTGAACTCCGGCTTCAATTTGCTTCTTTGGACACCATGCGCCACCTGCAGTCTCTTTTCGCAGTCTGCCGGACAAAAATAGATAGAGTATAAAAAAAAGGATGTAAAGTAGAACCTTGCACATTGCTTCCTCATTATTTTTTACACTGGGAGAAAATTTTGGTATTTCTAACTAGAAAGTGACAACTATTCATTTTTAGTTCATACAAGCAATTTTTTAATAGTTGCCACAACTATCAAATAGTTGCTATAACTACCAAATAGTAGTTGCCATAACTATTTTCACAGCAATCGTAACTACCCAATAGTTGTCATAACTATTTTCACAGCTATCGTAATTATAAAAATAGTTGGATGGAATAAAACTTAATAGTTGTCACTTTATAGTTGACTGTACTACTACGATTTCTCTGAGAGTGCTTTTTACAAAGCCGCCTCTATGAGAAAAATTCTTTATTTTATTTTTGGCTTCCTCATAGAGGAAGCTTTGCGAAAGATGCAAATTATTGACCAAATTGATGATTTCCGACGTTTTACAAAATCCAGAGCGACACCAACAAATTTAAAAAAATTCAAAATCACGTAAAATCCGAACCGCTTTACCGATCATCACCAAATTTGGTACGTAGTAGTACTGAATGTTATTTTTTCTGTGTACAAAATTTCAGTCGATTAGTTGAAAATTTATCTGAATTAGAGCAAAACGAAAATTTTTCGAAAAATTCAAAATCTCATAAAAACCGAACCGCTTTACCGATTTGGCCCAAATTTAATACCAAAGGTCGTATCACTTTGTTCAATTTTAATACGAAGTTTCAGCCCGATTGTTAAAAATTCGTTCGAACTAGAGCATTAAAGTACTTTTTTCAAAATTTCAAAATTCTTATAAAGATGAAATGTGTTAAGCGATTTTTGTAAAATTTGTAGCAATTGAAGATTAGTCAGTACTCTACATGTTGTTTGAATTTTAGCTGATTTGGTCGAATACTTTATAAGTTACAGTTATATGAATTTTTGGCCTATTCTAAACCACTTTTCTCGATGTTTCAGACCATTTTAAACGTTTTGACATGAAAATTTCGAAAATTGTTCTTTTCATGAAATCAAAGCTTCCTCTATGAGGAAGTAAAATTAAAGCATATAATTTATAGACATGAACGAGATTCTTATCCTATATTTGAATGAAACGGGGTAAAATATATCCTCTCTTTTAATAAATCCGGTATTCCTCTATCTATATTTTTTTTCCTCACTCGAGTCTCGTGGAGCTGACGTCAATGAGTAGCGCAAATAACCTGACAGAATCTGTGGGGCCTCGTGGAAATTCTTCATTTTCATTACGACGCAAATTACCCGCCAGTAGCGAAAAATCGTTAGCGTTTTTCAAGCTCAAACGCTTGATATTATGCGCTAAGGAGATGCGGCCAGTTCCTGTCAGACTGAGGATTTCGTACTAACGATTTTTTTTAGATTATGAATTTCGTTTTTAAGCGGTAGATGCTCTGTCATTTGGAAAAACAGATTAATGAAATAATTGTTTTATATAAGTTTTCGAGATTTAAGTTGTTAAACGTAGTATGTTATAAGCGTGACCGTATATTGTTATTATTAATTTTTTATCGACTCTTGGCGGTCCATTTTTTTTAATTTTTATTAATTCATTGTGGTTGCTTGATATATTCTTACAAATAGCAACTGTAGCTGATTAATAAATTTAATTAATTCATTTTGGCTGCTTGATGAATTAAATTAATTTATTAAGCAGCTACAGTCGACATTTGTAAGAAATTCGGATTAATGAAATTTGAATTAGACTTCAGTTTCGCGCGCTTTCAATATCTCAGACCCAAGAAGTGCTTCGCAAAATTCCATCCGAAAAAAAAAAATAGACCGCCAAGAGTCGATAAAAAATTAACAATAATTAAGTTGTTAAAGGTCGGAAAAAGTCATTTTTTTTACAAAACTAAGTTTTAAAAGGAAGTTTTTATTCGCAACTCATTATTCATTAATTTACGTTCGTATTATTTTTGCATCTATTTCCGTGGATGACCGTTTGTTATTTAATTCAATTAAATTTTAAGATCTTTTTCTTTCAGTGAGATACAGCATTGGATAGAAATAACGAGTATTAAATAATTAAAAGGACAAATTAATAAATAGAGTGAGTAGAGGAGTAATGAAAGGTTCGCAATGCTGTTTAAAAGACAAGCAAACTCAATCAAAACTTATAATTAACACTTGGAAAAAAAAGAAACAAATACTCTTACGTCCAGCCTTACTTTTCCGTATTAATAAAAAAATGCTGTATCTTCATTTATATAAAATTGCGAAAAATAAAAACAAATTAAAATTAAATTATAGTATATTGTGCAACAAGAGCCGAAAGCAAAAAAATTCTATACAACGTTTTTGGACCATAAATCAATTTATTTTTCGCGATCAAAGAATTTTGAGTACAATGTCATGAATTTAACTTTTAATTACATTCGTTCATGTGTCAGAATATCAACAACAGTGTACAAAAAAAAATGTTCTCTTCCGCAATTGAATTCATCGATTGTTCTTTGACCTCGTGAATTTGGGTGGAATTGGACAAGAATAATAATGAAAAAACTAGACATTTAGGAAACGAGAGAAAAAAAGAATGCGCCTGCGGAATTCAAATTTTGCTCGATTTTCACAATTAAAAAAAAATTCTATACAACGTTTTTGGACCATAAATCAATTTATTTTTCGCGATCAAAGAATTTTGAGTACAATGTCGTGAATTTAACTTTTAATTACATTCGTTCATGTGCCATGATGTCAACAATAGTAAAAAAAAAAAAAAAATGTTCTCTTCCGCAATTGAGTTCATCGGTTGTTCTTTGACCTCGTGAATTTGGGTGGAATTGGACAAGAATAATAATGAAAGAACTAGACATGAACGAGGGAAAAAAAAGAATGCGCGTGCGGAATTCAAATTTTGCTCGATTTTCACAATTAAAAAAAAATTCTATACAACGTTTTTGGACCATAAATCAATTTATTTTTCGCAATTAAAGAGTTTTGAGTACAATGTCATGAATTTAACTTTTAATTACATTCGTTCATGTGTCAGAATATCAACAACAGTGAAAGAAAAAAAATGTTCTCTTCCGCAATTGAGTTCATCGATTGTTCTTTGACCTCGTGAATTTGGGTGGAATTGGACAAGAATAATAATGAAAGAATTAGACATGAACGAGGGAAAAAAAAGAATGCGCGTGTGGAATTCAAATTTTGCTCGATTTTTACAATTAAAAAAAAATTCTATACAACGTTTTTCGACCATAAATCAATTTATTTTTCGCAATTAAAGAATTTTGTGTACAATGTCATGAATTTAACTTTTAATTACATTCGTTCATGTGTCAGAATATCAACAACAGTGAAAGAAAAAAAATGTTCTCTTCCGCAATTGAGTTCATCGATTGTTCTTTGACCTCGTGAATTTGGGTGGAATTGGACAAGAATAATAATGAAAAAACTAGACATGAACGAGGGAAAAAAAAGAATGCGCGTGCGGAATTTAAATTTTGCTCGATTTTTGCAGCCCATGCGAAGAGCATCAGCTACGAGTCTCCGTGATTGATTCTGCAATCGGCAATGCAATGCGAGGCGCTCAACGAGGTTGACGAGTGATCCCCAGGCACGGGAAATCCCGTACACATCGGTGTCAGAGCGGTCTGCCTTCCCCAGGAGGTTCGATCGGCTGATCAGTTCGCTGCCTCTACTACTGCCGCGATGAAGCCACGACCTAACCCGGCCGGTACCTCTACCCTCCACTGCTTCGCCACTAGATGCCACGTCATGGGCCGGATGAAGCTATTCTTTACCCACGAATCAACCACACGTAAATCCCACCGGGACTAATACCAAAAGTGCGAAGCATGTCGCCAAAAATGATTATTTAACGCGTTGAATATTTTTCTCCATTTCTTCTTTTATAATATTTCCCCATAGAAAATGAAATATATCCAAAAATATGTCTGACATAAGAAAGTACGTGAAATAAGCAGAGTTGTAAATGCCTAATACTTATTTCTATAAGTATTAATTATAATTAAATAAAATAAGTAATGATAATGATACGATCAGCTCTATAATTATGATTTTATAACAATAACATGTAGCGATTTTTATACGATGATTAAAGTTTGGAATGGCTGCAAAAATTATTATTTTTCAATAAAAATTTACGGTAATCCTTTTGAAAAAATGGAAAAAAATAAGTAATGCATTAAGAAAGTAATGCATTACTTATTTCCATTTTTTCCACTATTTCTTGCAATATTAAAGCGAAAATTAGTATTTTTTTTTCAGCTATTCACATGTTTACACTCTATTTTATAATCACTACATATTATTATTATGAAATCATAATTACAAAACAAATTGTACTGTAAACTATATCTTATGAATTAATGGGGATTTACAACTCTGGAAATAAGCAGGTTTTCGGCGGATAATATATTTTTTAATATATTTTGGATAAGGATTATTTAACGTGTCGAATATTTTTTCTGCATTTCTTCTTTTATAATATTCCCCCATAGAATATGAAGTATATCCAAAAATATGTCTGATATAATCAACTTTTAGGTGACGACACACATGGAAATAGAAATATATGCACGATATATTCGACGTATAGAACTTTTTGGCGCTAAACGTATATGAAATATATTTTACATATATTCCATACATATATCTCATATATTTTGAATATATTTTTGCACATATATATGCAGAATATATGCAGCATATAGAACTTTTTGGCACCATATATTGAACGTATATGTTACATATATATTTTTCTATGTGGGGAATACATTTTTTAAAATATATTTTTGATATACCTCAGATATATTTTTCACTTGCATATATTTCACATATATATCCGACATATACATTTTTTTCTCGGCGCAAATATTTTAATTAGTATAAATCAAATTTAGTATAAAAATGATATATTTCTGAATGTACTTAATTTTCATGGGAATCATGAAATAATAATCGTGTAAATTTGTCAATTTATACGTATCAAAGTAATATTTTAACCAAATGGATTTTCCGATGAGTATATAATCCAATTTATATGTGACGTACCTATTGAATTTTATAAAAAGACATTTTGTTGATATACATCCAACTACCAACATGGAAAACAAAGGCAGACATTTTGTTGTTAATTGCGATGATAAATTGTTAATAAGTCCGTTTGAAGGAATATGAAATTTTAATTTGCATCAAAGTGTTTTACCACTCAATTCCAATTTTCGGCGTAACCGGGATTATGAGGTCATTAAATTAGTCCGATAGAGAACGCTTAATTTTCATCAATGGAATGACCTGGATAAATTTGATTCAATGGATCGCACGATCAAGATTCCAACAGACTTTAATTATGGTATACAATGTTATTAGACCTTCAATGATTTTGGTTTTTTCAATGTCTATTCATACAATAATAAAAGTTCATTTGTTTTGTTCATATTTATACACTAGACGGCCAAAAAACAAAAGAATTTTTTTACATGCCACTTAAAAAAAATTATAGTTCCAATTCTCGTGGAAAAAAGCTCGGTACGAATTTTTTTAGAGGTATCATAATGGTCTTTTGTATTTGTAGATAAAGGTTTCGACCGCTGTTGACTAATGGTTGTAAGGGTTTCGGCAATGGAGCGGTCCCCAAGAAAGAGATCTAAGGTTTAACGTTTCGACTCACTTCGGAGCCCTCTTCAGAAATTTATTCAACATCGATGAGTATCAATCAATAGTGCATATCGACACCAGTCCCTGTGCTCATTTATTTTGTGAGATAAATAAGCCAGGATTGTTGATGCTTATAGATGAACGAAATTCTATTTAAATCAAAAGTTGACACCCTTAAGGGGAAAGGAACAGCCACTCGTTTTTTTTTTATTTTTAACAACCGGGTCCTCCGGTTGAAATTTCTTACTCCTTTGTTGTTGACGGAGATGCGAGTGCAGGTTAGGAACTAATATCAATTTTCATCTACTTTTTACACTATAATTATCACATTTTTAAGAGAATTTCAACCGGAGAAGCCGGTTGCACGTGCTCGTCACGGCCGATCTGCCGCGAAGATCTAACCTGCACTCGCATCTCCGTCAACAACAAAGGAGTAAGAAATTTCAACCGGAGGACCCGGTTGTTAAAAATAAAAAAAAAAACGAGTGGCTGTTCCTTTCCCCTTAAGGGTGTCAACTTTTGATTTAAATAGAATTTCGTTCATCTATAAGCATCAACAATCCTGGCTTATTTATCTCACAAAATAAATGAGCACAGGGACTGGTGTCGATATGCACTATTGATTGATACTCATCGATGTTGAATAAATTTCTGAAGAGGGCTCCGAAGTGAGTCGAAACGTTAAACCTTAGATCTCTTTCTTGGGGACCGCTCCATTGCCGAAACCCTTACAACCATTGGTCTTTTGTATTTCCCATTCGATTAACATGTTGAAAATCGAATCTTGCGTTTGGACTGATATAATTATTTTTCCACATAATCGATGATGCTATGTGTAATATCATTTGACAGCTTGAATGATTACCTTCAATTTTGTGCATTGTAGAATATTTTCTACAGCATAGTGTTCAAGATATTCAATTTCGTGTAAAAAGATGTTTTTTTTACTTTTCCAAAAAAAGTTTTTTTTTTTTGACAGTCTAGTATACACTTATAATTTGCTTTAGTATTTGCACGAATGGACAACAATCAACGAGAGTGAACTCACCGACCATATCGCGGTCCAACATTCGTCACGTATGAAGATGACGCGTTGATAGCAGAGTCTGGAATCTGGCCAGATTCCATTCCCAGCGCCGAGTTACATGATCCTGAAACATAGAAGGCAAAACAGGTTGAGAATATGTCTCCTCCAATATATTAATAACGACTAATCGATATAGTACCGGAATTTTGTAGAATATGTATAATAGGATGTGTCGAATTTTTTTTTTGTTCCAAAAATTATTGGGAACGAATTTCAAATAAAAAAAAAACATAAAAAAAATTGGTGTCGAATTCTGTATAGGAGGTGGATATTGGGGTCGGTATACATACTTTGACAGTGAACATTTCTTTTTTTTTTTTTAATTAATTTCATTTAACTTTTTTTTGTCATTTTTTGCTTCGCACTGCTTATTATCACACTTTTTTTGTCTTCATGGCTTAAACTCGAGGGGCTGACCCAACAATCAACTGTGCCAAAGGAATTCGCTGGCAAATAGTATTTATAGGTGTCTCAATCGCCATCTTTGTTTTTCAACAAATTACAAATAAAAAAGTTAGAACACGGACGAAAAATTTCAATTTTTTTTTCAAAATGAACCACTTGACGGGTTCACTCCAAATTCAATCCCATACTGTGTTTAACTACAGTCTACTTGTGGACCAAGTTTGAGCCTGATATCTTAAAAATTGCGGAAGTTAGAGCACTAACAAAAAATTTAAAATGCCATAAATTTTAAACCCCTTAACGGATTGACACCAAATTTAATCCCAAACACTATTTGATGACAGTCCACTTCTGGTCCAAGTTTGAGCCGGATATCATAAAAATTGCGGGAGTTAGAGCCCCAACTGACATTCTCCAAAAAATTCAAAATGCCATAAATTTTGAACACCTTGATGGATTAACTCCAAATTCAATTCCATACCTTGTTTAACGACAGTTTACTCGTGGTTCAAATTTGAACCCGATATCTTAAAAATTGCGGAAGTTAGAGCACGAACAAAAAATTAAAAATGCCATAAATTTAAAACCCCTTAACGGATTGACGTCAAATTCACTCCCAAACTTTATTTAATAACAGTCCACTTATGGACCAAATTTGAGCCCGATATCTTAAAAATTGCGAAAGTTAGAGCACGAACAAAAAATTTCAATAAATTTCAAAATGCCATAAATTGTGAACCCCGTTCCGGATTGACACCAAATTTAATCCCAAACACTATTTGATGACAGTCCACTTCTGGTCCAAGTTTGAGCCGGATATCATAAAAATTGCGGGAGTTACAGCCCCAACTGACATTCTCCAAAAAATTCAAAATGCCATAAATTTTGAACACCTTGATGGATTAACTCCAAATTCAATGCCATACCTTGTTTAACGACAGTTTACTCGTGGTTCAAATTTGAGCCCGATATCTTAAAAATTGCGACGGCTATCGTGCTAACAAAAAATTGTGTACACACACACACACACACACACACACACACACACACACACATACAGACATTTTTTTTCTAAACCACTTTTCTCGACGTTTTAGACTATTCTGAGTGTCCTGACATAAAAATTAAGGTCAGAATACATACTTTTTCAGTTAAAAAATTAAAAAAAAAAAATTGTTGACACACTCTAATGGATATGAAAAATCATAGGTAGATTATTTTGATAGGCAAAACACGAGTGGAAAACAAGATGAATGAATGAACTCGAAGTGAAAATAAAGATACGAAGAGGAATGTGTATATCTTTATTTCACATCTAGGTCCATTATCCAATTCGGTTGCGCCTGGTCTTTCAGCAATCTCCCGTTTCATTCACGTTTCAATCTGTGCTCGGTGAGCAGCTGTCATTCACGTGTAATCTTTCTATTAATCTCTCCTTATGCACACACAGGAGAAGAGAGACGGAGATTTACGCCGTGCGGAAGGCGTCGCATTACAAGACACGATATTTTGGTGCGGCAGTGCATTCAAAAATCTTCTCTTACATATTTTCTCAAGCGCGAGTTGAGTGTTACGTCGGGTACGTGAATAATACATATATATTTCTTTCATTTTCAGTGAGAAAGAATTATCTAGTTTCCCTTTACATTTTTTTAGGCATATTCTCTTAAATAAACTAAATATAATTTTTTAAAAAGGCACAAATGGCAATACAAACATTTTTGCAATACGCTAAGTTAACTTTCAAAAATTTTTTAATTAATTTTTTACTGTAATCTTTTTTTTGGGTAATAAGAATAAGCCAGTTAATTTTTTTGTTCCTGTGAATTACTTAAATGACAGTTTACTGTAAATTAAATCAATTTTATCTTGTCAGTCGAACGGGAAACATTTTGTTAAATGCTGGAGTTATTTCTTTCATTTTCAGTGAGCAAAAATAATGAAGGTTTACCATTTTAGACATAGTATCTCAAATGCATTAAATTTAACACTCGTAAGATTCTAAAAGGCACAAATAGGAATACAAACATTTTTGCAATAAATTTGCAAAATTATTAAGTTAATTTTTTGCCGAAATCTTGTTTTTGCTAATAGGAAAAAGTCAGTTATTTTTTTTTTGTTCCTGTGAATAATTACTTAAAAGACAGATTACTGTAAATTAAACGAATTTCATGTTGTCAGACGAATGGAAAACTTTTCGTTAAATTTAGTAGTTATTTCGCAGACCATTTGTTCTGAATGAGACGTCTTACTATGTTATTACTATATCGCCTCTGTAGACTCTGTGGAAAATTAAGCGAAAACCGCCTTTGCGTCTTTTCTCCCGAGCTGTTAAATATAGTTAGTGCACTGAAAACCATTTATTTACTTTGAAGAAACCGCGAGAGATACTTCTTAATGATCCCTATTCAACTGCAGTTTCTGGCACATCAGGTATCGCATTGGTTGCGTGCTTTCAGTGGTGGAGCAGCAGCACCATCGATAAATCAACTATACAAGCTCGTAAATGTCGTATAAAATTCATCAGAGGTTCCCGCAAGGGTTTTGAGTACGTAGCCGCATGTCCGGAGACCCGGAAGATTTAGGACTTGAGAGCAAGATAGAAAGAGCAAGAAGTACCAAGATTGGTGAAGGTGAGAGAGCCAATAAACGTCGCCGGATGTTCGTGTTTTCGAAAATGAGAGAATAATCGTCTTGACTATGTGGTGAACTCGCGGAACAAGAAGACGTCGAGAGGTTGCTCAGTGGCTAGTGGAAACAGACTGGTTTCTTGGGTGAGATCAGCCACAGTAAAGACCAGACAGTGCGGGAAGATTACGTCGGTGCGGCGGTGGTAGTTCACCGCCGGGCGTTAATCCAACTAGGAAATAAATTATCGCGCTGTCCTGCTTCACTATTCTCGCGTTATTTCCTTTTCTTTCCTTTTTTTCCCTACACACCTTCCTTAAATCTTTCCTGCCACATAGCAAGAAAAAAGTAGAATTGTGATTTCCGCAAGGGCGTATAAATGGTTTGCTACAAAATGTATTGGAATTTCGGCATTGTTAAAAAAGAATCGCCAATCATGAGAGTTAAGACTATTTGCTTATCTCAATGCATGTACGCAAAACAAGATTCATACGTCTTAGACCCATGCCACCCCATCTCATCCCATCAGAGCTTGGGGCGTCGTTGGATCTATTTTTCTTACTATTCGTTCATGTCAAATGGCTTTTTTCAACAATCAATCGCAGGAACAAGTCGTAGTATCCAGGTAACCAAGAGACATTAGGGTTGATATTAATTTGTCATCGTATGCAACTGTTTTGGGTCAATTTTTAATGATGGAATTTTGCGAAGCATATCTAGGATTTGAGACATTGATCGCTAGATTTAAAACGCGCGAAACCGAAGCCCAATTCGAAATTTCACTAATGCGAATCTTTTCAAATATCGACTGTAGTTGCCTGATAAATTGAATTTATTAATGAAACAGCCACGATAGACGAATTTTTATCGCGAACAAATCGTGAACAAAATTTTCATTAACACGTACAAATTAATATTAACAATACACGGTCGATGTCTATAATGCACTACACGCAAAAAAGGCTTGGTTGAAACAACCAAGTGCCTTGGTTATATATGCGCCAGACGATTAATTGGTTAGACAACCAAGTAATTTGTTAGGCTACCAATGTCTTGGTTGGTCTAACCAAGTCATTTGGTTAGCTTACCAAGTGACTTGGTTTTGTTAAGCTACCAATTTCTTGGTTGGTCTAACCAAGTCATTTGGTTAGCTTACCAAGTGACTTGGGTTTGTTAGGCTACCAATTTCTTGGTTAGCTTACCAAGTGACTTGGTTAGGCTACCAATGTCTTGGTTGGTCTAACCAAGTGACTTGGTTAGGCTGCCAATGTCTTGGTTGGTCTAACCAAGTCATTTCGTTACCTTACCAAGTGACTTGGTTTTGTTAGGCTACCAATGTCTTGGTTGGTTTAACCAAGTCATTTGGTTACCTTACCAAGTGACTTTGTTTTGGCTACCAATTTCTGGGTTGGTCTAACCAAGTGACTTGGTTGGTCTAACCAAGTGACTTGGTTAGCTTACCAAGTACTTGGTTAGCTTACCAAGTGACTTGGTTAGTCCAACCCAGAAATTGGTAGCCGAACAAATTACTTGGTTGGTCTAACCAATTAATCGTCTGACACATATGTAACCAAGGCACTTGGTTGTTCCAACCAAGTCTTTTTTTCCGTGTATGACATTAGGGTTGTTCAACTTTCCATAAGAGTTTCAAGACCTTATCTCAATGCATGTACGCAACCATATTCATACGTTTTGAACATGGGAACAGGTTTTGGTCCTAAATATAGTGCGATCTCATTCCATCGTCGCTTGAGGCATCGTTGGATATACGTTTTGAAGTTAGCTCTGCAAAGCACTAGCCTACGGGTCTCCGATCTTGCAGGTATTTGTGTAACCCGTTACCCGAGTTGTTTTGGTCCAGTGAGTTGTTGAAACACAATGTCACACATACATACGTATAGTTGGTACGAGACTAAAACAGAAACGGTAGGACAGGGATTGGTAAGTAACAGCTATTCTCGCTATTGTCGGAAAGCCAGAAACCAGGAACTCCGGATGCGCATCGTGGAACATCACACTGGGTCATACAGTACGAGAATCTAGATGGTTTAAGTCAGTATAGTTATATATACGTGAAGAACAGGAGGAAACGAGGAGTTTCGTGGATTCATTGCGACGCATTCCACGTCGAACAATTCGTCTTCGCGAGTGGTGAAACTGACTTCTGTGCTTCAACGCTCTATGCGCATCCTAACCTGACTCTCGCTGGTCTCCCAAGCTGGATTCTCTTCAGCGCCAAGGTGTCCAATTTGTTGAATGCCTGGAGAGGACACGGACTGAAAATCCTCGGGCTTTCTCACGTACAGCATTTACTTTACTCCGGGAATATATGCGTGTGAGTGGATTGTATGATTGTGGTAGTAAGGGGACTTTCCAGACTGTAGATCCCGACCACCTTGGTGTCGACAAGGTGGGCGAAAAAGATGGGATGAGAATGAGAACGTTGGAATCTTCAAGCCAAGGGTTTCTGGCCGTCTTTCTATGTTATTCTTGTCAGCCAACCCTTGGACCTCTAGAGTCGCAAGGTGCGACTACGTGCACCATTCTGTCGGGTCATAGACGCCCCTTGGGCTTTCAATTAGTTCACGTATTTTTCTATCTATCCCAGTGCGCTCTGATCTTCTTGCCACGGTTATTCTTTGAAATTCGATAAAATTTTATAAGCTTCATAAGCCTTCGCTTCTGTGTGTCTGTCCCTTGCATTTGTAAGCAAGGCTAATATTTGAACAATTCAGTTTGGAAAACTCTTGAACGGAAAGCAGAGCGGCAGCTGGATATTAGTAGTGCGAGAGATATTTTCGTTCATGTACTTATTATTTATTCACTTGATTTTGAATGGGTTATATTCTTTTAAAAAAATCTAATTAGCTTTAGCAGACAGTAATTTCCAAGGGATGGACTAACGTAGAAAACGCACAAATTTTTAGCGTTACATTAGGCATAAATTAAGCCCTGATTGGGCATCGAGAAAAGCCTGATAGGGCCTTAACAATGCTAGATTCACGCCTGATGTAATGCTACAAATTACTACTCGGGTGGAAACACAACTTTTTTGTGTATAAATATTCATCTAAGGGATTTCTGCGTGAAAAGTTGTTTCAAATTAAAAAAGTGGGATTTAGAATAATCAAGGCTTGGAATTGGGACTGAGAATAAGCAGAAATGAGTTTTCCGCCCGCTGCGTTACTTTTTGTCCCGCCCATCAAGAACTGACAACTTTTTACCCGCGTTGCAGGCATGTAATTTTTAGCGTAGTCGGGGAAAAAAGTATTCCATCTAATTTTTCTTCATTTTATGTATCGATAATAAAAATGCCTTTTTTGTCTTCGTGTATCTTGCAAAATGTGAATACAGCGTTGATTCGTATCAAGACTCCACAACAGCGATTGAAATTTTTTTTTCTGATAGTATTATATCGACGGAAAAATGTACAATTCGAGCAGTGCAAGCTTGACTGATTCGCTGAGAATGTGAACGATGAGGATGCAACTGAACTGGCTGCATCGATGTGGTGTGAGCTACAAGACGTCGTAGGTTTTCACGATGGCATGGAAATCGTGTTCCCGCACAGCAAAGCCTTGCAGTCTCGATCGATTCCATTTCGCCCTCTTCCTTCGCCCCGAAATATTATTCCGCGATCTTGAACTCTGATCGGCTTCACCGAATTTCCTCGTCTTCCGTAAAGCGACTATCGGATGATAGTATCAAACTTCCGCCCATCTTCTTTTCTTCCTCTTCTGCTTACCACGTTGTACTCTTAACTCAATGAAATTAGAACGCCAGTGAAAAGAACCGGTGATTTTTATTTTCCACTCTTTCTCTATGAATGATAAAACAATTAATTATCGAATAATTTACTCCAGACAAGTGAGTGATTTGTCCATTCTATTGACATCATAGAATATGAACTGCTTTACTTAGAACAATCATGATTTTATATTTTATAATCATGATTTTATAGTTTATATTTACTCATTCTTTGATATACTGAAAATATAAATAAATAGTTGATAGAAAATATTATCCATTCAACTAATTATTCCGTCGATCAACTGAGTATTCCGATTAAAAAACCAAATATTCCGTTTGCTTTCAGGTAGGAACTGTTGAATGTTCGTCTCAGCGATTATTTTTTATCTTTTCATAAAGATATAATCGCTGGTACGAACATTCAATAGTTCCAACTCAATAGTCTTCAGGACAGCTATGATTTTTTAAATGCATTTACCTCCTCCACTTCTTCTTCAAGTGAAAAAAAGCATTTCACGACTGCGCGGACTGTAAAAAAACGAAGCGCCTACACCGTTGAGCAGCTCGTTTAAATGTTTTCGAGTGGACAACACCAAGGGAGAGTTTCAATGAGCACGGAGTTCAACTCTTCACTTTCTATGCACACCCAGACAGACAGACAGACATACAAGGACAGAAAAGGGAGTAGAACGACGAAACTCTCGGAACGCCAAAGCTGGGAGTCCGTCAGGTGGCATGGCTATAATCCTCTGAACTGAACTGAAATGGAAGGGGATGGCTAGGGAGGCCATGGACATCCGAGCATCGGAGCCAGGTTGTACACACAGCTCGATCTTTCGCTTGTCCTCTATCCACTGGTAGTACCACATACCATCAGCGGTATTACTAGTGGTAGTGGGTTAAAGTACGTAGTAGTACTAGCACGTTGTACTACGGGCCAGTACGAAGCTCTTGAGCTCAATCTCTTCGCTCTCAGAGCTTTGGTGTCGGAGTGAGACGAATGAACCTCGCTTTTGCTTCTCACTAGAGCGAGTGGGATAGTTTGCTTTTCTCTGTACTCGAACGAGAGTACTTATGCAGCTACTGGTACATCGGTACGATTAGGGATCATCCGACTTTATCCGCCTACAACACACGAAGGTACGTCTTGACCATGTCGTAGACCAACGAGAACCAAGCTTGTCCTCTGCAGTACCAATTGATTCACTTTTCCTTTGTTCTCCGTGGGATTTTCAAACTTCTTGTTCATGGTTGTCTTGCGTTTCTTGCAAGTTCTAGAGTGACGCTTATTGGGTATAATTGAATATGTATTTTCGAAAAATATTTGATATTTAATGTGGATTAAATGGTGAAAAGTGTTTGACAGAATGGTAATTTAAGGGTTGCGCTATTTTAGCCATTTGCTATTTTGATACCCATCCAACTTAAAGAGCTACAGGTACAATCGGTATGATTAGGGATCATCGGATTTTATCTGTCTATAAAATACGAAGGTTTGTCTTGACCATGTCGTAGACCAACGGGAACCAAGTTTGTCCTCTGCAGTACCAATTGATTCACTTTTCCTTTGTTCTCCATGGGATTTTCAAACTTCTCGTTCATGGTTGTCTTGCGTTTCTTGTAAGTTCTAGAGTGACGCTTATTGGGTATAATTGAAAATGTATTTTCGAAAAATATTTGATATTTAATGTGGATTAAATGGTGCAAAGTGTTTGCAACAGAATGGTAATTTATGGGTTGAGGTTTAAAATAGCGAATTCTATAATAATGGCCATTCTATATTCAGACGTTTATTATATTTAAATGCGCTATTTTAGCCTTTTGCTATTTTGATCATTCGCTATTTTGATCCCCATCCAACTTGAAGAGGTACAGGTACAATCGGTATGATTAGGGATCATCGGATTTTATCTGTCTATAAAATACGAAGGTACGTCTTGACCATGTCGTAGACCAACGGGAACCAAGTTTGTTCTCTGCAGTACCAATTGATTCACTTTTCCTTTGTTCTCCGTGGGATTTTCAAACTTCTCGTTCATGGTTGTCTTGCGTTTCTTGTAAGTTCTAGAGTGACGCTTATTGGGTATAATTGAATATGTATTTTCGAAAGATATTTGATATTTAATGTGGATTAAATGGTGCGAAGTGTTTAATAGAATGGTAATTTATGGGTTAGGGTTTAAAATAGCGAATTCTATAATAATGGCCATTCTAAATTCAGACGTTCATTATATTTGAATGCACTATTTTAGCCATTTGCTATTTTGATCATTCGCTATTTTTTTCCACTATAGTCGCACGAGCAAGCATCAGATTTGAATTTTTTTCGGTAATATACCATTGCGATAATTAGGTGCCTTTACCTTATAAAATATTTCGATTTCTTAATTTTTCGTAATGGCGTAATTGTTTCAAAAAATTTCCAAGTCCGAATATAAAAAATTGTAAGCAAATAATCATATTTCTCAATATCTTTGTTTTTCCTTCTTATTTCCTATTAAAAAGAACTTGATTCCTTGTTATAATTAAACATATTCGGACTTCGTGATATTTTTACATGATCAGAACGCTTACGAAAAATCTAGCGCTTCGGATTTTTCATATGATTTGTCTTAACGATAAAAAAGTATCGAATTTTTTTTTCCTTATGAGTGAAACTAACACTTGTATAATAAGCATTGCTTCTAAAATAGCTTAACAGCAAGTGTCTAATTTCCTTTTTAAAAAAATGATCAATTTTACTTTTATCCGAAAAGAAATTATTGTAATATTTAATCACAAACGAACAGAAACTAGTTTTGGAACTATTATCCTTGAGTACAAGGTCCAATAATTTAGTCATAATATAACCGCAAGCTTCTCAAACTTAGTCCATATATTCGATAATTTAATACGCAAATGTATTGTATAGTTCCGTGTCATAGAACCCTGAGGCTGAGGGTGAGAATGTCGTACGGTGCGTGCCACCCACTTATCGTGTAATCTTACGACAGTCGTAGTACCGATCGATTTACTGAACTGCTAAAGTATACCAGAAGCACTACCACAATACACTACATACTATATTGCAATGTGTGTGAAAGCCTCTCTCGCGCTTTGTGTCACGCCCCGGAAGTTAACGACATTTCTATATATCGTTCGACTACCTACCTCAGCACACCAGAAGCAACAACTACCACTGATATAAGCACCGCCATAAAATATAAAGCAGAAATATTCGTACACGAAACTCTTTTCCGACTCTGCGTGCAAAACATTAACGTCGAGCCCAAAAAGTCTGACGACAATAGTATTTTCGAGTTCTTTGTTCTGAGCCAAAGGAGCCCATTGGTTTCACTCACAGCCGAGATGTACGTGTGTGTTTATTCGTCATGGGACATGGGGCATTCCATACCAACTCGCCCAATGGTCAGACCTTGTCAAATGTGGCCCGCAATTTTTTATGTTATTCTTAAAATATGAAAAATGCATGCAAAATTTTGTAGACTTTTTGTTGGTTTCTTAAATCATAGCGTGTTTTATACAACTTTATATATTTATAATTAAAAATCCCGAATGAAAGAAAGTATGAAAAAAATTCTGCATTTATTTTTCATGTGGATGAATTGTACAAAAAAATCGTGGACTGGTTTTGACGAAGTTAATGTTTGGCAGTTGGTCGATTTGTCGTGGAGAGCCTCATATGTAGCATACATACGGTAGACTGCAGAAAGTAGTTTCTATTTTTGGCGAGGGGAAAGATCGGGAGAAAGCGTAGTGGAAAAAAGAACGAAAGAGCAAGAGTAGATTTCATACCCGGCGGGCACACTCCGGGCGCGTTAGAGTGTGCCAGAGGTTCTGGAAAAGCTTGGAAGAGCGACGATGTAGGGAGCGGTGAGGTTGGAGGGTTACCGTCGTGTGCTACACACGATTATTGGACTCGAAAAGGAAGCGAGTGAAGCTGGAGTACGATGGGATCTGTGGAGCTCGACATCAAAGCTCCACCATGGTTCTCTCACTCTCACTCTCTGATTCTCTCTGGCAAGGTGTAGGGTCAAGCGTCACGGGGAGTCCACGAGTAACGTGCATGCACGTGACAAGCTTCGATTCCAATTGGTTTGTCACATTGGAACACCGTTGCGTTTCCCTAAACGTGGACAAACCCGTATGTATTTTAGTCAGAAAATATATATACACGGTGAGAAAGTATATCTCTTTATATGATAAAAAGATTTCGTTGTCATGTCAAAAATCGAGGGACTTAGTAAAATTGACTGCCAACAACCTGTTGCGGTGGTGGGGGGTGGGGGTTCCTGACGGATAGAGGAGAGGTTCCTGTGGGATAGAGGGTGTGTTTCCGCGGGACACAGGAGAGATTTCCAACGGTTAGAGGAGGGGTTCCCTAGGGACAGAGGAGGGGGTCCCGAGGGATAGAGGAGAGGGTCCCGAGGGATATAGAAGGGATTCTTGTGGGAAAGAAGAAGGGTTCCCGTAGGATAGAGGAGGGATTCTCGTGGGATAGAGAAGGGATTTCCGTCGGATAGAGGAGGGGTTCCTGTGACATACAGGAGGGGTTCCCAAGGGGTAGAGGAGGGATCCCCGTAGGAGAGAGGAGGGGCTCCCGAGGGATAAGGAGGGGTTCCCGTGGGATAGAAGAGAGGTTCCCGTCGGATAGAGGAGGGGTTCCCGTAGGATAGAGGAGGAATTCTCGTGACATAGAGGAGGGGTTTCCGTCGGATAGAGGAAAGGTTCCCGTGGCATACATGAGGGGTTCCTAAGGGATGGAGGAGGGGCTCCCAAGGGTATAGGAGGGGTTTCTAAGGGATAGAGGAGGTGTTCCCAAGGGATAGAGGAGGGGTTCCTAAGGGATAGAGGAGGAATTCCCGTGGGAGAGAGGAGGTTCTCTCGTGGGATAAGGAGGGGTTCCCGTGGGATAGAGGAGGGGTTTCTGGGGGATAGAGGAGGGGTTCCCAAGAGATAGAGGAGGGATTCCTGGGGGATAAGGAGGGTTTCCCGTGGGATGGAATTTCAAGCGATTGGTTCCAAGTTGGCCATGGAATTTCAAACACGTGGTATATCAAGTTGTCCTTGGAATTTTGAGCGAGTAATTTTACGTTGGCCATGGAATTTCCGGCGAGTGGTATATATACGGAAATAAAATCTCATTGACTCGATAAATCTTTCGTTAGCGGGCTGCTAAAAATAAGCGCTGTAAACTTAATTTTACTTCCAATTCCTACAATTCCATATGGGATTGAAACAATAATTTTAAAACAGGCGAAACAATATTCGATTGTTTCAATGTTAAATGGAATTGTAATAACAAGAACTAGAGTTCATTTAAAAACAACTGTTCTTGGCAGCTCGCAAGCAAATTGTTTCTGAATCAATGACATTTTTTAATTTTTTTGTGTAGACAGGTTTGTGCTCACCATTATTGCTTTTCAGGATAAGTGTGTTCGATCGTGAAAGAAATGATCGAGTCGATAGGTACGGGAGAATTGTGCAGTAGAGTTGAATACCGAGTATCATTGGACACGCAATGGTTTCGTTTTTCCATATTTTGATGTGATAAATCAGGCACCACTTGGTACTAATGTCCATCGTGATGGAATATAGTCGTCAGGCAATTTCTGGAATATTGAACCCGGCTCACTTTTTGCCACGAACAGAGTTTCTGGCACTGATGGAACATTTTTGTCTGCATTTGATATCGTTTATTTTTCAAAGTGAAACAAAAAAAACCGGTTAACTCATTCATCGCTGGAGAATATTTTTAGTCATTTTGGTAGATTTTTTTGCTACACTGAAGCTTTTGGCCTAAATCCATCTGTCATTCAAAACCATCCAAAAATTGTCGACATTGTCTGAATGAATACAATGTCGAGAATTATGTCACGAAGTGAGGAACCTCAGAACCCCTTTCTGAGGTTTTACTCAAGCTTCAATGGAGCTTCTTAAGTGCTTCGTGGAATCGATGCAATCATTAGTCGCATCATTATCACACCATTACGAGTGGAACGACAGAGACAGACACGGGACTCAATAGAGAAACTTCTGGTGAGTACTTCACACCAATGAGAATCCCATTCGAAGAGACTGGAGAGCTTCAGGCAAAAGACGACAGCTTCACCGCATAAGAGTAAGAGAACGAAAGGAGCTATATCTAGACGAGATACGACATCTCGGACCGTGCAATTTTGTTACAAGCCATTCATAGCTCTTTCAAGTTAAAAGTTTCAAGCGCAACGCCAGGGCAACTGCACCGAAGTGAAGGAAAGGAAAGTAAAAGACAAAGTATGTCTAGAATGGATGAACGGACCGGTGCAGACATCCGTAGTATTGAAGCAATTTGTGAAACATATTTCTTAATGCCAATTTAAATTACGATACTTCTTCTTCGCTACTGAAGCAACTCCTCAGCAGTAGCTACAAGTTTTTCTTTCTGCTTAGTGCTATCAGAGTGATAATATGCTGACGACTTCGTACTTTTAGAAAAAAAGAAAGATTAATAATATTTACATTCAAGGAGTAGTCTCTTTTATTTTCAGATAATAAAATCAACGTAGCTAATGAATCAGTAGATTTACGCTGTTTTGTCGTTGTGTAATCTTTAAGAAATGCAGTTCTTATACTGTGCTGTAATCTGGAATAATGTTTATAAAGTTGTGGAAGAATGGACGCTAATGGAAGTGGTAATTAGTAAGCATTGGGAGAAATGATCAATAATTGTTTATTGTCAAATTAATTACTTCGAAAAAATCATTAGGAATTCTCTATAATTGATTCGAATATAATGGAGAAAGTAAAATGTAAAAAAAAAAATTTCAAAACACCAACCTACATTTTTTTTCTTTTCATATATCGAATTTTGGCATTCAATATCATTTTTAAGTCGCATATTCTACCACAGAAAATACCGGCTACAAGAATTTTTATAATGATTTTAATCAAGGGTACAAAGTAGAAACTTCCATGTTGCTTCCTCATTATTTTTCGTTTTTTTTACAAAGCTACCTCTATGAGGAAGTGTGTTAATTAATTTTGGCTTCCTCATAGAGGAAGCTTTGTAAAAAGCGAAAAATAATGAGGAAGCAGTATGCAAGGTTCTTTGCATTATTTTATTTAATATTATTTTTTTTACATATATATATATATTTTATTTTTTTTAAGAGAAGCACTACATCAATAATTTGTTATATTGGGTGTTCGGAACTTTTGCAATATTGAAACATGATTGCGAATATTAAATCGCATGGGATTCTACACAGAGAGAAAAGCATATCGTGGATTTAGGGGTGAAAATGACAATTGGGGGCAAAACGGGCATCGTTTCAGCTTTTTCGAACACGACTTTTTTCAATTTCCTAACATTTCTTACTTGAAAATTTCGAAAAATAATTGGTGATGTCAATAAAACAGACAGGGAGGCAAAGCAGGCATCTCGGTTAAATATAAGTATCGGGGTCAAAATTGGCACCAAATCATAAAATGAGAATTTCGTTCTAATTGATTTCTTTATGATATACCGACTTTTTTTTCAAAGAATTAATTTGATTATAAAATTTTTGATAAATTCATTTGACTATATTTTTTTTCTTTGCTCAACAAAGTATCGAAAAAAAGTTCTGAACGGATGGTTAAAAAAATTCTGATCTGATGAAGATTATCAATTTTTTTTTCATCACCAATTTGACGTATTTTCCGCACTTTCCCTATCTAAGGAACGTAAAAAACTGAGACAAATCATTTTTACGAAAGTTGAGACAGTGCCCGTTTTGCCCCCAATCCCGATTTTTAATGGAATTGCCCATTTTTCCCCCATCTCTCCTACTTACAAAGTTATTGGAAACAAATGCTGAAATCGTATATGCAACAAAACGGCATATTTGAAACTATTATTATTTTCATGATTGCTACTATAATTATTTTTCCAATAACCATAAAATAGTGACGTTCCTCCTCGGAATTATAGTTTATAATTAGATTACCGACGGGCTAATTATATTTTTATCAAATTATTATATTTTTCTCTCAGTGTATGTACGATTTTTTTTACAGAAGAAAAATTAATAATGCACGCTTTTTTCATTAAAGTTGTGCCCTTCGTGTAATTGCAAAGCTCGTTGAAATGTAGCGTGTAAAATTGAAAAGAAAATGGCTCTCATTTATTTACGACACGAGTCAAAGCAGCGTGCATCATTAACTCAGGACTATTCGAGTAATGTTCTTAAGTATTCGTAATAAATCCAGATAACACGACAGGTGCTGGAGTCTCGTGGGATATAAAGGCAACCCCTTCGTGCATGGAAGTCGCGAGAAAGATGCGAAGAATTCAGACGAACGTGTTCCTCCTTTTCTCATACGAATAATCATGCCAGTTGCACAGTACGTATGCGTACAATATGGTAATAAGGAAGTATATGCACCTATAGGTTGACGTTTAAGGATGGGGCAAAGTGGAACGTACAATAAAAGGTTGGTTGAAAAACTCACTCCCGACATTAAAAACCATGTATGCTGTTTTCTCCCTATATATAGCTTTGAATTTTCGATGTTTTACAAGATTATAAGCATCGTAACACATTTTCGTTTGTACCGATTTTAACATTTGGAATAATCATTGCCAAATCACTACCAAATTTTGTGTATCACTTCTTGGTACAAAACTTGGATTAAAAAATGCAAATCCAAAGATTTTTGTGCGCAGCCTTCTTATTCATGAATCAAGATGTCGTAAGGTGAAACATACATGTCAATGTTGTATCCCAATTAGTGTATTCAAAAAACTAACGTATTAATAATTCGCAAACATTTTGGAAAAACTTCTATCTTTTCTTTAAAAAATTAGATAAGATTAAAGTGTGTATCTGCTAACATGTGCAGGTCTCGATTAATTGATTTTGATTCTGCAGACAACCCTTACTTTTTTAGAGAGTGTCTGACACATGGTACAGATAGTATAATCGAGGTTCGACTGTACAAAATTATGCTACCCTCTTCGGGTGGGGGTCAAAATAGCGAATGGCTAAAATAGCGAATTTCAAAATATGGAACGTCTAAATATAGAATGGCCATCATTATGAAATTGGCTATTTTAGCGATTCGGTATTTTGACCCCCAGTCTTATTAAAATGCAATCAAAATGGTGAATGGTCAAAATAGCGAATGGCTAAAATAGCAAATTTCATAATGATGACGATTCTATATTTAGATGTTCCTTATTTTGAAATTCGCTATTTTAGCCATTCGCTATTTTGACCCCCTCCCCCCTCTTCATGTTTTAAAATAGTTAGACTAAAATTTGTTTAACACCCATGAATGTGTATTTTTTTTCAAAAAGAAATGAGAAATTATAAAGAATATAAATAAGATTATGATGGAAGCGAAAAAAGTAATGGTATTTGTGTGTCTAACTTGCTTATTAAAAAAATATTGAAAAATAACGTCAACACGTATGTCCCCTTTAAACGATCCGCAATAAATGCGTTGTATTATCTAGTAAAAAAAAAGTGAGACGAACTCGAGAAGTTCAGTAAATTGTGAACAGATTTTGCAGTTACGTAAATGGTGGTAATAAATATGTAAATTTGCGTTTTTTACACCAATAGCTTGGTACGTAAGGGTAGACCATTACCGTACGTGCAATAAAACCCTGAGCACGTCGAGGTAGAAGGAAGCCCTACACAAGCGTCGCAAGCCCTGACTGTTCTGGTGCTCCCTTTCTACTTTGCTTTCACCCTTTGCGGGACTATAGTCACCAACAACATAGCGCACCCTCGATACGGTCCCGTAGGAGGAAAGATACCCCATACCAAGAAGTCCAGCAGCGACCAGCTGCAAAGGATTGTAAATGAGGTAAACTGTGCTTTATAATGAGCTACTGCTGGAGCTCGACGCACGAAGTGAGAATAGGACGGTGAAAAAGAGTCAGGAATGAAGAGAAATGCACTCATTGCATTTTATGCCACGGTTCACATGCCTTGAATATTGGGGCAGTTCGAAAAGTTACGTGTTCTGTATCATTATGCTAAATTCTGAATTCACTTAAACCTGACTGGAATAAATACTTTCTCCCTATTCTATTGACTACACGGAAATAAAGGCTTGGTTGGAACAACCAAGTGCCTTAGTTATATATGCGCCAGACAATTAATTGGTTAGACCAATCAAGTTATTTGTTAGGCTACCAATTTCTTGGTTGGTCTAACCAAGTCACTTGGTTAGCTTACCAAGCCTTTTTTTCCGTGTACTTCACTTATAGACTGTATTTTTGTAATTGAAAAAAATAGTTTTGAAATTTCCAACTCTATCTGTCATAGTTTATATTGAATCAATTAAAAACTAGGAATTTTACAGCTATTCACTATTTCTATACCAGTGGAACAAAAATTAACTGGCGCCCACCGAATTTGCGGATGCACAAACGATTTTGTTGCTCTCCCACAAATTTTCGTTTGTGTATAAGTTCAGGACCTAGTGTTACATTTATGTTGATTTTTCCATCAAATTTTAGCAAACACCTGCGATAAAAACCAGAAATTGAAAAACAAATTTTAACTCTGCGTGGATCAATGTTTCTCTCAATCGAAAGGCAGTACTTTAATAATGTAATATTGAATCCTCAGTCTATGCCGTAGGAAGTGTTTTATTTAAGCGCAAAGCTACTGAGTAATTTACGTGAAATCCGGACATTGAAGCGAATCGAATTTCGTCAAGCCGGATCTACGCCAGAACGAAGAGATGTGGCGGAGGTGGAAGAGCTACAAGCTTGCATCCTTCCTCGCTTGGGTTAACCAAAAACCTGGCAGCACTGGATCCTAACCAAACACCTGGCAATCTTATATTATGTAATACTACCATTGCCTCTTGGGACTTTATGCTGCTTTGCTGCGTGAAGCACTGGAAAGTCTCGTCTTTTATCACGTTAGAGTCTTGCCAAGTATTAGGGAAAGGTAAGGGACACGATAAAAGGGGAAGCATGAACGTGTCCTAAGGGACAAGATGATATGGTCCTCTTTTCAGGTCAAAACCCGTGTAGAAAAATAGTTGGGGCTCTGACTCGGCCCTTTCTAGTTTGCCCCAGTTCTATTAAGGGCCCTACTAGGCTAGTCACGCTTGAAGTACGGGACATTTAGAGGCTCAATATGGGCGACCCTAGTGAGGGTTCCACATTTAAGCCTGATTAGGCCCCGAAGTTTGTCGTGGCTGCCTCTGTTGAGCCTAGTAGGGTTCTAGAGTAGATTCCCTATTGTGGATGCCACATTTATACATAAAAAGGCCCCTTATTTAATCGCGGCTGCCCGAACTAATTTCTGCACGGGGCCCTTATAGGCCCGTGTAGAAAAATAGTTGGGGCTCTGACTTGGCCCTTTCTAGTTTGCCCCAGTTCTATTAAGGGCCCTACTAGGCTAGTCACGCTTGAAGTACGGGGCCTTTAGAGGCTCAATATGGGCGACCCTGGTGAGGGTTCCACATTTAAGCCTGATTAGGCCCCGAAGTTTGTCGTGGCCGCCTCTGTTGAGCCTAGTAGGGTTCTAGAGTAGATTTCCTATTGTGGATGCCACGTTTATACCTAAAAAGGCCCCTTTTTTAATCGCGGCTGCCCGACCTAATTTCTGCACGGGGTCCTTGTAGGCCCGTGTAGAAAAATAGTTGGGGCTCTGACTTGGCCCTTTCTAGTTTGCCCCAGTTCTGTTAGGGGCCCTACTAGGCTAGTCACGCTTGAAGTACGGGACCTTTAGAGACTCAATATGGGCGACCCTAGTGAGGGTTCCACATTTAAGCCTGATTAGGCCCCGAAGTTTGTCGTGGCCGCCTTTGTTGAGCCTAGTAGGGTTCTAGAGTAGATTTTCTATTGTGGATGCCACGTTTATACCTAAAAAGGCCCCTTTTTTAATCGCGGCTGCCCGACCTAATTTCTGCACGGGGTCCTTGTAGGCCCGTGTAGAAAAATAGTTGGGGCTCTGACTTGGCCCTTTCTAGTTTGCCCCAGTTCTATTAGGGGCCCTACTAGGCTAGTCACGCTTGAAGTAAGGGGCCTTTAGAGGCTCAATATGGGCGACCGTGGTGAGGGTTCCACATTTAAGCCTGATTAGGCCGCGAAGTTTGTCGTGGCCGCCTTTGTTGAGCCTAGTAGGGTTCTAGAGTAGATTCCCTATTGTGGATGGCACATTTATACCTAAAAAGGCCCCTTTTTTAATCGCGGCTGCCCGAACTAATTTCTGCACGGGGGCCTTGTAGGCCATACATAAATCAAACATATATCTAAAGACGTTTTCCAGAAACCCATCATGATGGGATCGTAGTCTAATTGCGTTAAGTGTTCAATTCAGCTGATGGCCAAGTCGTAATTAAGTCTTCAAGTCCCATTCACGTCTTCAAGAGTCTGACATGGTCGGTGTTAGAGAGCTTTCGCGAAATGAGTTCCACTTGGTCATTTTATTTCAGTCTTTTCATCAAATGTTTTATTACACTGTGAATTAAATGAAAGTTCAAGAAGTGCTTGCTGAGATATGTATTTAAACAATGACTTTCGGAGCTTCTACGTGAAGCTCATCACCAAAGAGAAAAGGAAATGTCTGTCAGAATGGTAATCATGAACGAAGATTCTCCCCTGAATATTTTAATGAAACTTCAATTTTCCCATTGCAGTATAATGTCTGACAGTGTTAAAAGACAAAATCAATCTTTTACTCCAACTCCGTTGCAGCTGTTAATTGGAAATAAACTTTTATTTGTAGAAAAATAATATAATTTCGAGTGTTATTTTTGCTCGAGAAAACTATTTCTAATTTTCATTTAATTAGACTCCGTTTTAATAATAGCCACTGCTCATCGAAAAGTTATGAATGGAATGCGACGTTTAATTATTTCCTTCGCAATTTACAGGAGAACGGACGTCTTTTTCTAGTCATAAGCCATCGTATTTTCTTGCTTTTCTCATCTTCTTCGTTGTCACCTTTTCGCAATGCATATATTTATATAAACGCACTGAACCAACATTGAGCGTGCCAGTTTACAGAATCAAAACAAGCCAAATCCTGGCGCGTTCGACAAACTTTTCATTGAATGCTTCTACAAGAAATTCTTGAGAAGTTGTCGGAACAACGAGTTTCTTCGGTGGAAAAGGAAGGAAAGACCGGAAGAGTTGGAGCAGAATTTGAAGAGCCGTTTCGTTTCTACTCTCGCTTCTCTATCTGTCTGGCCTTTCAATCCTTCACTTGTGTCGTCTTGTACTTGTCTCCACTTTTCTCATCCACCGGAACAAATCTTCTCTTTAAGCCCATCGGCTCTTTCTCGTCAGATATTGTCTAGTGGAAATCCGATCCAATATTCTAGCGACTTTATGTTTTATTCGTTATCGCATTTGTATCCAACAACAGAAGGAGCAGATCAGGATTCTCAAGTCGCGACAACGTCTTGAGTCTTCATTGTCCTTAGTGTTGGAATTTAACGCTCGACGTTCGCCTGAGCGAATGCGTCAGACGAACGTCGACTCTGACTCTTCGTTAACAAGCTACTCCACATTGTAAACTGCAAGACGTCGTCAACAAAGTACAGCAACGAACGTTGCAAGAAAGTTCAAAGTTGTCATTGCAACAAGGGAAGTTCTGGAGTGCGAACGCGAAGCTCGCGACAGCTAATAGGCATCGCTGCAAAGACGCATAAGATACTGGAGATTCTCACTAGATGCTTCTCCCATTAGTGCCCTGAGGGGTAGCAAATTTTACTCCTGTTTCCACTATCACCAGGTACAAGTTGCCCTGACGTCAGTCTGTAATTTTGGCTGATCGTCGCGAAGACGAGCGTGACGGTGTATTTTATTTTCTAATTGGTTTTGTAATGCGAGTGTAAATCGACGATCGCGAATCTATTCGTGCGTACGTGAACCAAAAAATTGGAAGCCAGTCTTTGAGATATATCCAGAACTATGCAGGTAAATTCGATAGTTGTAATTGGATCGATTACAATGTCATCTGGTCTAGAAGTGCGTTCAAAGAGTAGACAAATTCAAGCTTATCAACATTGCTTGATGATATCTTCAACAGAAGATGTTCTGACAAGCCAATACCCTGAAAATGAATGAGACAAGATTGTGGGAGCATTTCGACTGCTTACACATGGATCTCCACACAGAAGAATATTTCTTAACAGTGAGGAATAAATCGGAAGTAAAGCGAAGAAACTAAGACCAACACGTGGAAGATCATGAGTGAAGGATAGATACGACGGCTTCTCAAGTGCAAGAAGCTGGAAGGACGATCTTTCTCGGCGTCGGTGCGAAAAGTCCGGGGATGCGGAAGGGTCGGAAAGCGCATGGCATCAGAAGTCACGGTGGAAAGGGCTATGCCAGAATTCGTGACGACGTCCTAGCGTAGGTCGATTGTTCTCCGCAACCGACTGTGTCTCATTACTTCGAATTGGCTGGACGAAGACAATGGCTTCGTAATACGGTTATCCAAGAGACGGCTTTTCTTTCCAGTCCATTCCTGCTGGCGCCTTGCGCCTCATTCCTCACTAGTACGCTTCTTCTCCCCCCCCCCCCCCGCTGGTTCGTCTTTACTGCTTTGCTCTTGTCTTAGGCAAGTACGAGAGAAAGAGTAAGACAGCAAAGCCAACGAAGTAAAGAGCTAGTGCCAAGACTTGGAATCACCGTCTCGTACCTCAAGGCTACCTTTCTTCTCCAGTCATATCTCTTTTCCTCGAAGCGTAAAATGGAAGAAGACGGTGGTAGGGTTGAAGGCGAGAGACTGAAGGGATGAAAGTCGGACAAGCAGAGCAAGGAGAGAAAGAGAGGAAGAAGGGGGGAATATTAAGGGAGGGAAAGCAATGAAAATGGGAAGTTGAATGAGAGCAAGAAAGGGAGGTTCGCACAGGGAGTTTGCCAGGGTCGCGCAATGAATGGACCAAGAGTTTCTCGACAATAGGAGAAACGGGAAAGCTCACTCGAGTCACATGAAAAATCAGAACCTCGTTTTCGCTCTACCGATGCTTCTATGGTTCTGCCCGCTTTGATGGTTTCTATATAAGGAATTCTTTCGTGAGTTGTTATACACTCACTGTATTCTGACTCTTGTCGCGCGTGAGACACTAGGACAATAGTGGACTCTTCAGGACACATCTCAGAAGATTTTCGGACTTAAGGTCAGACGACTGTGGACGTCGTTGCACTCTGCATTTCAAATTTCTGGGTCTACACTGTCTTTCTCCAACACGCGAAGGAGACAAGGTGAACGTTCTTAGGCAAATAGCCGACAGCGCACGAGAGAGAGAACTATGCTTCCCTGCCTCGGGTTATCCGGGATGCTAAATTTTATTGTAACACCGGAGCTGGAGGATTTTCCCGGCTTCAGCTACTGAGCCAATCGACCGTGCTGAGCAGCGTGGAATTTGCTTTGAGCTTGACTTATGGGTGTCAGGATCTCACTTGGGTCTACGAAGACTGCAACGCGAGCGTAATTGCTTATCGTTTCTTTCAAGCACCGGCATTGCATGTCACAATTCTCCATTTTATTGCCACTTAAACGGACACTCGTTTGCCATACATAATCCGTACTTCATAGTCGAATGGAACGTAACTTTGCAGTATTAGACAAGTTATCGTTTCAACTACCAGCAAAGCGTATTTGCAACCTAGCATCTTAACAAATATTATTTCAGGATTCTGATAATCTTAAGCACATAACGAAATTTTTTTGGAAATTAATCCTACAATTTCAGTTGATTAAAGAAAATGGCATTATGGATAAAATTTCAAAACGTGAGTTTTTACTCACTATTTTACTGAGAAGGGTTAAATATTCAATATTTACTAAAATGTAACCGGCGCTTCATAGTCGGATGGAATCTGGCTAATTTTTCAAAACGTCCTTTCAAATATTGAACCAAAAATTATGAAAAAAATTCTCAAACCCTTAGAAATATTTCCTACGCTTTCATTTCGTCAAAAAGGAATGCAATTACAGTTAAAAAATGTGTAGGCCAATTTTTTCTCGAGAAAGAGTTGAAAATGGCATTATGGATAAAATTTCAAAACGTGAATTTTTTCTCAGTATTTTACTCACCATTATACTGAGAAGGGTTAAATATTCAATATTTACTAAAATGTAACCGGCGCTTCATTCTCGGATGGAATCTGGCTAATTTTTGAAAACGTCCTTTCAAATATTGAACCAAAAATTATGAAAAAAATTCTCAAGTAGTGAAAGACCCTTAGAAATATTTCCTACGCTTTCATTTCGTCAAAAAGAAATGCAATTACAGTTTAAAAATGTGCTGGCCAATTTTTTCTCGAGAAAGAGTTGAAAATTCAATGATTACTGACTTTTTGCACTGCATGTTACATATAATCATACATCATACATATATGTTGAAAATTATGGTCTAATTCTAAAATTAAAGGTTAACATGTTCATTTTTTCTTCTTTTTCTTTTTTAGGTAATAAAATGCAATCTCGCGCATTCGGGGACATTCTGGGCTCGACTGTTCTTCTGTAGTTTTTCCGCGTTCATTTTATAGTATATTCATGTACAGGCCACGTATATATATTTTTGTTCTTAGGACGTGGGGAGTCTTTGTAAAACGTCACAAAGCGTCTACTCTCGGTACTGGTATGAAGTTTAATAAAAACGGTTCAGCTCCAAGGGTGTGTTACCCTTCTGCGTCTCTGGTAGCACTACTACAAACACTCGTTTACTCTTCTCGCTTGTTCGTGTTTTGCCGTGATTAGTGCGAGCACCTGTTTTTACTACGGTTCAGTTTAAGTATCGCGCATACCATGTCCTAGGACAAGGTATGCGCGATATGTGCGTCAGTGAACATTCTCCAAAATCCGAATGGGCGAATTGTTTGTTTCCTCTTGAGACACAATAGAAGCGAAAAAGCTGCACCTACAAAGATTTATAAGCCCGATTTACGAAATTTTTTAACCCTTTTAATCTTAAATTCTATATAATAAATGTGTTTAGCAAAAAAGATATGAAGTACCTAAGACATATTCTTCTTTTTTCCAAATGGTAATTATTTTAAGTTCAGCAGTATGTACTTAAAAATATTTGACCGACAAAAATGATTTTGGTAATTATTTAATTTCATATTCTTTCAAATCGGTAAATTGAAAAAAATAATAAAAAATATGCAAAACATTAAAAAAATGAATAATACAGTTTTAGTTCTATGTGATATTTTTAGCGAAACGATGTAAAAATTTGTAAATATTTTTTCAAGTCGGTAAATTGAAAAAAATAATAAAAAATATGCAAAACGTTTAAAAAATGAATAATACAGTTTTAGTTCTTTATGATATTTTTAGCGAAACGATGTAAAAATTTGTAAATATTTTTTCAAGTCGGTAAATTGAAAAAAAATAATAAAAAATATGCAAAACATTAAAGAAATTAATAATAAATTTTTAGTTCTTTATGATATTTTTTAGCGAAACGATGTAAAGATTTGTAAATATTTTTTCGGCATTTTGAATATTTTTTCAAATCGGTAAATTGAAAAAAATAATAAAAAATATGCAAAACATTTAAAAAATTACTAATACATTTTTAGTTCTTTATGATATTTTTTAGCGAAACGATGTAAAGATTTGTAAATATTTTTTCTGCATTTTGTTATAGGTGAAATGAAAAACTGTATAATTATAAGAAAAAAAATTCAAATTTTGATGTCCATTTTTAATGGAAAAGGGCATCAATTGAGCAATACATGAAACTTCGATAATTCGTAAATGACTGAGGTGAGGTGGAATGACGCGCTGATATCTCAAGAGGTCCCTTCACCTTAATAACGCGGCGAAGTCTCGGACGATTTGACCTACTTCTCACTAAGTTATAACGTTGTTAAACGTCTTCGTTCCTATAACTTCGCCAGTAGCGAGCTTAAGCCCTCGTTTGGCTTCGATCCCTTCGTACTCCTTACCCCGGAAAATGGATGAATCATTTTCATTGAGGATCGATCGTGCTCCCACCATTTCCGCTCAAGAGTCTCGTCGAGGTTCTACTATAGCAAAGCGGAATTCCTTCGTATTGTCCCGTGGGAGACTCAGATTCATCTCACCCCGGAAAAGCTGCGTTATATAACCTCGTGGGATGTGGATCTTGAACGGAAGTGTATTGGAATACCAAAGTGTGCACACAAGCCCCGAGGACAATTCCCTATGAATATGAATAAATTTCTGGATCATACAAGATCCTTCTAATATTCACAAAAAAAAAACACTATCTGTAACGACATACCATCTTTCTGCATTCCTTTGCATTCACATTGAACGTTAACACATCATTTTTTATCTGCAAACAAAATCAGCATTCAGACAATAATTCATGTTATATAATATTGATCTTGAAATAAAAAAAAAAATCAATCTTCAAGATTGCAATCGCACCTTATAGGTAATCAACCAACTAAACTTGGTTCCAAAAACAAATTCTCTTGCTTCTTGTAACGAAGCCGAACGGAAAAGAAATCAAGTGAGTCGATTGATTGACTCAACCTTTTTTACTTGCCTCGGCGAGTTCATTTTATTTTGTCATTTGCCACCAAACAAACGATTATGAACCCGCGCAAAAATGGAAGTATGAAAATAGTATTTCCTAAATATTAAAAGTGTCTTGAATAATAGTATGTCAAGGCTGGCGTAATGGAATAAGACATACGGAACAATATTTCGCCCAAATAAAGAAGGTATTAAAACAGTATTGAAAATCTTTCCAAAAGTATAAAGTCTTAAGTGTGATCTATTGGCCCCGAGGACAATTCCCTATGAATATGAATAAATTTCTGGATCACACGAGATCCTTCTAATATTCACAAAAAAAACACTATCTGTAACGACATACCATCTTTCTGCATTCCTTTGCATTCACATTGAACGTTCACACATCATTTTTTATCTGCAAACAACATCAGCATTTGAATAATAATTCATGTTATATAATATTGATTTTGAAAAAAAAAAAAAAAAATCAATCGACAAGATTGCAATCGCACCTTATAGGTAATCAACCAACTAAACTTGGTTCCAAAAACAAATTCTCTTGCTTCTTGTAACGAAGCCGAACGGAAAAGAAATCAAGTGAGTCGATTGATTGACTCAACCTTTTTTACTTGCCTCGGCGAGTTCATTTGATTTTGTCATTTGCCACCAAACAAACGATTACGAACCCGCGCAAAAATGGAAGTATGAAAATAGTATTTCCCAATTATTAAAAGTGTCTTGAATAATAGTATGTCAAGGCTGGCGTAGTGGAATAAGACATACGGAACAATATTTCGCCCAAATAAAGAAGGTATTAAAACAGTATTGAAAATCTTTCCAAAAGTAAAAAGTCTTAAGTGTGATCTATTGGCCTGAATGATAGTAAAGAATATTGCACCGTTTTATTAGTTTTTATGGTCCAGGTCGATATCTACATGGCTTCCGGTGTCCAGATCGATATCTCCATAGCTTTCGGTGTCCAGGTAGGTATTTCCATGGCTTTCGGTGTCCAGGTCGATATCTCCATGGCTTTCGATGTCCAGATTGATACCTCCATGATATCCACCTGGACACCGAAAGCCATGGAGATATCGACCTGGACACCAAAAGCCATGGAGATATCGACCTGGACCCATGCGCAATGTCCGAAATCATGCTATTTTTCAGGTGCGAACTCACCGCACTAACTACGGGCATAATGAGTCGCTTACGCGGATTTTCCGAAATGCTAATGTCGCGTCAGTTTTCGTGGACTTTTTTCGTCAGCCTTATTCCGTGTTTTTCCGTTCACTTAACGATTATATTATACTTGTTGATTCTCTTTAATTTTATGTTAATTTATTTGATCTATATTTAATTATATGCTTGTGTAAAGAGGTGAAAAGTTTTAAATATTTTATACGTATGTTTTTTTTTTCTTTTTTTTATATATATATGCCAGGCTAGCTTATCTGTCATTATATTATAATGTATTTTCAAGGGCTTGTCCCGTCCACTGCCAATAATAAATAAATAAATAAATAAACACCGAAAGCCATGGAAATATCGATCTGGACACCGAAAGCCATGGAGAAATCGACCTGGACACCGAAAACCATGCAGATATCGACCTGGACACCGAAAGCCATGGAGATATCGACTTAGACACCGAAAGCCATGAAAATACCTACCTGGACACCGAAAGCCATGGAGATATCGACCTGGACACCGAAAGCCATGGAGATATCGACTTAGACACCGAAAGCCATGAAAATACCTACCTGGACACCGAAAGCCATGGAGATATCGACCTGGACACCGAAAGCTATGGAGATATCGACCTAGACACCAGAAGCCATGTAGATATCGACCTGGACCATAAAAACTAATAAAACTTGTGCAATATTCTTTACTATTATTCAGTCCAATAGATCACACTTAAGACTTTTTGCTTTTGGAATGATTTTCAATACTGTTTTAATACCTTCTTTATTTGGGCGAAATATTATACCGTATGTCTTATTCCACTACACCAGCTTTGGCATACTATTATTCAAGACACTTTTAATATTTGGGAAATACTGTTTTCATACTTCCATTTTTGCGCGGGAAGTCAAGATTCCGTGTTAACATCAACCTTCAATTCAAACACCATTCATCTAAAGGCAGAGCAAGGCATATGTCCTTTCAACAAATACATAAAACAAAAATGAATTTCCAACTGAATTGGAAGAGTTTTGAAAATGATTGCGCATGTCATTAATGAAATCAATGATTATCGGCGCGAATCTAAATGATCCAAGCACTCTGTGTTGCATTGCTACCATTAAGGTGCACGTTTTTTAAGCTACTGAAGCAATACTGACTCTTGTTTCTCAGCTTTAAACCTTCGGTGCTTCACCTTCCAAGAACGTCTGGAGATCGTGTTGAGTGTACCTAGAAACGGTGTGCCTGCACTTATCTTTGTATAACTGTTTGCTCACCTCAAGTGAGAGGGAATAGGAGGGACAGAAAACACCGGACCATTTACCATAACGAGGGAAAGCACCGGACGTACGAGCGGAAACTACAAGCGTCGACGACTACATGAATTCACGTAACTACGTACGAGTTTGGTAGCCACGTTGTCGTCAGCCGGTGTGTACAACAAAAAAAGAGAAGTACATGGCGTAGGGCTGTAAAAGCAGCTACGAAAGGGTCTACGTGGCTCTCTGTACCGACAACGTCCTGTGCAAGCGACAATGGGCCAAAAGACTCGAGGAGTCGAGCAGTCGTTGTACCCGACCTGTTCCCCAGTTTTCCTCAACTCCACTTGCGCCCACACAATGCCTGTTTCCTTATTTTGTTTTTCACCTTCTTCAAATTACTCCAACCCAAACTCAATGTCCCTTGTTTTCTTGTTACTTTTTTCTTCTAACTTGTATTTTCTACTTTCAAGAAACCTTAACCCAATTGACAATCGAATTGAAGTAAATTATTTGTGTTCAGTCTATTCATTTTATTGGCAGCTAACAAAGTGTCAAGCCTCGTAGAAATGACATTATTCATCTATGGATATGACCATTGCTTTCAGACATGTCAGGAAATGGAAGTTTAAGGTGAATCATATTGATTCTTTAACTTATAGGACTTGAAAATGTCCTTCATTGGCGCAACAAAAATAAAAATTAAACATGTTCATAGTCAATAATTATACATTTTTGAAGTCGTAAATATCATGTAGTCCCGATCTATACACGGATAGAAAATTCTGACGTCGCTAATTATAAAGCGACAGCAATTCATGAAGTCTATGTGACTATTTTTGTATAGTTATGACAACTATAAAATAGTCATCGTAATTATAAAAATATAGTTAAAGCCATTTTTGTAGTTACCGTAACTGCAAAAATAAGTTGGATGAATTAAAATTGTATAGCTATCACTTTGTAGTTACGAGGACTTCCAAATTTTCTGTGAGTATCGGTAGATGCAGATTTCATCGTCTCTTTAATCACTGTCACTTCTTTAGTCCATATCTCCTTTATGATTGTTATGTGTTGCTTTAGCCGTTTATGAAGGATATGTGGTATAAGGTGCTTCGGCGAATGACGGCTTATGACTTTTTTCTTTTTATTGGGTTAACGTTTCGCCCTGATCAGGGCCTCTTCAGAACCATTTATTTTCAATATTCTAAAATCGATGAGTTTGTGACCTCATGCTTTGTTTATGTCTCACATCTGTATATTTGCTGTTTGACAACATATATCTTATCCTAGAGTGCTTTTTGATTGGTGACCGGGCTCCCCGGTCTTATAGGTTAAGCCTGTCTGTGTTGTATGTTCTTAAAAGTTTAACACTATGGCTTCTTTTTTTTACATTGCACTCGTATTTATTTTTATTTTTAACTTTTGAGACCGGAGAGTCCGGTCACCACGAGGTCACATTTTTAACTCTTGTTAAAAATGTGACCTCGTGGTGACCGGACTCTCATATCTCCTTTATTTTATTTTTCACCTCCGTAGATTTCTTTCCAGTTCGTTGTATACTCTCTTCTCGCGTTGTTTCCAATTCTTTTAACATCTCTTTCTACCATTTTTCCGTTTTCGATTGGTCGTCCCCGAAGCCGAGTGCAATCGAGGCTTCGTGAACGACCTGCTACGTACAGTGTAGTGTAGTGCTCGTCGTTTGCCTTTTACTTTACTTTTTTGGGTTTCGTGCTTAGCTTTCGGTGTGCCAGAGTTTTCCCCCCTTCGTTCAACTCGTTTCGCAACGTTTCTCTGCTCGTGCTGTGTTGCTACAGCTGTGCACCCCTCTCGGAGTCGATTATACCCAGTTCGACTGGATTCGAGCAGCTCCGAGGAATACTACCACTACCACAGCTACTACGATCAACGATAATTGCTCTCGATATCCTCGAGTGTCGGGAAGTGGTGTGCCAGTCGATCAACAAGGATTTCTTTTGCTTTCCTAGCCTTTACTTTCTCCTTGCTTTCATTCGCTACCCTTCCACTTCCTGAAGGACGTAGGCAACCAGTTCTTTGGCAATTTGTCGCCGAGTTGCTGGTGAAATGGTGCGGACGTTCTTTACCAAGCTTTATTTTCTTATTTCTCTGCTTCCGGCTGGTGGATCGTCTACTCCATCAAAGTTTTGCAATGTTTTCTCAAGTTTTCAAATAATTTTTTGTTGTTGCCTTTAACGAAACTTGTAGCCAACGATGTTAGCATTATGTATTTATACCTTGTCTTCATTTTGTTTCACATTTCAAACGAAATTCTTCAGAGGATTCTTATGACGGTAAAAGTGCGCTTTAATATCAACAATTTTTCTGTCTTCGCATTTTTCTCATTGTGCGTTTTTATATCCAATTTCTTAGCTGTAACTTGAGGCTACGTACCTTTATGCAAAGTACTCCATGAATGTAACGTCTCTGTAACCAAGTGCTTCACTTCACTCGTAAATAAGTAATCTTTCCAAGTCTCAAGACACACTCGAGCGTAACAATATATCCGCGTAGCAATTAGAGCTTTCGCTGAAAGAGGATGCTGAGGGAGTGAAGAGCTAGTAGACAAGACAAGAGCTTTTGGTGAAGCATTTCGTAGCTTAGTGCGTCTTCGCAGCTCCTCGAAGACCCTTTCCCTTAAATTTTACATTATATACACTATATTCATTACACAACATTCTTCCTTTTCCTTCCATCTGCTTCTCCTTCCTCTTCCGTTCCCAACATCTGCAGTAGCGATTTATTACTTTGAAGATGCCACCTGAAGGACTTCTACGCAAGATGCGAGGAGAAAATACGGTTTTCTATATGGCGAAACATCGTCATATACATCCTGCGGCCCTCAAATTGTACAAGGGCTTTGAAACTCGTTAAGGGAAATCAAGGAGGAAATTTAAGCGGTGATGATAGTTTTAGTAGAACCCGAACTCGATTATAAACCGTAACATAAGTTTCGGTAAAGGCTATATGGGGTTTTTGTGCAGCTAGTGGAGAGGTTAGGAAAAGGAACAAAAGAACATGGAGCAGGTCAGTGGGAAGGATGGAAAAATGGGAAAGGGGAAAAGGGAATGGAAAGCAAAAGTTGAAATATGGACGAAAAGGGTAGATGGGAAAAAAAGAGGACTATGATGTACAAGAGACGCCTTTCTTCCATGAAGCTTTTATCCCTTTTACTCTTTATTCAAGGCCGAACTATGCATGCACTTGAAAATGACACCTGAAGCACTTCTACGTATGATAAGAGTAGAAGCTCTTGTGTTTTATGTGTCGAAAGGTCTTGTGAGTGTTTACATGTCCTAAGGGCCTTAAATGGAAAAAGGGCTTGGAAAGTCGTGAAAGTAAATCAGGGAGGGAGTTTATAGGGAAATGATAGTCTTAATAGCAATCAAACTAGTTTATGAATGTTCTCATAAGGTTCAGGAAAAATGATAGGCATTCTGTCGAGTTACTTGAGGGACAATAAATGTGAGAATCGAAAGAAAATACACAGGGAGAAATAATTGGTTGCTAAATACGTTCCAAGAGTCTAAGTTGGCTAAGTTAACCAATTTTTTGATTGAACCGACAAATTATTTACTGGTATATATATATACTAATTAATTTGCTGGTCCATCGAAATGGTTTGTCGCCCCAACTAACTGATTTGTTTATCGTGCCAACAAATTTTGACGTTTGAAACCTATTGAACCAATATTTTTTTTCGTGTAGAGCAGGTTAGGGGGAGCAGAGGAAAGATATAAGACACGATGAGAGGAAAAAAGGAATAGGAAGCAAAAGTTGAAATACAAAAGGAACGCGTAGATGGAAAAAGTAAGTGCTATCTTGTACGAGAGTTTTAATCCCTTTTCCAAGGCCGATTCTAGTATACACTTGAACATGACTCGCAATACATAATCCTGAAGAGGACCCGGACTTGGGTCGTAACGTCGGAATAAAAATAGTTTCTATTAACCACTCATTGCCGCTACCAACAATAATCAACAACAACATTTGAACTTGACATTGGAAGGACGGGCATGATACAAGAAGAGGCTATACAGCGTTCTATATGGTGAAATGCCTTTATAAACGACCCTTTGATTGTCGAAGGACTTGGAAAGTCATTAAACTAAATGAAGGAGAGTTTAAAAGAAGATTATTGTTTTTATAAAAACCAAGATTGCTCATAAATATTATCCTAAATTTTAGTGAAAGTTATCGGCGGATTTTATGCAGTGGGATAGGAAGTACGAGGGCCAAAGAACATAGGACAGATCAGTGAGAGGGAAGGAAAAATAGAAGAAAATACGAGAGGAAACAGGAATAGAAAGCAAAAGTTGGCACTACTATTTGTGTTGTAAGGGAAATAGAATAATTGACTGTTGGTGTCAGCTCATTTTTTGGTTATGTATACGTCCTACGACCCTTTAATGTTTAAGGACTTGGAAAGTCCTCAAACGAAATCAACGAGAGTTTAAACGAAGATTATAGTTTTTATAAAAACCAAGATTGCTCATAAATATTATCCTAAGTTTTAGTGAAAGTTATCGGCGGATTTTATGCAGTTAGTTGTGGGACAGGAAGTACGATGGACAAAGAACATAGGGCTGGTCAGTGGAAGGGGTGAAACGAAAGGGGAAAAGGAGGAGAGGACAAGGGAATGGAAAGCAAAAGTTGGAATACAGAAGGTAAAGGGTGAGGGGAAGAGGAAGTGCTATGTTGTACGAGAAACGCCTCTTTCCCCGCAAAGCTTTCATCCCTTTTAACCCCACTCGTAGCGTTCCGATGCCTCTTTGCTCCTTGGCACGTCGTATAATCCTCGCGAGAACTTTGCAAAAGCGTGTGGCGCGCGTTAATCCGTGAGGGGTCTCGACGTCCGCACACAGGCGCCTCAACGTGGCCGAGATCTTTATTACCAATTTGCGAGTAACGAGTGGCGTGCAGCTCGACTAATCGAGCGAAATGAGGGAGCTTGAAAGAGGCACGGTACTGAAACAGAGGAGGGGCATACCTTTTGCCTTCGCGGAGACTCGCTAACATTCTCTAACCCTTGAGGCATACTGTAGATTTATATTGCCAACCGTTTCCATCGCTGTGGAATATCGTTGGGGAACTCAACGCTCGGAATGCCGAGCAACTTGGGAAAATATAGTTTTTGGCAGGTGGTGTCTCGTTCTGAATATGATGGCGCTGGGAAGTTGCCCTAGCGTGACATTCGGTTTAAGCGCATTAACTTTGATACTTCGTAAACGAATTTCAAAGGATAATACGATATTTTCTCATTAGAAACAAACGCCTAATCTACAGATATTTTTTGAAAGAATATTCTAGTGATAATTAAATTTCCAGCGTATGGTCTGTAAAGTTTTGAAATAAGTTAGCTCTGGTGGACTATTTTTTTATTTCCCCATTAAATTATTCTGAAATGTCATCATTTGTTCTGAAATACATTTAAAAAAAGTGACTTTTGTCCGTTTTAGAATTCACAGATCTGACTTCTGGTCTGAAAATTCCACCCAAATGTTTTTTCTTCAAGATATCGAATTTTGGACTTCATTATTGTTCTCAAGTTGTATATTGCATATGATTTCAATGGGTATTAATAAAATTTTACAATAATTGCTTTGAAACGTGAATAAATGAAGATTTGTGCAAAAACATATATTTGTTAAACGAGGGTCAGAGTAGATTGAGAAAGATGGTGGCCAGTCGCCGATTCGTTCCGTCGCGTTACGCCAGAAATAATTGATCCCACGAGGGGTGCGAAAATGCCGAGTCATTACCCGCAGAGTGATGGTGCAGGTTGGCTGGTAGTCCAAAAGGCTCTGCTCTCCATTCTCTTCTCACCTTTTAAGCTCTACAACACTAGCGTTCTTTCTCTTCCTCTATGCGATGGTGAAAAATAAAAAGAAGCGGGGCGGACTTCAGTGTCGATGAAAAATGTTTCTTGCCAAGAAAAAAAGAGGCTCTGGAAGGATAGTAACAGCCAGAGGAGTTCGACGTCCTTAAAGAAAATGGTTTTCGTCTAGGTGTAAAAGTGTACCACCATTTGTAGTTTGAAATGTAGCTTCGAGCTTTGTTTGTATGTTCGTTAAATTGTAAGTACAAACAGAATAAGGACTAACAGTAATGCTTAAAAAAGTTATGTGTATAATATGGGCCTTAAGGTAGAGATGATTTCCAGGGCGACTTAGAATAATGAGAACCTAAGGGCAGAAATTCAAGGGCGATTTAGAATAATCTGGGCCTGAATGTAGATTTTTAATGAGAACTTGAAATGATCAGGGCCTTCGGGTATAGAATAATGAGGGCTTGAAGGTAGAGAGGATTTCCAAGGCGACTTAGAATAATTAGAACCTGGGGGCAGAAATTCAAGTGCGATTTAGAATAATCTGGGCCTGAATGCAGATTTTTAACGAGAACTTGAAATGATCAGAGCTTTAGGACTTAGAATAATGAAGGCCTGAAGGAGCAGAGGATTTCCAAGGCATCTTAGAATAATGAGAACCTGAGGGCAGAAGTTCAAGGGCGATTTAGAATAATCTGGGCCTGAATGCAGATTTTTAATGAGAACTTGAAATGATCAGAGCTTTAGGACTTAGAATAATGAGGTCCTAAAGGGAGAGAGAATTTCCAAGGTGACTTTAAATAATTAGAACCTGAGGATAGGAATTTAAGGGCGACTTAGAAGGCCTTTTCGTCCTCATGGGCTTTTGAGGGTGCGGTCCGAAAAAGAGGCTATGGAAGGGTAGCAGCAGCTAGAAGAGTTCAACATCCTTGAAGAAAATGGTTTTTGTCTAGGTGTAGAAGTGCACCACTTTCTGTACGTCGAAATGTAGCTCAGAGCTTTTTCTGTATGTTCGTTAAATTCTTCGTACAAACTGAGCAAGGACTAACAGTAATGCTTCTGACGAATGACTCGTAACGGCTGAACGAATATAGAACATGGAAACCTAGGAGACCCGCAAGTTTAGTCGATAAACAATCTGCTTGGGTGATGGCAATCATCCTTTTGTCCCGGCTTACGGGTCGATCATTCGAGGCGCACAGAGAGAAAAATAGTATATAAAAGAGGCAAAGGCGAAGCGAAAGAGGTGAAAGCTTCTATCGACGGTTCGCCGATTATTGTAATCAGGCAAAGTCGATTAACGATTCTTGCTCCATTCCCACCGTCGTTCTCGTCTGTCCTTCATCTATCGACAATTTGATTATTCGTTCGATCCGCGGCGTCTATTGTTTTCTCCACTCGCTCGACGAAATCGTAATCACTTTTCTCATGCCACGCGGATTCTGAATAGCCGTCTCTTCCTTTTCTCTGTTTTCTATCATTTAAGCCGGAAAAGCCTAAATTCCGGATAATAAATTTAGTCGGGGGACGAGAGAGATTAAGTAGAAAAGTCTTGCGGCTACTCACGTATATCCAGAGGCTCCACGTGAACGATGAAACCGAGGAGTAACAACCACGCGCACAGCCCCGCGGATATTGGCAGATGATCAGTCTTCATGTTACCCAACGTCGATTCGCCTCATCAATACATATGGCTAGTGAGTTCTGAAACAAAAGTGAAAAACGAGCATATTTATTAATTATTCTCAATCTAAAACATATTATGAATAGTTCATCAAAAAACGGAACAAGTTCTATTCAAATGGACAGCTAATTTCAATTTTGTTGGGGGGATAAAGTTGAATATGTTGATCTTTACAGTGGAACAAGTTATCTTCGAAATATACGAAATGTGGTTGGAATAGAACTATTTAATAAGTATTTACATACCAGGAGATTTTTTTGGAGACTTCGAATACCAATTGAGTGAAGACAGGGATTATAGGGCGAATTAAAATAATCAGGGCCTGAATGCAGATTTTTAATGGGGACTTTTGAAATAATCAGGGAATAATAATTGTTAGAATAATCAAGGCCTCAGCGTGGGGCTTCAAGGACGACTTAAAATAATCAGGGCCTGAAGGGTGCGAGAACTTCCAGAGCAACTTAGAATAACCAGAATCTGAGGGCACGAATTCAAGGGCACTTATTGTTAGAATAATCAAGGCATCAGCTTGGGAATTCAAGGACGACTTAGAATAAAGAGGGCCTGAAGGGGGAGAGGATTTCCACAGTGACTGAAAGTAATCAGAACCTAAGGGCACGAATTCATGGGTTCTATTCCAATGGACAGCTAATTTCATTTTTGTTAGGGGGATGAAGTTGAATATTGATCTTTACAGTGGAACAAGTTATTTCCGAAATATACAAAATATACCAGGAGATTTTTGTGGGGACTTTGAATACCAATTGCGTGAAGACAGGGATTATAGGGCGAATTAGAATAATCAGGGCCTGAATGCAGATTTTTAATGAGGACTTGAAATAATCAGGGCAGTCCAGAGCGACTTATTGTTAGAATAATCAAAGCTTCAGCATGGGGCTTCAAGGACGACTTAAAATAATCAGGGCCTGAAGGGTGAGAGGACTTCCAGAGCAGCTTAGAATAACCAGAATCTGAGGGCACGAATTCAAGGCCACTTATTGTTAGAATAATCAAGGCATCAGCTTGGGAATTCAAGGACGACTTAGAATAAAGAGGGCCTGAAGGGGGAGAGGATTTCCACAATGACTGAAAGTAATCAGAGGCTAAGGGCACGAATTCAAGGGCTACTTTTTATTACAATAATCAAGGCCTCAGCACGGGGCTTCAAGAACGACTTAAAATAATCAGGGCCTGAAGGGTGAGAGGACTTCCAGAGCAACTTAGAATAACCAGAATCTGAGGGCACGAATTCAAGCCCGCTTATTGTTAGAATAATCAAGGCGTCAGCTTGGGAATTCAAAGACGACTTAGAATAATGAGGGCCTGAAGGGGGAGAGGATTTCCACAGTGACTGAAAGTAATCAGAACCTAAGGGCACGAATTCAAGGGTTACTTTTTGTTAAAATAATCAAGCCCTCAGTTTGGGGCTTCGAGGACGACCTAGAATAATGAGGACCTGAAGGTGCAGAGGATTTCCAGCGCGACTTAGAATAATCAGAACTTAAGGACAGGAATTTAAGGGCGACTTAGAATAATCTGGGTTTGAGAATGGGATTCGCAGAATGCCATAGAATATTCAGAGCTGGAGATCGGAGATTCTGGAGGATTTACTATAATGGACTTCAAATCAATCAGGATTTGAACCGTAAGGGCTTCGAATGATCAAGACTGCCGGTGGAAAAGAATTATCAGGGTTGTAGGAGGCAAGAGCTCGTAGGAGACTTCGATAATAATGGGATTCAAATCAACCCGACTTCATCTCTCGACTTACTGAAGTTCTGATTCAGATAAGAGCACACAGATCACTAGATAAAAGTTCTCTAATTTACCTACATATAATCTGTGGGCTATTTTCGTGATAGAGCAACATATATTTATGACCAACCCACATTTTGTACATATTTATATACAGATATATAAAAAATTGTTATTTCTGAGTTAGTTGGAAAACTTTGCGACTGCTACGATGATACAGTCATACAAGCTTGATCCAAAAAGTCGCGAAGGACATTTTTATTTTTCCTCTTGGCAGAGTTGAGACTTCGAGGTTAGTCGTATAAAAGCCTCAGATGCTGTACGGTTGGCGGTACGTGTATCGCCTCGAGTAATACATAGAGCGAGACTCGTAATCGAGTCCCCATCCAATTAGCCCAAGCTTGCGCCATCAGCCTTTCCACCTCTTCTGCCCTTTCGTATTCTCGGCTCCCATGCTGACCGAACCGGCACGGACACAGCAAGGGCCATTTGTCTGTCTTTTGTCCAGTCTTTTTCTACTTACAAGACGGAAATGGCTCTTACTGCCATCGTAAGTAGCCTCTTCGGCACAATGATTTCTCTTAATCGGCCCTTCCTTCGATCTTTTTTTTTTATACCTTTCCTGCACTTATTTCTACTTTTACAATGCCATAGACGTAAGAATTGACGCTTCAGTTTGTTTGAATTAAATATAGGATCTATTTGAAATAACTGAAATTTTATTTGTATGAAGTAAATTTTATGTGAAATTAATACGATTTAATGGTATGCAGAAAATTCTATTTTGTCGAATTAAAATTCTATAAAACCGGCAATTAAATAAATTTTATTTTTCAAATGCTCATAACAGCATTTTATTTCGATCCAATAGAATATATTTAATTCAAATAAATCGTATTGATTGTAAATAAGTTTTATGTGATCGGAATAAAATTTTATTAATTTCAGACAGTTTCCGTAAATCTTATATTGTTAATTGTAAGGAATAAGATGAAAAGAAAAACGAAGAACTATTTATACCAATAGTTAATAGTTCTTCTCACGTGTGTTGTGGCCGTCAGAATTATTATGATTTCTTTGATGAACGCGCTGAAGTGGATTGGTCAATTATAATAAAATAAATATTTCTGTTTAGGTTTACCAGCAATTCCTATTCATCTGCTTATATATATATACGTATAAACGTCTATTTATGATGAATAATATTCGCATTATTTTCAAAATTTAATGAGAGACTCTCCTGATACTAATTACACTGTATAATGTTACATGCTTCCATAACATATTATATTGTATATTTGTATAGTGTTTGCACGTAGCTCCATTTTATTGGCCACCTACAAATTCGAATGCGGAGCAAAAGCTTATTGTACGGTGTATGCGGTGAGCTCGTTAACGATACACCGTTAATTAGTCTACCTGTAGCTCGTAACTTCTGAAATATCTCCCCAACGCAACTATATGTATACGGTTACATCGTTATAGCGAGTCACTGATGTGGTACAATATATATGAGGGATTCTACATAATTTCAACCACTTCCAGACTTCGATATTTCGGATCGTTTTGCAATTTGAGTATTATGTTTTAATACTCGGGCGAACAAACTTTTTCATAGATGTATATTTCATGATCGCATCAATTGTTGTGTGGAATTACACATATACTTTTGTAATTGATTATCATAATTAATTCAATGAAAATATATTTGAAATACCTTTATGACTAAATTATTAAGCATTAGAATTCATTGTAAAATGATAATTCATCTAAATTATTCATAATTATTATAAAAAATATTTTGCTTATGATTATTATGTATATTTAGACTACAAGATACAAGAGAAAATGTATGTTCTATTGAAAAAAAATTTATATAGATTTTTAATGTGAAAATCAGGTATTTGATTTGTTTCTAATCAAATTTTTGTAAATTTTCTAACCAATACAGTAGAATAAATTTAATAATAATGAAAAGAGAATTATTTGTCGAGAAATATGAAACAGAGTAATTTTGAAATTGATCATATCTTCACAACTCCTATCATCTAACAGATCAACGCTAAATTCTGCACAAACTCGTGATTTCCATAGACGAATATCCTCTTTAAATCTGAAATAATTTTTCAAACTGTCAGGCATCCAGGCATCCTCCATAAAACATTTCACAAGGATCTATACATTTTTTATTTCAATATAGCGTTACTGAGCGAACAAAATCACTTCAACCTATTACGTTGGCCAGTTCTCTCGGTTTTTCAAGTGAAACTCTGCAACTTTGAACAGACATAACGAAAAGCACGTTAATCGGTATAAAAAAAAATGTAAACACTTCAGCAAACTTTTTTGTAGCTGAGTTCTGTTGCAAAAAATAAATCAATAAAAAAAAACCCTAACTGAAAGCCGAAATTAAAAAAAAGTATAAAATTGTGTCATTTTCATGACGTATCCATAAAAATAATGTCTGCCGAAAAAAATATGCATTTTAAGTTAATCTCCTGGAGTCCTGGAGTCTGGGACACATTCAATTTTCTAAACGACTCCGAGGAACTCGGAGACACCTGAGTCGTATACCTAAAATACTTTAGCCAAAAGTGTCAGAACGATGATCGACCTACATAAACTGAGAAAACGCTTCCTAAAGAGCCATTGCCGCGGTTCAACGCGCCGAATACACTATATAACGTACTACTCACTCGAGCTTTTTCCACCTTTCTTCTTCCGGCAGTTTTCCTCATTCGCTTCTCTGCACTCACTCGCAAATTTCGTATTCCGGTCGTCTTTCGCATTCTCACGCCTTTTATCTCTATCAATCGATAGACTGGCACGACCAATGATGCTGACGTGCGGGACTCTGACTGTATATACGACGAAGCGACGTTGTGTGCAGTAGTACAAGAGAAAAACGGGCCGTCCTACTATTATTTCCGTTGAACTTTCGTAGCGCCATGTCCATTGTAAAAATACATCCAAATAGAAGAATGGTAAAAAAAAAGTAGGTAAGCATTGCGATATCTCGACGATTTTCCATGTACAGTTAAAGTTTAACTACTTATTTGCGATTGGTTAGATAAAAGTCGACTTTTTCCATGTGCCTTTTGTGTATAAATATATATATATATATGTATGTGAGCTTAGAGCTCCAAGTACCAAGAAACACACGAAGTAAAAACTTTTTCCGCTGGCGTTGCAAAGTGTTATCGAGAGTTTATGGTCCCTGCGTGATACTGGACTCGATGGAACATGAGGCTGCTCCTGGTATTACTTGGCTACTTCATTCACTATCGAGCACGGCCATCGGGCTCAATATTGCCTCAAAGTTTTCATTCCTCACTGATAAGTTCTTTGTTCTCATAAGATCAGCGATTGCGTGGTCGATGAGGTCAGAGTGGGCTTATTAGAACTGACAAGTCATAAAAATGTTGGATATGAAGCATATTGTCGCAAAAGAAGACTGAGCAATATCATAAAACTTGATCCCATCAATAAACCAGCAAACAATAAATAAACAAAAGTTTTTTATGACTATCCATTAGAGAATCCCCGCGCAGAAAAAAACAGACCGGGATGGATTCCAGGATGGAATACCAGATGGACACTCAGATCAGTTCCGCTTTTAATCCGATCCGGGAGTCGGCTTACTCCATCTCGGACTCTATCCTGGACGGTCTGCGAATCTCGGCTGTCCGATGGCAGAATCCATCCTGGTGTCCATTTTGGATTCTCGTCTGTACTGTCTTGCAGTCCATACCGGACTCCATCCTAGACGGTCCGCGAATCTCGGCTGTCCGATGACAGAATCCATCCTGGTGTCCAGTTTGGATTCTCGCCTGGATCGTCGTAGACTCCATCCTGGACTCCATCCCGAATTTCATCCTGGACTCCATCCTGAATTCCATCCTGGACTCCATCCTGAATTCCATCCTGAATTCCATCCTGGATTCCATCCCGAATTCCATCCTGGACTCCATCCCCAATTCCATCCTGGACTCCATCCTGGTGTCCACCAGGATGGTTGACACCAGGACCAGACCGTGTCCACCTTGGGCACCTTGGTATCCAGACGATCCATTTTGGACCACTCTTACTAAGTCAACGGAGGGTAGACCCCTCGTGTGTGCTCGAACTCAGGACAGCTTTCCAGTCTTATATACACTCAGACTTCAAGTCAGTTGCGAGAAACGACGCGTCCGTTTGTCATTTAGTGGCATGCTGCGAAACACGGATACACAATGCTCCGCTAAATGGCGAGCGGTCGAAGCGTTTCGCGATGAAGGTTGGATTCAGGCCGTATTTGGAATCGTTGCATCTTGCTTGATCTGATTCGCCAGATCTTTCTTGAATCTGGACTGAATACGAGATCGACACGTTTTGCCCGATCTGGTTTACTAGATTTTAGCTGCTTCTTAGTTGGATTGAGCATTGTTTCCTTTTCTGATCTGCCACGCCAGATTTTAGCCGAATCTGGTTGCGATTTGATATCTCTACATTGTCTGATTCGCCTTGTCGAATTGAAGATCGGCTTGATCCAAATTTTACAATTTATATTTATAACAATGACAACCTTTAAGTCTTTGAAATGCAGTTAGCCAACACAATTATTAAGATAATACACGTAGCCAACGTAGAAATGTCGTCAGATGCTTAACGATCGTCATCTTTGCACATTCAAAGAATTCGCAGTGAATGTTGAATGAAGTGCCTGGACGTAACGCGGTCGAAGTTGCCAATACTGGAAGGGGTAAAGCATTACACGTTCTGTTTGCCTTGCAGCACCCTCTCATTCAAGATACGTATAGAGTTGGTACACATAATGGTAGCGTCAACTTTCAGCGAATCGATACGCGCACGTTAAGCTATATGCCATGATTATCTGCATATATGTATAGAACACAGATATGGGGATATATAATATATATATACATGAAAAGAGAGAGAGACAGCGAGAGAAAGACAGGTGGAGCCCTGGTGGTGGACTCTGCTTTCAGGTCCAGCAGCTCGAGGCTACCAGAATATCCTTGTTCTTCCCATTTCGTTCCTTGTCCAGTTCATCCTCCACTGTAACCTTCGTTCCCACTCTATTCGTAGTTGAATCCACGTATCGCACAGGGCAAAAGCTTGCAGCTCCTATCGACCGTTATTATCGCACGCCCTGCGGTTTTAAGGTATATCTAAAGGGCGAGAACACGTAAAACGGGACAGATCATATATACATCTTTTGAGCCCTTGATGGTATTGCCTCCCGGCACAGACGTTCCTTTACTTCTTGTATCTCAACGACTCTTCTATGCTCTCTATCTCTTCTTATTCGTTATGCTCCCGTTTCCTCTTCGCCTCTTTCGGTGAAGACTCACTTCCGTCGAGATAACGGAGGCGCGAGACTGTTTGTACAAAATGTTAGAGCCGCGTAGACAGCCTTGTGCACATTCATCCAGAAGCAGAAAAAAGACGAGCTCTTTCTCTGCAGTGAATTCGGAATATCGTAAGTGAAGGTAGTGAGGATACAGTGATTGGCGACGATATTCTGGCCGTTGACTGTATAATGTTGAGTAATTCTTTTTTAAATAATGGTTAGTGCTTAGTGAATAGTTGTTGATGTTCTCGAGGGGGAATTGAAATAATAAGGGACTGGGATCGAGTCCATGTGAGAATTGGAAATATTAGGTCCTGAGGGATTCCCCCTAGTGGGACTTAAAATATTCAGGACATTGGGACACTTAGGGAACTCAAATAATTGGGGCCTGTTGCAGACCTTGATTATTTCAAGATTATCTAAGTGTCGCAAGATCCTAAAAATTTCAAGTTCTAGGGGGCTCAAATAATTAGGGCCTGTCCCAGAACTTTATTCTAAGTGCCCCAAGGTTCTAAAAAAAATTATTTCTAGGGGACTCAAATAATTGGGGTCTGTCCCAGACCTTGATTATTTCAAGATTCTCTAAGTGCCCCAAGGTCCTAAAGATTTCAAGTTCTAAGGGACTCGAAATAATTGGAGCCTGTCCCAGACCTTGATTATTTCAAGATCCTCTAAGTCCCCCAAGGCCCTAAAAATGTCCAGTTCTAGGGGACTCAAATAATTGGAGCCTGTCCCAGACTTTGATTATTCCAAGATTCTCTAAGTCCCCAAGACCCTAAAAATTTCCAGTTTTAGGGGACTCAAATAATTGAGGCCTGTCCCAGACCTTGATTATTTCAAGATTCTCTAAGTGTCCCAAGGTCCTAAAAATTTCAAGTTCTAGGGGACTCAAATAATTGGAGCCTGTCCCAGACTTTGATTATTCCAAGATTCTCTAAGTCCCCAAGACCCTAAAAATTTCCAGTTTTAGGGGACTCAAATGATTGAGGCCTGTCCCAGACCTTGATTATTTCAAGATTCTCTAAGTCCCCCAAGGTCCTAAAAATTTCAAGTTCTAGGGGACTCAAATAATTGGGGCCTGTCCCAGACTTTGATTATTCCAAGATTTCCTTAATGCCCCAAGATCCTAAAAAAAATTAAGTTCTAGGGGACCCAAATAATTGGGGTCTGTCCCAGACATTGATTATTCAAAGATTCTCTAAGTGCCCCAAGGTCCTAAAAATGTCCAGTTCTAGGGGACTCAAATAATTGGAGCCTGTCCCAAACATTGATTATTCCAAGATTCCCTTAGTGTCCCAAGAACCTAAAAAAAATTAAGTTCTAGGAGACTCAAATTGTTGAGGCCTGGAAGGCACTCCTAATGGGACTTGGATCACGATCTAGGAGGGGAGACTTGTTGTAATCATTCCCTAGAATAATCAAGGTCTTGAAAATCACTTTTCATACACTTAACCACTACTTAATTGACCAATACCACTTATTACACAAAAATTCTCGCATCTATTTAACAACAAAAAGTGACATCCCTTCGAATCGTCAAATGTGTGAAACAATGACGTACGTCATAATTACATTATAACATAATCAAAGTTTCTTGTTATTATTTCTTCCTTGAAAACTACTTCGAGATTTAGTTAAAAATTGTGTGATAGCTTCTTAGGCAAATTTTGTCGGTCCAAAGTGGACGATCACTGTGCTTCGATACATTTTTAACGTGAATGTCACTGCGCAGTGCATCGTTACCGTGTGTCGTCCTCGTCGTCATCGGCTTGGTAGACGCTTGGAATGGGAAGAGCGGAAAGCACGAATGGAAAGGGTATACAAAACTCTCTGCATGAGTTACCGTTCACCCGGAGGTGCTCGAGCCAGAAGCCTCGCCTCGCATCATCTGGAACGAGCAAATTTTCCTTCGTACGACCGAGCGACCGTTACGATAAGCCATGAAAAATGTCTTCTCCGTTGTGGTACCCGTTCTTCTCGACCTTTACAATATCCATGTACATATATATATATATATATAAAACGTCACAGCTTTAACATATCGTACAATAACGTGTCAGTATACTACCTTTTCGAGGACACCCTATCTTCGAGTTTGTCTTTTTATTCACCATTAAGCGTTGCGCTGAGGCCTCCTGTGAAATGTTCTCGCATTTATAAACTCTTGGAAATACTCCTTCGTCACTATTCTCCATTTATTCAACGTCGACAATGAAAAGTGTTATAAGAGCTATCTCTATATTTTATTACACTTGGTCTCTTTCGGTGAATCCAAACTTCCGGCTATAGGTGAAGAAGATATTTTAGCGTCGCTGTTACGCTGTTCTCTTGTAATTCTAAACATTATTTTGGTTTATTTTCAACGCTTTTGGTACACTCACTTTATTATTTAACTACGAGCACTATAGTACTGGTAGATACTGTCGGAAAGTATATTTATTTTCACTGCTGTTTCCGGAATGTGAGTATTTTTAAGTTGGACAGCGTAATCATAATAATATTCTACTCTCACTGAGCGAAATGAATAAGTGAAATATTCAGCTGGTCTTCTCTGTATATAAAACCTTTATGAAGAGGATTTTTATATTTGGCAGCATTAATAAAATACCTGTATTTTATTTTGGTAACTGTATGACAGATTTATCTCCATTTTTTTTCAGGAATATTTTCCTTTCATGAAGTGAAAATGTAGAATCTATTGCTGACAGAGTTAAAAGAATTATACCATAAATAAATATTTTGGAAAATAGCTGAAGGATATAAAATATAAAATATAATTCCACGTTTTGTGCTTATTTTCAGAAAAGAAAAATTTAATCGTAAAAAAATATTATGGAAAAAAGTTTCAGGGCATATTTTGAAGGTAATAGTGATGAAAAATGTTTGGCAATTACAGAAAAATTCTATCAGCCACATTGCCAATATTCAACCCACTGAACTATCAATTTACAGGAAAACAAATCTGGTAGTCGATAAGTCGTAAGATTTATTAGCATTGTGTCCGAAGTAAAAAATCACTGGCAATCATTTGTTGAGTTGTCCAACCACCATATAGCCGAGTTTTTACGGTTAGGTGTGAGTAGGATTGATGCCCAGAGCGTTTACAATCCAAGCTGGAGGGTGGGTTATGGATCCCAGTGGTACCAGGAGACAAATGTCCGGCAACGAGTGCCCTACGATATAGACGCAGTGTCGAGGGGTCCACGAAGGACAAAGGAGAGTCCTCAGTACTTGGAGCATAGACTTGGGGGTTCGTATCGCGTGAGAGGTTCAAAGATCATTGAGCTACCGTTTGCTCTTCATGTTGAAGAGGGACCGAAGCGTCGCAGAAGAGCGAGACTCTTGGTTGAGAGTGAGGACAGGAGGATTGGATAAGACAGGAAAGGAAAAGAATGAAACGGATGGAAGGATTATTCGTGATCTTTCCAGTAGAAACAGCTGCAAAAAAAAAATGTATGTACGTAATCTTTGGTCAACGTTTGCCAGCTTTATCAGACACTTTTTTATTCACCGCTCTGTGTGAACCGAGGGTGGCTCTTTCTTTTTTCTCGAATCAGGGTTGTTGTAGCGTTGGGTAAGATGAATAAAAAAAATCTTGGTTGCACCAGCCGCTGGATGGTCTCGGAAAAAGAACAAAAAAAAAAACGATGGAGAGTATCGGGAACGAAGCAGCTTAAGGGCGTCGTGAAGGGTAATCTATAGAGCGGTCTTAGGATAAAGTATTATTAGGAATACGAAATGAGAAAATGAGAAAATAGGGTCGGAAAACACAAGCGTCGATGTACTATGTTAGCCAATTGGAAATTCCAGAGTTGTAAATGCCTAATACTTGTAGAAATAATGATGATGATACGATCAGCTCTATAATTATGATTTTATAATAATAATATGTAGCGATTGTAGTACGATGATTGAACTTTGGAATGGCTGCAAAAATTATTATTTTTTAATAACAATTCACGGTAATTCTTTTGAACAAATGGAAAAAAATAAGTAATGCATTAAGAAAGTAATGCATTACTTATTTCTTCCATTTTTTTCACTATTTCTTGCAATATTAAAGCGAAAATTAGTATTTTTTCAGCTATTCAAATTTTTACACTCTATTTTATAATCACTACATATTATTATTACACTGTTAGAAATTTTTCTATGAAAATTAATATAAAGTATTGGAAGCTTTTTTGCGGATACGCGTATATTAAATTTAATACACAAATGTTAATTAATATACAAAAAAATTATTGTAAAATTAATATACAGTATACTAAATACTTCATAAAAGTTGCGGTTACAATATAATTATTGGAATTTAACAACATATTTGTATATTAAATGACATTTAATATACTGTATTTGCAAAAGAACTTCCAATACATATATTAATTTTCAAAATATTTTTAACCGTGTATGAAATCATAATTACAAAACAAATTGCACTGTAAACTATATTTCATGAATTAATGGGGATTTACAACTCTGATTGGAAATTGTCTAGTAGAATTTGGGAGAATTTGATTTTTATTGTGTATATAATTTGTGAAGTTGTCTTCTTGATTTATTAGGTATTAGATATATGATCTAATCTGAGATATATCAATTATTCCGCCGCTCGATTTACACGTACAAAATCGAATTTTTTTTACTGATCATTGAAGCAAGAAAATTTACTAAAAAGAAGTTGACATCTGTTTCGATTAGAAAGGATACAAGATTAAAGTGTTAATTGTAGTTTAAATAAATAAAAAAAATCACCCAAGGCTTACCGAATATTTTAATCGAATCTTCCTAAATTCATACAAATAATATAATCAAGACAATTTGTTTCATTGATATTTATATACAAATTTGTAGACTGATTTTTAAAGTTCCAAAGATTCCCATAAGTTTTTGTACAATACATTTAGCATCTAACCTCAAGTTGATTAGAAAACTGTAAGACGAATGCATTAAACCTTTTCGCTTGCTTTCTTTCTTTTTGCTAAGTGCAGTATAGAAAAAAAGTACTTCAGTACTAGAATATGGGCAGCACTTTTCCATTTCGGAGAAAGGTGTGCCAGACATCGGGTTTCACAAGAGTCGAAAAATATTTTTTTCTTTTACTCTGATGCTTTTTGAACGTCATACACTCTGCGATGTATAGAGAAAGTGGGGAAGAGGTGCAACCGCGTTTCGACTTCTGACGCTTCCCTCGTCATTCGAAGGCACCGCGTCCCTCTGGTAAAGGGAAAGAGAACGAGCCTCGACCACTTTGAAGGACCACTTTGTGCTAAAAGTTTCACCTACTCTCGTTCTTTCTCCTACATACACTTTTTTACTCTGTGTCGGTTATCTCTTGTCTTTCGTCTCTTTTACTCACATTTCAGTTGCCTTATCGTTGATGCCTTTTTTCTAGACCGCGACGACGCCCTGGACCAACTTTTAGCGGCCGAACGAACTGACGGGTTTGACTCACTTATGAAAAAGGGGAAACGGGAACAGAAAAGAACCTTTCACTGAAAGTGCCTTTTCGTCTACGTGAAATGATTGTCGATCGAATGTTATTTGTGCTGAATTTCAACTTGTGTACCAGTTAATTTGAGTTTAATGACTGATGGTAAAATCTGTCATCAAACTCAATGGACAAAATTTGGAGAAATTATGATTTCAAGGGCTTGTGACATTTTTCCAATTTTGTCAGTAGCAAAATAAGGTAGTCTAGAAATATGCTTTACCAACCAGCTACAAGTTTTGTTTCCTAGCATAATTCGGGTGCAAAATCAGGTTTTGCACTTTGCTTCCTCATTTTCAATCATTCACAGAGTTAACTCTATGAGAAAGTGTGTTGAATAATTTTGGCTTCCTCGTAAAAGGAAACTTTGGGAAAAGTGGAAATGAGTTTTGTACGCTTTGTTTTGAATAATGAGTTTCATAATTTTGTACCCCTATTGTTGAACTGGGTCTAGACAAACATTCCAATCCTCATCAATGGTGAATATACAAATTCCAAGTTGTCTCAAATTCGAACGGCTAAAATGAAGTATGAAAAATTCTTGAACGTCGGATGTCTCAAAATCGAAGGTGGCTTAAACTTAAAAAAAAACATCAAATTACTATAAAATCTTGGTTGGTCTAACCAAGTCACTTGGTTAGTCCAACCAAGAAATTGGTAGCCTAACAAGTAACTTGGTTGGTTTAACCAATTAATTATCTGGCGCATATATAACCAAGGCACTTGGATGTTCCAACCAACCCTTTTTTTCCGTGCAACGATTGGATTAGTTAACCTAATCTAACTAATCGTGAATAGTTAAGGTTACTATTCGATATGGTTGAATCGTGAATAGTTAAGGTTACTATTCGATATGGTTGAGGCAACTAATTTTTTAGCCATTGTGTACAGCAAATTGAAAACGTAGTTGCCACAACCAAACATTTTTCCCGTGTTCATTGAGTTGGAGACCATTCAAAGAAAAGATAGTATTAAAATTCAAGTATTTCATTTAATTGGCAAAGATTTCCGTGAATCAATAAAACTTTTTCTCTCGATGCAGTGTCTGGTCTTGTATCCAATTATTATACATTTAAAAACAAAAATCATTTCATGATTGACGGATCAAATAATAAACCTAACAATTCGGACTATTGGAAAATACGTCAGTTGTGAATAGAATCGACTGACAGCCATACGATCAGACAGACAATACTGGGTCACCCAGCAGCATCATTATTCGTATCCGGGTAATTGGGTCTGACGTGAATCAAGCATTGACGGGAAAAAAAAATGGAAAATGTATGAGAAAGGAGGTCGGAGGAAGATGAATGTATAACAACGCATATTGTTATTTTCCCGTCGAACGAACCAAAAGCTTAGGCAGCCATAATTCGATACAGAAAGCTTCTTGGTGGCCCAGTGGGCGACAAGCTGAAGCAGTAGCTCAACTACTCGGCAGTCTGGTAAAAGCAGATACCCTAGGTGCGTCACACGAGAATTCCGAACCTGTTGAGGAAATTGAAAGATAGGCTATTCTGTTGAACTCTCGGTTGCTCTCAGCAGCAGCAACAGCAAGGCACGGAAGCGTGGCATCCCAGCTTTCCCCAGGGTAATCGGAGGTACAATTATACTCCTGTGCATGTGTATCCGTTAATCCGTTAATCGATGGCCATTTGTGTCTGACCACTTGGACCCTCAGAATAGTCCGACCATTCTATAGCGCTATTTAATTGAACGGAATCAATCTGTCCACTGCATTTCTATTTTAATCGTCACAATCACCTCATTTTTCATTCCCATTTATTAACCCCATTTACGGCTTTATTTTTGGTGTATACGATATAAATCGAACGTAAATAAAAGTCACCGACATGTGAATTAAATAATTAATTCTTCAATCTTGTCATTCATTGGGAGTACCAAAAATTAAGCTTTTAAGCGGAGCTCTATCGATTTTTGGCATAGAGGAGCTTTTTTGTTATTCGGTTGGCAAAAAGTGTAATATTTTATATCTTCCATTTTGGAAAATAATGGGTATTAAAAATTATATCGACAATAATGAAAATCGTTATTTTCGGATTTGGACATTTTTTGATGTATTTAAAACATTATTACGATAGAAAAATTCATAGCATTTGTTGACATATTTTTTATCTTTGAAAACAACTAATTTTTTATTGTTCACAAAGGAACGAGAAGATTAATGACTCTGCCGTTAATCCCAAAGCTTCATAACAAAATAAGCAGAAACATTTTTTTTCCTTCAAGTAACTTTTCTTCCTCAAGATCCAGACGTTAAATTATTTCTTTCGCGAAAATATCCCGCAGACAAACAATCATCGCGATCTGTCATAAAATCGAGCATATAATGGTTCTTTCTCTTACCCAGGCGTTTGGAAAAGCTTGAGGCACAGAGTTGCGGCTGAGAGCAAGGGTTGGAGCAGTAAATTATGTGGTATAATGGGGGGATGCCTTTCTCTGCTCTATCCGTCAATGTCAGAAGCCACGCCATGCCTACTACGGCTGCTTCGAAGCTGCAGCTTACGTTACGTGGTAAACGAAGAGGAAGCGAGTGTTCTCTGTGTGTAAACTCGCCCTAAAGACAGAGCAAAGATATCAGCAAGCAAGTAACCAAGCAAGACTGGTACTATGGAATTTCACCTCCACCTAACCTCTGACACATTTTTCACTTTTTTCTTACGCCAGCGATACGAACTTATTTACTTTACAAGTATTCTTTTTTTTTTCAACGTATCGCCTCGTCGGAAATAATGATGGCGTTAAATATAGTGCAAAATACTTCAAGTATAACTCAAATTTATAGAAAATTCAGTGGTAAATTTTTAAAATGTCTTCTGGTCGGAAAATTCAACTTAAATTGGTTTTCTTTAAGATATCCAATTTTGGCCTTCATTATTGACCTCAAGTTGCATATTCTACCACGGAAAATATTGGTTACAAGCCTTTTTACCATGATTTTTTTTCGACCCTCTCCGATTTGTCATCAGAGTGGTACGGATCGAGCTTCCGGTATAAAAAAAAATAATTCTCCCGTTTTTAGAAACTTCCACACGAATAATTTTTTTTTAATACCGTAAGCTCGATCTGTACCACTCTGATGATTTTTTTGCAATATCTACAGTCATGCAAGAATACTCTGTAATTTTATTAGCCAAAAAAAGTAACCTTTTTTTATCAAAAAAATAATAATGCCCCCGTTTTTCGGAACTTTCACACAAATGCATTTTTGAATACCAGAAGATTTATCGGTGCCACTCTGGCGATTTTTTTGTGATATCAACAGTCATGTAGCAATACTCTGTAATTTTTTCAGTAAAAAAAAATATCCTTTTTTTAATTAAAAAATAATTCCTCCATTTTTCGGAAAAAAATCATACTCACAGGAACGTGACAATTATTTGGAATATTCTGGTCGAAAGCTAACAATAAACGACAACTCTTATGTGCAGACATTTTTTTTTCAGTAACTTCAAAATTCTGAGATATTTTCACTTGAATAAAAAAAGCCATTTTCTGAAAAATTATTTTTTTAAATCTGAAAAAATTCACATAGAGTGTCTTTTAGTGGTACATTCATATAATCAATTACAGGGCAAATCGGAGAGGGTCGGAAAAAAAAGTGGCTGAATTGACAGAGAATGCTACATATACTTTTAGGATAAATTGTCCCAAAAATTTTGCAAGCCTAATTTTATAACCTAACATTTCAAGAAAAAAAAATTGCCTTAAATGACCACGAAAATACGTTCTTTTTTTGACAACTCACCCAAATTTGAATACTACGATCATTTTACATTTCTAGTTCCACTACAGCAACTTTTACCTCTAGCTAACCTCTGACATACTTTAAAAGAAAAAGGATGCAAAGTAGAACTTTGCACATTGCTTCATCATTAATTTTCATCTTTTGCAACGCCGCCTCTATGAGGAAGTTTCTTTATTTTATTTTTGGCGTCCTCATAGAGGAAGCTTTGCGAAAGTGAAAATTATTGACGAAGTAATGTGCAAAGTTCAACTTTGCGTCCTTATTTTAAATACAAATTAAAGAAGTACGAAAACAACAATTTTCATAAATTCAAAATTCTATAAAATCAAAACCGCTTTATGTATTTCGCTTAAATTCAATACCGATCGTCATTTTTCATTGCTTTATCCGTCAAAAACTGTTGAAGCTCATTATTTAAAAAATGGTGGCAGCTGCAGAACATACAGAGATTTTTTGAAAAATTCAATGTGTTATAAAATCTGAACCACTTTACCAATCGTCACCAAATTCGATATCTACTACAACTGGATGTTAATTTTACCTTACAAAAGATTCGAGCAGGTTTGGTCGAACTTAACTTGAATAAGAACGAAAACAAAATTTTTTCGAAAATTCGAAATTTTATAAAATCTGAACCGCTTTATGGATTTCGCCTAAATTCAATACCGATCTTTATTTTTCATTTCTTTATTTGTCCAGAACTATTTAGCTTATTAGCTAAAAAATTGCGGAAGCTAGAGAACATACAGACTTTTTTCGAAAAATTGAAAGGCTTATAAAATCTGAATGTTTTTTTCAATTTTTTCAAAAATGTATAAATAGGAAGGGGCGTTGCTCCTCTAGCAGCGTGCCAAATTTCAGCTTGATTGTTAAAGCCGTTTTCGAGTTACAGCGGTTTGAATTTTGCAAGCGTGCCACACATATATACATCCGGACATTTTTTCAAAAGCACTTTTCTCGACATTTTGGACCATTCTGAGTGACATGAAAATCTCGAAAAAAATTTGGGTCCGTGTTAAAGTTCCGAATGGTAAATACACGAAGGTCTAAAATTTCGAAATTAAATATCTCACCTACATTTTTGACGAAATGGTTTCTAGCGAATTTCGTCAAAAATGTAGGTGAGATATTAAATTTCGGAATTTTAGATCTTCGAGTATTTACCATTCGGAACTTTAACCCGGCCCCAAAATAAAAAAAATTAAAACAAAGATTCCTCTATGAGGAAGCAAAAAAGTACGCCAGCAATAAGAAATTATTTACTTTACAGTATTTTTCTCAACGTGTCCCGCCTTGTTGGAAGTAATAGTGGGAGAAAAGGTGGAGGAAAATAGGAGTGAAGGCCACACCCCTGTAGTCCGTGATAATTAATTTTCGCGTTCGCGAAGGACCTCTTGCAAGAGCGGCAAGCCAACCGATGGAATAATGTGCCGCAGCAGCACCAGCAGAGTTATACACCACGGGACCTAGTACTGGTCTCTATACTAGCTGCTCGGCTCGATGTACTGAACCGTGGTGTGGCGCTAGTGGTGGTGGTAGAGGTTGGCGCGATTTATCCGCGTCTCTTGCACCGCGCTACCGCAATCATAGGGCTGAGAAGGAGAACCGGCGAACGGTCGGTGGCGCGCCACGGTTTTCCGTGTATAAAGTTGGCCGAACGAGCTAGACGAAGTAATTAGATCGCGTGCGAGGGAACGAACGAGCCTTGGCGCGTTGCGCTCTCGTTCCTCCTGCTTCAGCTTTGAGGTACATGGAACGACGGCGTAGCGAGAGGATCGAATATCCTCCTCGAAGCTCGTGATATTTCCGAGATTTTTTTTGGTAAATTATTTTTATTCGAAATGAAGATATTTCTTATTTTTTTTTTGCAGTAATATTTCACCTCGTATTGCATAATATAGATAAAATAACATGTGTGTTGATGCAACAAAGGCACTCGGCTTTTACCATTTTACAAATGAGATAGGGATGAGTGGAAATTTCGATAAAAAAATTGCTATTGCAAATTGGAGAAGCGAAAGGTAAATGGAAAATGCAATTAAGTTATTTCATGCAACGCTTTTATGTAATGAAAGGTGCTAAACATGTTTTTGTTTACCGCAAACACTGAGGTTATGAAAAAAAATTTATCCGCGTGTAGAGAAATTTATAGTAGTCTTAAAAAAAAAATTTTAGGCAACCTATTGAGTGAAAAATTCTTATATTCATATTGACTTACATTTTTCATTTTTTAAACTACTTTTGATCAGTTGCAGAAATAAAATTACTTCTACTATTCCTAATATACGCAAATATTTTCAACAGTGTATATTCTCTGCACCGAGACAAAAGATTTCATTGACGCCAAAGAAATGGATGGATTGATTTTTTTTTTCATTAATTTCAACGAAATATTTCTTTGATTTCAATGAAATAGTGCATTTGAATTTCAAAGAGAATATTTCTTTGCCTGTAAATAAAGATTTACTTAGTGAGCATATAATAAAAAAACAGTTTCATTGTTTTAAAGAGACGTTTTCATTGATCTCTCTCACGCACCTAACCTCACTTTTTTGTTTTCCGGTTCTCCCGAACGAACGGCTTCGAGTTTCGAGGAGCCACAAGCTTAGCCTATTTCTGCCATACTTCCTTACATACTCACAAAATTTGAGCTTTATCTGCCGCGTACTTCAGGAAAAAATAGGTTTCGAAATTTTGAGGTGGTAAGAAGAAGGTTTCATTGAATCAGAGACGACATCTTTGAAATCAATGAAAAAGGTTAATTGGTTTAAAAAAATGTTTCTTCGAATCAATGTCACTACTTTTCATTGAGTTTGAGATCATTCAAAGAAAAGATAGTATAGAAATTCAAGTATTTCATTTCATTGGCAAAGATTTCAGTGAATCAATGAAACTTTTTCTTTCGGTGTGGAACTGACAATAGGTGTCTAAAGTTTCAGAATTATTTTCCAGACATAACAAAACTTCCTCTATTTAATTACCACCATTGGTTAACATAAATCCTCATACAAGTAGCTTCCTATAATTTGAATAATATTAAGGAGGTTCGGTGACGACTCTCAGAGTCGAATAAGTGCCATATTTTCGTAAACGATTTTAAAAAATTTAATGCATTAAATAAGAATAGTAGAAGGTGATTGTATTTAAGCATGTATTAAAGCATGCATACTCGACTCACGGAAACATTAATAGTGTCGGATTTGCATGAAGATTAACTGGTTAACGTTTCTTTTTAATGCGATACATTGTTGTTCAGTTTTTTCCAAGTATAATCTGTAATTCTTTACCGATTTCAATGAGTGACAACGCATTCTCTTTTTTAAAAGACACTCTACGAATTGATCGCCTAGATTTTTCGTACCGTTGATCGTTTGATATTTATAGCCTGTTGTTTATTAAAGTATTTTTGTTTTTGTTAAACAACAGGCTATAATCATTAAACGATCAATATTACGAAACATCTAGACGGTCAATTTGTAGAGTATCTTTTGAGAAAGAGAATAAGTTATTACTCAGTGAAATCGGTACAGAATTTCAGATAATACTTGGAAAAAACCATACGAAAATATATCCTATTGAAAAAAAAAATTAATCCGTTAATCTTTATGCAAATCCGTCACTATTAATCTTTCGCTGGGTTAAGTATACATGCTTCAATACAAATTATTCTTCAGTAATGTTATTTAATACATTAATTTTAGAGAGTCGATTACGAAAATTTAGCACTGATTTGACTTCGAGAGTCGTTACCGAACCTCCTTAAGAAAACAATTTGCAAGTTTCTACATTCCAGCAATATTTTTTTTTCTTTCTGTTGAATTTATTATATCCGTTGTTCCACTTTACTGTATTTTCGGTAAACGCTGGTAAAGCTTCCCTCACGTGTTGGCACGATGGAAAACGAAGCTTAAAACGACTACGTCGTTCTCGCGGGGTTAACTCGATGCCCCGTGACGTTACTAACTCGACGCGGGAGCCTCTTGACGCGCTTCGGGGCAGTCGTGCGTCACTTACGTCAGCAAACTTTCGATCTTCGTCGTTGGGGGATGAGACTCAAGCTTCTAGCAGAGGATAGTAAAGGCGCAGCAAGCGACGGACTAGAAGCTGAGAGCGAGAGCGCGGGCCTCTTGTGCCACACCGTGTTGCAAAACTTTAAACTTGATTCCGAAGTTCGCGGTCCCATACTCGCCGCTGTGCTCTTCCTCTTTCCGCTCAACCCGTTTGCCCAGCCTCGGAACTTCTCGAAACGTCACTTCCCAGGCTGAATTAATGAACCGACGATACCGATACAATTGCTCGTAGTTCAATTAAATCGTCATTCTGAAATTAGTCACCCGAGCTGCTGTACAGAAGTTGAGTTGAGCAGAATTCGAGGACAAATTGTTCGAGATTTTCGTTAAGTTTTCGTTATGAACGCCGCAGGTGCTAAATTTATTGGGTTTCTATTAATCATTTATCGATTATATTGTGTCTCTCAGTATCGATTTAATGAATAATTAAAAGTTACATAAATATAAATGAATTGAAAAATGTACATTTTCCAAATGTGAGGCATTTTTTATCATCTGGGCCACTTTTTTCGGTCGACTTCCCGGATATTTTTCGAAATTTGTCAGTTTATTGTACTATTTGAAATAGGTGCTTGTGATTTTTTTTTCAGATTCTTAAAGGGCGTCGTTCAGGATTTACTTCTTTTTTTAATATCACTATATCTCAGAAAATATTAGACTCCCAAAAAATTCTTAACAACATTAACTTTTTCATTTTCCATCTACTTTCGCGTGATGTTAAAATCATAATTTTTCCAACGGAAGAAAGTCAATTTTTTGCAAAAAAAAAGCAATAAATAATTTTTTTTTACGAAAAAAGTATCTTTGATTCCGGTCTTAATTTTATAAGGTGTTTCGCATTGTATGAAGATTCTGAGAAAAAAATTCCAAATTGGCACCTCAAATTCTTAGGCAGTAAAAAATTGGAAATTAAAATAAAAAAATTAATACATTTTTTTCTGCCCGTTTTTTCCGAATTATTTGGCGCAGCCCGTCGTCCGAGAAGTTTCATTTTATCTTTTGGAAATGTGATGAAATCCGCTAGGGAAAAAAATCCAAAGTGGCACCTCCGATTCTTAGGCAGGAAAAAATTTATTAATTTTTTTATTTTCATTTTCATTTATATTCATCAATGGCACAGTTTCATTGAAAACCCCTTAATAAATTATTTATATTGGAATGGTTTTTGGAATATTGGAAAAACATTACTTAAAAATTATGTGTAATCATATCAAAGGGCAAAAATGATTTGATTATAAGGATTATTTAAAGCTTGTTGTGTAATTTTTTTTCTTACCATTTTATTTTGTAACGGAAATTTTGTATTTTATTTCGTAACATAAGAATACTGAATATGTTCAAAATAATAATAGACAATTATAGATGACAAGATAAAGCAGTGAATAAATATAATATGTCCTCGTAAAATAAAAATAGTTATAATTTTCTATAAATTGAACAAATAATGAAGATTTACACACACACACTCTCAAATAAATAATTAACCTGCGACGGGACAAACGCGTATAAAAATACAATAGAAACTCACGAATCGATAAACGTCTCTTCGAATGAAATTATTCAAATTAAATATATAAGGAAAATAAACGAATCCCAGACAATTTGATCAATATTTTTTGCTTTGCTTTGCTTGAACTTTTTATTTATTTGCAAAGAACCAACAAAACTTCTTTCTTATTCTGTCTTTTGCCGTACATGCAACTGAAGAGCATTTTGACTATAGGAAGTAAAATGCCAAACGAATATGTGTATTAACATCGCCATTATACCTCATTTTGTTTGCAAGATTTTTGACACAATAGACATTTATACGTATTAGTTACCATATTACTTTGAATCTATTATGCTGCTTTTGAGGAGCACAGGAGTACTATACGAAATAAGGACGAGAGAAATCCTTTCAAGGAGCTTACGATCGTATGAAAGTATGTGAAATGGATGGAAGCTGGCTTATCATAAAGGACTTTATTCATGCTTCGAGTGCAAGCTCCGAATTTCCATATATGAATTTAACTGAATATTACATCAAGTAATGTCGATGCATAGTGAAATTGAATGACGCATTTGTTAAAAACAAAGCTTTCATTTTTATTTTGACAACAAAAGCGCCAGGTTTTCGAAAAAAAAAAATAAAATTATTTTCCAACACAATGCAACAACTGTAGTTTGCAAGTATTTTGAATATGGGAGAAATTTAATCATACATAAAATAATCAGTACCGTGTTTATTCAAAAAGGTTGCGACGTGAATGTTGCACGTTATTTCCGCTATGAAACAAAGTTATTTGTACATTTTTTTCAATGAACATATGCTGTAAATACATTTATCTGGGCAATCAAAATTGTATCGCATGCATAATGTAGCGAATAAGCACCATTTTTCCGTATAAATCGACCTTATAAATGTATGTTATTAACAATCAAGCTAATCAAATAATAAACTGAATTAAATTATCCAATGACAATTGACATAGGAACTAAAAAATCTGTAAAAAAACAATTTATAAAATTGAAACAAAAATTATATCCCACAAAAAAAAAGTTATTGCTAATTTTTGTTGGAGGCTTTAAAATAAATGAAACGTTGTAATACAACATTTTGTTCGTTTATTTTTATTGTTATTTTGTGTCAGTAAAATTTATGTCATAAACAATTTCAATATTCTCATGTCAAAGTCAAATTTTTATTACTAAAAAAATTATCGAATAGTCGACTTTTTGTGCATGTGTTTAAAAATATATATTTTCAGCATTATTATAATTAGGAATCAGCATTTTTTGTTAAAATCTTTTAATTTATAAATTTATTATTTTTTATATTAAAATTTTTCTCCTTCTTACTTACTTAATCTATATGTAGAATAATTTTTCAATTATTTTTTAAATTAATTAAACTTATTTTGTTTAATTAACTATTTTCATATAATTTATTATTAATTTTAATTTCCCCCACAATTTAATTTTTCTCCCTCTAAAATATTATTGTAATTATATTTTTTTATTTATATATATAAATAAATTTTCTATAAATTTTAACTTAACTTAAAATCATTATAATACGTCAAAATTTCATTTTAATTTTCCTTGCTATATAATATATTTATTATTATTAATAATTAATATAAATTTTTATTTATATATATAGATAAATTTTTTACTAAATTTTTAAAAAAATATATTAATATAATTCGAATATAATCTTATCGAATTTTTTGAAATATAACGAATATAGCAAAGATTGCTACTATATTCAGTATGTGCTTCATTTTACGTTGGTGAAATTTCGTTATTTTTTATTTTGTTTATTTTTTTTCTTTATTGCAAATAAATTGCAACGTTCGGTTCAATGAAATTTAATGTGACAGCGGACGTGGGATTTCAAGCACGTCAGTTGAGGAAGCAAAGTACTTGAGGCGCATTGGCCACTGGCCAGACCAGTACCTTGACGTGGTACCTGCTCTATACGTACACTCCTAAACCTCACGAACCATCCTCATTCCACATTCGCCTATACGGACTCACTGCAGACTAGAAATATATAGAACGCTGGTATGTCATTTCGTGCGGTGTTCTTCAGGCTGGCCTGTAGCAGTCCTCGTGAAAACAGAGAAAGAGAAATGCATAGTCTGCTTGTGGGTTCTGGATGCAAATAATACCCGGTCGAAAGCAATTTGGCGGACGGGCCGCAATCTACTCTCTAAGTAGTAGCCTCCTGGTTAGAGTCAGACGCGACGGTTGAAACGAAGTGTGGGACGAGTGCCATGGTGTTGGACATTCTATCTCTATGGTTCGTCGTGTTATAATACTTTTCTCGTTGGGTCTTTTTCATTCATTCCTTCATTTGTCTGCTGGCACAATTTCTATTTTTACCAAAGAGGAAGAAGTAAAAAAAAAAGAAAAGAAAAAAAAACATTGAAAGCTGAATGTGAAAGAAAATTGGAAAAGATGAAAAATACGAAAAAGTAAAAATAATGTTTATCTATTATTAGACAGAAGGTATTTGAATTTTTATGATTTTGTACATTTTTTTCAGACTTACTTATATGTTCTATCCTTTTTTACAATTTGTTAAAAAAGTTTAATATCAAATTCCCAAAAAATTGTAACCATGTGAAAAAGTCTTCACGACTGTATTTTTGAAACTGTCACTTTGTAGTTTAAGTGACTAATCAAATTTTTCTCCGTGCAGAGACTTCAAGAGCAGAACTGGCGTTGGAAGATTTATTTAACCCTTTGGGTACGAAGCCAATAAGAATGGAATATTCTATCCTAGATACTGTGGTAAATAGAACTTACTGACTTATAGCTGACTGAAACCCGCAATGTATGTCGTCAATATTTAACATAACACACATAGCTAGTGGTTATAGTCGTTTTCGGTCAGACGCGAGTCCTACAGCCTCCTGGTTAGAGTCAGACGCGACGGTTGAAACGAAGTGTGGGACGAGTGCCATGGTGTTGGACATTCTATCTCTATGGTTCGTCGTGTTATAATACTTTTCTCGTTGGGTCGTTTTCATTCATTCCTTCATTTGTCTGCTGGCACAATTTCTATTTTTACCAAAGAGGAAGAAGTAAAAAAAAAAGAAAAGAAAAAAAAAACATTGAAAGCTGAATGTGAAAGAACATTGGAAAAGGTGAAAAATACGAAAAAGTAAAAATAATGTTTATCTATTATTAGACACAAGGTATTTGAATTTTTATGATTTTGTACATTTTTTTTCAGACTTACGTATATTCTCTATCCTTTTTTACAATTTGTAAAAGGTAAATATCGAATTCCCAAAAAATTGTAACGATGTGAAAAAGTCTTAACGATGTGAAGCTGTCACTTTGTAGTTCACATTACTAATCAAATTTTTCTCCGTCCAGAGACTTCGAGAGAAGAACTGTCGTTGGAAGATTTATTTAACCCTTTGGGTACGAAGCCAATAATGATGGAATATTCTATCCTAGATATTGTGGTAAATAGAACTTACTGACTTATAGCTGACTGAAACCCGCAATGTATGTCGTCAATATTTAACATAACACACATAGCTAGTGGTTATAGTCGTTTTCGGTCAGACGCGAGTTCTACAAATTAAAACTAAATTCTAGCTCAGGACACAGATGTAAAATTTAATAATTAAGTTCAGATAAATATTTACCATAAAATTGATTTATTAAATACTATGTGTAGCTTTCACAAAAAAAGAATTGTCGAATCTTTTAATGATCACAACAAAAAAAATTACAAAATATAAATGGCGGTTCGTGCACCACTTAAAAAAATAATTTTTCATGGTATTTTATTAAAATTGATAATCCTTGCAGTTATTGAAACGTGAATTATATTGCAATCACTACTGATTATCACTATAAAATTATGGTAATGTAATAAATTGTACCATGAATAATCCTCTCATAAAGTAACGGATAATGACAACTCCAATACTGAAACACCTGACGTATTCTTGACGCGAGATAAAGTGTGGAAAGAAGTTCCAAGTAAAAAAAAATTATATACAGTCCGACATATGGAATTGAGATGTTGTAGAGCAATATCAAAAAACACTCTAGAATTTTTTTTAGATTTAAAAAAAAATTTGTGTTTTTTTAATTACCTAAAATTTGATTTTCTCAAAAAGTACGTCGTCGATTTTTTTTCTTTTTTTACAGTAAATTTTGTGTCCAAAAACAAAATTTTTTAGCCTGGACACCGAGTGGAGCGAGGCCTAGATTATCATCTAAAAATAAAACAAAATTTAAAAAAAAATTACAAAATACCCCACATTTGAATCTCTCTAAAAGTACGTCGTTGATTTTTTTCAAAATTTTTATAGTTAATTCTCTATCCAAAAACGAAACTTTTGAGACTAGATCGAAAATGGGCGGCAGTCAAGAATAGCAACTAAAAATAAAATTCTCCTGTAAAAATTTTTTTATTTTTAGTTGCTATTCTAGACTCTGTCTAGGTTAGTGACATTTTCGTTTTAGTCTCAAAAGTTTTGCCCCATATACACTCTATAATTATACATTATACATAAATATACTCTAAATTATACACACTTATATATAAATTGTATATAGACTATATATTCTCAATTCTATGTTTAAAACTATATATTTTCTTTAATATACTTTATATCTTTTTTTTAAACTTGGAGTGAATATTTCGATAAAGTGGCACCAGCTGGTCGTTCCAGAAAGTAAAAGAAAATTGGTACTCTACGACTGTCGCTATTTTTAAGAAAGCGAGTGAAAGAAGCTAAGAGTCTTGAAGGATCGAAGTACGCCTAAGGCAAGTAAGTAACACGCTTGCCTAGGAGCAATTTGTCGCTCACAGTGTTCAATCTGCGTTAGTTGGGTTAGATCCCGAGGCGTCTTTAGGCTCGCTGGCTTAAGAGAGTGAGATAAAGCGAGAGAAGTTGACGAGAAGATACAAGAGGCATCGAGAGGAGAAAAATAAAAAAGAAACAAAAAAAAAAGTCATTGAAGATAGTAGCGAAGTAGCAAACAACACCGAAGTACATATACATTTCGGCAAGCCTCAACTACACTTTTCTTTACTAAGTCGAAAAGTTAAGTTTGGATGACCAAAAGTTGGAATTTTATGCTGGTCTAATATGGCTACGGAAAAGTGGGCTTACCAGTAGGTAAATCCAACGAGAGTCGCGAGTTTTTGAAAGTGAGTTGGCTGGGCTAGTTTCAAGTTTTTTTCCGCGAGTGATCCTGTGGCACCGAGTCCTTTATCTGTCGAGGGAACCTCAATCTTCATCCAGCTCAACCCCACCATCAGTACTGCTGGTCTCTTCGTCTTCTTTCTCACTCTTTTTACCCCCTTAACTCTCTCTCTCTTTCTCTATGGACTGTTACTTACTACCACTACTACTTAATATAAAAAGTAGTCTGTAGAACTCGAATAATCTCCACTCGAAAGGATCTTTCGCTCAGGGGATTTTCGACTTACGACGTATAACGAGTGTTGGAAGGTGAAACGGACACTACTACTGGCTAGTTAACATTGTAAGATATAGATACTCGGTTACTACTTAATACTCGTTTTCCACAAGTTTTCAAAGTTCGAACTTTGCGTTTGCAATACGCCGAGTTAACGAAGTGGGTACTCGTATTATTACAAGTATTTCCCAGACGAGGTGCAAATAGAATGGAATGATGGGGGCGACTACTTCCAGTACGAAAAGACTAACTATTTTCTTAATTAAAATTGCTCATTATCTTAACTGATGAGAAAAAATAGAAAGTTATGATACTTTTCGAATTATCGCGCGCTATTGATTCTAATAGTTGTTTTTTTTTTCGACCACTCGTTAACGTCGAATGTTAATGCTAGTATTTTTGTAATTACACAAACGGTTTCAAACTATCAAAGAGTTATATAACATCGGACTAATCTGCTGCTAACTATTATATAATTGCGGGAACTTTGGTAATTGAAGAAATATAATTAACAATTTTTGAAACCTCTTATTTATTATTAGCAACACCAGCTTTTTAGAAAACACAAATTTTTCGAAAAAATTTCGAAAAAGTTACAACTGATAGCAAAAATTATAAGTGTGAGTTATGACTATAATTATAAGTAAATACATAGAAAATTATTATAATACTATAATAATTATGTACATTTCTTTATTTTAATGTAATTATGTATTTATAATTAAATTAAAACATAACGTATATATAATTAAATAATTATATATTTATCCGGTTGGAATTTATTTATTAGTCCGGTTGGAAAATACAACCTAATTTTATTTAAAATTATATATTGTAACGGTAGTATAATTTATAGCCATGCACCACATCTAATAGCTATTCGTGAAACTAATAAAATGGCACGAGTTCTTATATCGAAAATGCGAGTTATTTCATCCGCGATAATTTGTAAACGTCACAGTACGCTAATAAAAATTTTAATATCGAGGTCTGATAATTTATATTTAATTAATTATTAGAATAATAAAAGATATTGAATAATTATAAGTAAATACATAGTACATAGAAAATTAACTAGAACTTAACCCAAAGCTGACTTGAACAAGGAGTAATGAGAATTATACGAGTTATCGAAATTATATTATTAGAATAATAAAAAATATTGAATAATAATAAGTAAATACATAGTACATAGAAAATTAACTAAAACTTAACCTAAAGCTGACTTGAACAAGGAGTAATGAGAATTATACGAGTTATCGAAATTATATTATTAGAATAATAAAAAATATTGAATAATTATAAGTAAATACATAGTACATAGAAAATTAACTAGAACTTAACCTAAAGCTGACTTGAAAAAGGAGTAATGAGAATTATCCGAGTTATCGAAATTTAATCCTATGTTAATATTGCTGGATTAGAAATGAAGTTTTTACTTAACATAAATTAATTTTAGTCATCAAGTTTTGTTACATTTTTGTTCAACAATTAGTCGAGATTCGATAAATATTTACGAAGCCACACCAATACTCTTGGTAATATAATAGCGTTTGGTTCCGACAAAAATCACCGTCAGCTGCTCAAAGTTTAGATGAAAAGTTTGAAGTCGATATGAAGAGGCGTTTGCGAACAGGCTTCGTTCGAGCGAGCTTTAATCTTCGACTCTACAGTCTCTGTCGGTGCTTCTCTGCTTGCATCCGCTCTACTTCTGTCTGGGCGCTCTCCTTCAATAATTTAGTGATGATCTCGAGTGCAGAAATACTGCTTCAGCATATCAAATAGAAGCAGAGAAGATGTACCTGTGTGGTATATTGTAAAGATTGCAAGTCTTCATCTATATTTCCAGTAGAAAATGCTCCACAATGCTCTAGAATTATATATGCAAGTAAAATTGAAAAACCGTACATTGAAAATGATATTTTTGAAGGCATATTTAAAATTTAAATCTTAGATCAGGTTTGAATGATTGTTGAATTCTATTAAAACAAAAACAAAAATGCATTTGCACGTAAAACTTTTAAAAAAGTGAATTTTTTACGCCATAATTTATCCGCTATTTCGATAATTTTCTGCAACAATGTTATCAGAAACTGGTTTAGTTATTTTATTCAAAATTTCGAATTCATTATGAGTATAAATAAACCTATCCATTATTTCATATTGGAAACAATAATTCTCTCGATTTTTGCAAAGCGATATTCATAACACTGATTTTCACGAAAACGCGCACATTGCATAAATAAACACTTTCGCTTGTTTCCGGGTTAGAATAAATATGTATTTTTAATTAACAATAATAATTTTTACGCCGCGTATAATTTACATTCGATGAATACACTGAGTTTTCACTTAACACAATTGTTTATATATTCCGCCCGTTATCGACAGAGTTGCGACCCTCATATATTTTTATTATTTTGTAGTGGGTCGCTGAAAATTAACAGAATCTATATTAGAATCTCGGCAAGATTCTCATAGAGATTCTTTTCTATTTCCTAAATAATCTCGGTAAGAAGATAGGATAGATTCTTTAGAATCTCGGTGAGATTTTGATATAAATTTTAAAACAGTATGGGCAATATGTCATTTCTACAGAACTCGATTCTACACATCACCGACTCAACACCACCGACTCTACACAACGGCAATTCGATACATGCCTCGATTCAACACAACAACAACTGTACACATCACCAACTCGACACATGCCTCAATTCGACACAACTCAAATTCTACACAACCCCGATTCTACACAGTCACAACTGTCACGAGCCAAATTCACAACGACAATACTCTACACAGCCCCGATTCTACACAGTCACAACTGTCACGAGCCAAATGCACAACGGCAATACTCTACACAGCCACGACTCTACACAGGCACAAATGTCACGAGCCAAATTCACAACGGCAATACTCTACACAGCCCCGATTCTACACAGGCACAACTGTCACAAGCTACATTCACCAAAGTCCCGATTCTACACCGTCACCAACTCACATCCGATCATAGTGCGCCGATGAGTTGGAATACTTGAACGACATACGTTGATTGGATGTGAGTTGGTGACGGTGTAGAATCGGTGATGTGTTGAATCGGGACTTTGGTGAATTTAGCTCGTGACGGTTGTGCCCGTGTAGAATCGGGGCTGTGTAGAGTATTGCCGTTGTGAATTTAGCTCGTGAAATTTGTGCCTGTGTAGAATCGAGGCTGTGTAGAATTAGGGTTGTGTCGAATTGAGGCATGTGTCGAGTTGGTGATGTGTACAGTTGCTGTTGTGTTGAATCGAGGCTGTGTAGAATTGGGATTGTGTCGAATTGAGGCATGTGTCGAGTTGGTGATGTGTACAGTTGCTGTTGTGTTGAATCGAGGCTGTGTAGAATTGGGGTTGTGTCGAGTTGGTGATGTGTACAGTTGCTGTTGTGTTGAATCGAGGCTGTGTAGAATTGGGGTTGTGTCGAATTGAGGCATGTGTCGAGTTGGTGATGTATACAGTTGCTGTTGTGTTGAATCGAGGCTGTGTAGAATTGGGGTTGTGTCGAATTGAGACATGTGTCGAGTTGGTGATGTGTACAGTTGCTGTTGTGTTGAACCGAGGCTGTGTAGAATTGGGGTTGTGTCGAATTGAGGCATGTGTCGAGTTGGTGATGTGTACAGTTGCTGTTGTGTTGAATCGAGGCATGTGTCGAGTTGGTGATGTGTACAGTTGCTGTTGTGTTGAATCGACACATGTGTTGAATTGCCGTTGTGTAGAGTCGGTGGTGTTGAATCGGTGATGTGTAGAATTCTGTTCTGAATGTGTAGGGTTCTGTAGAAACGACGTATTGCCAACAGTATGGAGTCGGATCGCATCCTTGATTCTCAGCAAGAATCTCAGTGAGAATCTCGGTCAGATTCTCTTTATCTACGCGGGAAGTCAACGTGACAATAATCGTATATTCCATTCAATATGTAATAGTCGTGAAATTGACGAGCCTCATGACGATCATAATCTCGCTCGCTCATGAAAGTGACAATAACTGTATGTTTTTGTATGTGTGTGATGATTCTCGTGAAATTCATGTGGCTCATAACTGATGTCCATAAACCTGATCGTACGCCAAATTAAGCAAGGGACATAGAAACTGAAATGGTCCTAAAGGCTATATACATGATCGCATGTATACGTGTAGCGAATAATGGAAAGGTTCATCGACCTATTGCTGGGGCGTGCTAATGATGCGCAGCGTCGCGCACTAATCACACTGTCGAGCCTCGGTGTCATCATCGATTGATGAAAGTACAGATGCCTGAATGAACGCACTGTAGGCTAAGTAACCAGGCTGTGGCTCAGCCTGAAGAAAATCAATCTCGGACGACCTTTTCGTCGAAAATCCATGCCCGTCAACCTTTTTTCTTCCCCGCTTAAACCCTTTTCTCTCATTTTATCATCTTGTTTCACAATTTGCTTTTTCATTATCAGATCTCGTAAATTGGATTTCGTTTCTTGCCCCTCGACATTATCCTTAATGTTATTGTTTTCATCTGATAAACTGTGTCTTAGATTGCATGACCACCGAAATAACGCAATTTTCTCTTATTTGGGTGTGTTTGAGGGAAGATGAGATTGGAGCAAATTTGATTCCTGCATTGATAGTAATTGTCCAAATCCCCGATATCAAAATGTAAAATTGATTTTCATTATCCACTTATATAGTAAGAAGAAGGAAGGTAAACTTGTTTTTTTCTATGGTTAATAAATAATTATTCGTGTACCATTATTTGATTTTGGGACTGACGTGGTATAGTTATTTTCAAAGTTCTATATTATCATATTGGGTAATGTCTTCAATTGCGACAAGAGAAGAGAATTGTATGAGGTCTTCATTTTTTTCTATTTAAAGTATCCAAATTTTGATTCGACAATTGATAGCTCTATTTCGATTTTTTATCCAATAACGTAATTCTATTTTTCATCATTTACCCCTATACTAAAAATATCCACTTTTACCATGTAATAGCTGAAGAAAGGTAATCATCGAAATTAGTGACAATTTTTTTTTTTTGCAACTTCTGATTAATCGTGTTAAAAATACTTTGCAATTTCCAAACGAAACTGTTGTTTTGATGATCATGACCCAAGTTGGTTTCTACTATACAACTTTTTTTTTTAAATTTTCTATTCTCTTTTTTTTTCTTCTTTTGCTCGCGTCTCATCCTCACTCATGTATCACCCCATTTAGGTTAAGACTTTTTTCCGTATTCTTCTATGGCTGCTTTTTGTTCATGTATTCTTTTCTTCTGCTCAAGTCCTTGGGGCATTCAACATCCCAGGATCTCAATAAAAATCTATAATCTATAATCTATACAGTGAATGAATAATAAGATCGGTAAGCTTATTATTTGTTTACTAACAATTCAGAAATAATAAGCTTACAGGGATTATAATTTCTCGATGGTTTGTTTTTTGTTTTCGTATCAGTGACTTTCTTGCGTCTCGTATTCTCTGAGTAGGGAAAAGCAGGTGTAGGTGACACGCGAGTGTCGAGCACTGAGACGAAACCCTGTCATCCGAGACCGTGGAACCTTTCTCCGGTGTTCCGTATAGCCTCATTCACCGTCCGACCTCTGACTTATTGCCCGAGCTTGCTGTTGATCCCCTAAGAACGACCCGCTTTTTCTTCTCCTTTTTCGCCGTCCCTACGGCTCCACACGACACTGAGACGAGAGCAAAGAAGGTAAACGAACTTGGCGTTATTAAAAATTTCAAATGACAAAGAACGGGTAATCCGACCATGTCGGGAAAAATGAGGCATCGCTACAGTGCTCGGAATTTTATCCCATAAGATCAGAAATAAGTTGTCCTGCATCTAGGGCAATAGACTGAACAATTTTTTCAGCTTTTGCTAATTGGAAAAATCCCATCTTACTCTATTGGCCGCAACAAACATCAAGGTATTTGCATCAATCCTAAAAATGTAATGATATCAATATCAAATGAAATTAAAAAATGACAAACATTTTTGGGACATATTTGAACATACAGTCGTACGTCAATTAACCATTTTAAACTGCATGGGTTAAATTGCGATTATGACAATATTTTGAATTTGATGTTAACAATACCATAAATATGATCAATGTTAGCATTGTTGGTAAAAATGGAGCGCTAAATATTTGGTACAGTATTTGGACAAAGGAATATATGGGACATTCTATTCGGGTCCAGCCACCTAAAAAATGACTCAACTTGGGATAAGAGCCGATAAAGACGAAGCAATCAGTTGATTAAGTTTTAAACATAGAATTGAGTATATTTACTCTACATTTGCTCTATATTTAATCTATATACAATTTGTACATAAACACAACTGCATCGGTGATCTTATATATAAATTATATAAAAATTGCATATAGATTCCACATATAATTATATACTATATATAATTTTTTCATAGGACTTTTTTTTGTCATAGAACTTTGACAGGCCCAGCCTGATATAAAACAGTAGTTTTTATCGACAAAATTTTGTAATGTAATTGCTGAATTGTCTGCTTCAGAAATCCACCTTAATTTGCCTTTGTTCATTTCTCGTGTGAAAAAAAAAGTGTGAACCACTTTGCCATTGCCTTGCTGATATTTCGAAACGCAACTGTTTGAGTCCAATTGGAACGACAAGGTCTTGGATGATTTAATATTTCAGTTCAACGTCAATTTGGTTTATAAACCTAAGGGCAAAGCGAGTTGGAGTGAGAAGTTGTGTTAAGATAGCCAATGTGATAATCGCAGGGAAAGCCATGTGTGCATTATTCGCGGTGAACGTTTCACCCCAGCCCACATGGGAAGTCGGAGAGGGTGCGAAAGTGCAACGGTGGATAACTATAGCTCCGTGGACGATCTCCGTTCGGAGAGCGTTGTACAGTGTCGGGCCACGCGCATTTACCGTTCGCAATACTAACCCGATTAAAGCGGCTAATCCAACGTGAAATGGACTGGGCATTATAGAGAATTTCAAATAACAAACGTCGACGTGAAGTCCTTGCTGTGCATATGGTATAAACGCCGGGGGGAGAGTCAAACCAAGCTTCTCCAAACTACATCGCCGCGACTACTACTTTGTACTGCAGCATGTTGTAAGCTTTGTAGTTATCTGTTATTACGTCTCGAGCCATTATGGTTTTAAACTAACATTCCAACACGACGAAACACACACTAGAGCTTCTATCCACTTCTCTCCACACTGTTCAGAGGTTAATCTGCTATTGGTTCGATAACAATGAAGATTCTGTTGAGTGTGTTATATTTCTGTCAGATTGAATGGTGTTGGAAACTGACGACCTCGCACGGACAGAAATTTCTGTTTCATGATAACATAAAATGGTGACAACATAAATCGTTTTGTTAGGCTAACAACAAAATTGTTCAGCACAACAAAAAGATTTGTCAGCCGAACAAAAGATTTGTCAGCCGAACAAAATATTTGTCGGCCGAACAAAAGATTTGTCAGCCGAACAAAATATTTGTCGGCCGAACAAATGATTTGTCAGCCGATCAAAAGATTTGTCAGCCGAACAAAAGATTTGTCAGCCGAACAAAAGATTTGTCAGCCGAACAAAAGATTTGTCAGCCGAACAAAAGATTTGTCAGCCCAACAAACATTTGTCAGTCGAACAAAAGATTTGTCAGCCGAATAAAAGATTTGTCAGTCGAACAAAAGATTTGTTAGCCGAACAAAAGATTTGTCAGTCGAACAAAAGATTTGTCAGCCGAACAAAAGATTTGTCAGTCGAACGAAAGATTTGTCAGCCGAACAAAAGATTTGTCAGTCGAACGAAAGATTTGTCAGCCGAACAAAAGATTTGTCAGCCGAACAAAAGATTTGTCAGCCGAACAAAAGATTTGTCAGCTGAACAAAAGATTTGTCAGCCGAACAAAAGATTTGTCAGCCGAACAAAAGATTTGTCAGCCGAACAAAAGATTTGTCAGTCGAACAAAAGATTTGTCAGCCGAACAAAAGATTTGTCAGTCGAACAAAAGATTTGTCAGCCGAACAAAAGATTAGTCAGTCGAACAAAAGATTTGTCAGCCGAACAAAAGATTTGTCAGCATAGCAAAACTGATTTGTCAGTCGAACAAAAGATTCGCCAGCCTAACGTAACGATTTTTCTTGTCCTCGTTTTATGTTGTCACAGCACAGAAATTTCTCTCCGTCCGGCTGAATTCTCACCGGTAAAACTCTCCGAAAAATTATGTTCTATCAAGTGAAATCCCGTCAATCTCAATATATATTCAAGCCCAGGTATTGTTCCACATCTGTGTCCGACTCATAATTTGTGCGACACGAAATCGTAACAGTCCAATTTGTAGTCATTCAACCACAAAAAAATGGCAATTGTTATTCCATTTCCGAATGCTCATTTCCATTTTGATGGAACGTCATTTTGCGTAGAACGTAATTCTTTCCTGGAGTGGAAATGATCGTCACTGTATCTAATGTGATTTTTTTTCGAAATCACTGATGTATTTTATATTCATAGGTGCATGAACGCACATTTGCGGTCTTTGTGAAACAGAATAAGTAAGAAGAACTGATTTCCATTGCTGTAACTTTACAACATCTTCCTTCCCCCCAAATATTTTTTGTCTATTCTGACACTTTTTCTGTAGGTTCTGTACATGACGCTATATGTCATATAAAATTAAGTACAGGATAAAAAATGTCCGAGGAGATGAAAAAAATTAAATAAAGTCGCTAAACTATCGGAGAATGCCAATGTGTAAATTTATACTTTTGCACCATGTATTTCCAGCATTGAACATTTCGGTGGATCAACTAAATGTGCAAAATTTTATTATGTCTCTAATTAATTTTCCCAATTGGTAATTTCTTATTCTCAGATTCGTGCCACTTTGTTAATTAAAAACAAGTATTTTCCATGCGAAAATTCGTGAACTGTTCGCCACCCTGTTTGCTCTATCGCATCAACTAGCGAGCGGACCGAGTTAATTTCGCATTTGCCACAAGCACCCCGAACTCCGACAGGGTGATATTTGGAGGGTAAGCGATGCGTGTAGTCGCATCGCGGTTCACCCTCCACGAAAGCAACCTCAATCGTGCTATATAGCCATACAACCCCCAAACCAGTTCAGGATATGGCCATGCTACGTACGTTCCCACCACCGCACCTATACACCACCACTCGGCATACTAACCGACGCGTGACATCGTCCTGCCGTTAATCCTTTCGTACCACACGCTCCACTCTACGTTATGGAGTTACTTCCTCTCACTGCACATATCTATCGCTCGATGTGTCCGGATATCAACAGCAAAGGGGAAGAAGGCAACATATATATATGTCTACGTGGTTATTATTATCCCTCCGGTTATTTTGTGAAGGGAAGATCACCCCACACCCCATATGATCCTATCAACTCACTCCCCTAATAGACAGGGTTGACCCTGCCATAAGGGTTGTTTTTATTTGCTGCGAATTTAATTATTTCGTGGCTTGTCATTAGTTAGTATTTAACGAATATATTGGGATTGAAATATAAAATTAGCTTAATCTTACTAATGATATTTTAAATGCAATGACGCATTGAATTTTGCTCTCACTGCACATATCTATCGCTAAGCATAATAATTGAAATTCTGTGAAATTTTGAGAAAAATCGGAATGATCTGTCTCAACGAAAAAAAAAAAAAAATTATTGCTTTTGTCGAAAAATGGCGGATATTTTTTTGAGTTGCTATTGATATTTTTTAAATTAAAAAGTATATTCAAAAACGTAAATTTTATCGACGTACAAATTTTTTGTACGGTCGGTAATTTTGAACATATAGCGAATTTAAAAAAAATCGTTATTATATTTCGGTCAAAGCGCAGGTGCTAAAATTCTGAAATAATTTATGTATGTAAGTGATGCTCTAAACAACTTTTGAAAAAATTATGAACATTGCGACCGTGATAAATTTGGGTGGCCCACTTGGTACGGAATGACCTATATATCTACGTGGTTATTATTAGCCCTCCGGTTATTTTGTAAGGGGAAGATCACCCCACACCCCATATGATCCTATCAACGCACTCCCCTAATAGACAGGGTTGACCCAGCCATAAAGGTTGTTTTTATTTGCCGCGAATTTAATTATTTCGTGGCTTGTTATTAGTTAGTCATTAACGAATATATTGGGATTAAAATATAAAATTAGCTTAATCTTGCTAATAATATTTTAAATACAATGACCGATTGAATTTTCTTCTCACTGCACAAAAAAAGTATCTCAACGAAAAAAAAAATATTGTTACTTTATTTTGTCTAAAAATGGCGGAATTTTTTTTTGCGCCGCTATGGAAAATTTTTTTATTAAAAAGTACATTCAAAAACGTAAATTTTATCGACATACAAATTTTTTGTACGTTCGGTAATTTTGAGCATACATCGAATTGAAAAAAAATCGTTATTAAATTTTGGTCAAAGCGCAGGTGCTAAAATTCTGAAATAATTTATGGATGTAAGTGATGCTGTAAACAACTTTTGAAAAAATTATGAACACTGTTTGCGGCCGTGATAAATTTGGGTGGCCCACTTGGTACGGAATGACCTATGTATCTACGTGGTTATTATTAGCCCTCCGGTTATTTTGTAAGGGGAAGATCACCCCACACCACATATGATCCTCTCAACTCACTCCCCTAATAAACAGGGTTGACCCTGCCTTAAGGTTTGTTTTTATTTTATGCGAATTTAATTGTTTCGTGACTTGTCATTAGTTAGTCGTTACCGAAAATACCGAAATTAGCTTAATCGTATTAACGATATTTTAAATGCAATGCCGCACTGTGATTTCAATATTTTATTACCGGGGAATATTTATCGTTATTATCATATATTATAGTATTAATTATAACTATGTATTGCAATTACCATTTACTCTACAAATAGACAGTATTGACTATGCTGCAGAGGTGTCTTTTATGTATTGTTCGATTTCGATTTCATTGTACTTTTTTAATGCTTTATTATTAGTGAATTTCACGATCTGGAACAATAAATGAGCATAATTATATAAACGATATTCTCAACGCGGTGAAGCATTTAATTTTCCATGGTACTGCAATAAGTAATAGAAATATTTAATTAAATAATTGACAATTTCACACTTCCAGACATATCCAAATTTAATCCAAATATAATTATTTCGTGGCTTATCGCCGGTGAGTAGACATCGAAAATTGAGATCTGAAAAAAGAAGAAAAAAATGTACTTGATTATATAGACGATAAATGAGGCGATATTTCAAATTTGACGGGGTTATTCCTAAAGTGATTTAAATATTAAATTACCACCGTAAAATATTTATTTTTTATATTCACGAGGGTGGCGCAGTCGATGGGGGTGGTTTTGCCTGCGCGAGTGTCTTCTGTAGATAGTAGGAGGGTCGGAAAACTTTGCACCTCATATTTACTGTCTTTCGCTTGTGCGGTGCTCTTCAAGATGTATATAGCTTAAGGTAGAAGATACTGTACGAGGACACGCTTCTCTGCTTCTGATTCCTTCAGTTTCTCGCGTTTCAGGTGAAGAGAACCGGGAAATTCACAGCGGGTGGCATCGCGTTTTAATAAATTGTCATACATTTTATGCATGAACGAGGAAGCGGGTCGTTCGAGCTCTCTTTAAAACTAGACGAGTGCTGGGACGTACGTTCGTGGAAACTCTTCCTCTTGTACTGCGCGTATTCATGTACGTGTACTATATTTATAGGAAGGAAAGTGAAGTGGAGTAGAGATGAGGAGAAGTGGCCCGCGAGTCAGCCGGAATCTGGGAATGGGTGAGCTCAATTATAAAGTGCTTCAGGGCGAAGAAGATATGGAATTCTTCCGTGTTGGTAAATGTGAACGAGAACGAAGAGGTTGGAGGGGATAGTCTCGAGGGGTCCGCCTAGGGTTCGCTTATGCATTACGGCACTGTAGTCTCGTATTTCAGCCATTTATACCTTTCTCAACAAATACGTATATATGAAATATCTTTTTTGTCATTCGTATTCCTGCATAATTCGGGAGGTAACGTTTCAACCAAATTGCCTACTTCAACTGCGTGTACGACTATAATATAATCTCTGCACAGTGCAAAATATTTATACGTCATGGTGGAATCTGAGTTTTTGTTTTATGTGTGCAATTTTGTATTTATTTATATTCATGGAACCTACGAATAAATTACGATTGATAGAATTGAGTCAGACAGAAAATCGTTGTGTGAAGGCAACATTCATTTTCTGTTTGAATTGGCGTCGAGTCGCTGCCGCAATTCTTGATGTGGCAGATTAAGAAAGATGACAGGGCAGAATACAGAATAGTTGCAGGTGAAGAATTGATAGAATGTAATAGGAAAATTAAATTACAAGATCAGTGAAAATGTCGATGTGGTTATAAGATTTTTTTTTGCGGAATGGCCGGCTCGAATTTTAGCAAGCCTGATTAGACAACAGATATTGATATCAAATTTGGTTAAGATCTGACTGAAATCTGACGACTGACGTTAATCTGACCCAAACCCGGCGGCAAACTGACGAACTTAATCTGTCGATTCAGTCTATATCAGGATTGAAACCTGAATGTGTCTTGATATCAAATCTAGATTTGGTTGAAATCTAGAATCAAATCGAACTAAGGGTAACGAATCTCAGTCCAGTCCTGGTCCGGTTGGAATCTGGCTAAAATGTGACGAGTTAGATCAGAGAAGAGGTAACAACGTTAATCTGACTCAAACCCGGTTGAAAACTGGCGAAACTGGTCAGGCAAGATATTGATATCAAATTTGGTTAAGATCTGACTGAAATCTGGCGACTGACGTTAATGTGACCCAAACCCAGCTGCAAACTGACGAACTTAATCTGACGATTCAGTCTATATCAGGATTGAAACCTGAATGTGTCTTGATATCAAATCTAGATTTGGCTGAAATCTAGAATCAAATCGAACTAAGGATAACGAATCTCAGTCCAGTCCTGGTCCGGTTGGAATCTGGCTAAAATGTGACGAGTTAGATCAGAGAAGAGGTAACAACGTTAATCTGACTCAAACCCGGTTGAAAACTGGCGAAACTAGTCAGGCAAGATATAGATATCAAATTTGGTTAAGATCTGACTGAAATCTGGCGACTGGCGTTAATCTGACCCAAATCCGGCTGCAAACTAACGAACTTAGTCTGACGATTCAGTCTATATCAGGATTGAAACCTGAATGTGTCTTGATATCAAATCTGGATTTGGCTGAAATCTAGAATCAAATCGAACTAAGGGTAACGAATCCCAGTCTGGTCCTGGCTGGGTTGGAATCTGGCTAAAATGTGACGAGTTAGATCAGAGAAGAGGTAAAACGTTAATCTGACTCAAACCAGGTTGAAAATTGGCGAAACTGGTCAGGCAAGATATTGATATCAAATTTGGTTAAGATCTGACTGAAATCTGGCGACTGACGTTAATCTGATCCAAACCCGGCTGCAAACTGACGAACTTGGTCTGACGATTCAATCTATATCAGGATTGAAACCCGAATGTGTCTTGATATCATATGTAGATTTGGCTGAAATCTAGAATCAAATCGAACTAAGGGTAACGAATCCCAGTCCGGTCCTGGCCAGGTTGGAATCTGGCTAAAATGTGACGAGTTAGATCAGAGAAGAGGTAACAACGTTAATCTGACTCAAACCCGGTTGAAAACTGGCGAAACTGGTCAGGCAAGAAGTACCGATCCAGTCTATATCAGGTTGAAAACCGGTTGACCTGACCGGATGTATCGAATTGTAATCTGAAAATGTTTTGATGTCAAATTCAGATTTGGCCGAAATCCAGAATCAAATTGAACTAAGAGTAACGGGATGCAGTCTAATTCTAGTCCGGCTAAAATCTGGCAAAACTGATCAGGCAAAAAGTAATAATCTCCGATCTAGTCTCTTCATCGTGTTTGTATCGTGCTTATACGTGTGAGATTATAAATAAAGGTGTATAGAGACGCAAGCGATGACAGCCGAGCATAAAGGATGAAGTGTTGATGATGACATAATCAGAGGTGTCCAATTTGCAGCGAGTTTAGCCACGAATAAGTTACACCTGACGTTAATTATATCCCCATGACAATTAATTGACGTGGTAGGGTCAGGAAATCTAGCTCGGCATACATGAAATTTTCATTAACCGATGGGATTCGGCTTTGCTCTGTTCTGACTGACGGATCTTACAGTAGCTTGATCCCAATGGTAAAACGGTATGATTGCTGTCATCGAGCTTATTGAGTCATGTCAATTCCGATCAACTGTATTATTATCGCTTATCTTTTTCTCTTCATGTCACTTGTCTTGACAATTAGCTCGTTCCAAAAATGGTTTTATCCATATTAACGTACTATGTTTGAGCCAACGGCGCGAATCTTTTGTTTCAGATATAAAATATTTTGAAATCTCTTAGAATATGATATCAGTGTTCATCAAATACTGGGTCAATCAATAGTTCACTATCAATACAAATCTGACTATACTCTCCATCAAAATCAGTTCAGATAAGAAAAAGTCTAGTCAAATTCTAGTCAAAAGTCCCTTAAAATTGATCAAATGAAATTTATCCCACACCAGTTCATGAATACACAGAATGTGCCCGTCAGGTAACCAGCAAAATCCATCGGCCCGTAGCAGCAGAGTTCGAGCATTTTGTTCATATATACTTAAACCAGCTTTACATTAAGCTGGAGTGGAAGGTAATTTATGCATACCCAAGTGACCGAGGGTTGTTCCAACGTTGCTCAGGGAATGGTACCAAAAAATCCATGTACCTCGGTTGATGGAAGCACAGCATGGATAGACGGTGAATGTGGTACAAGAAATGGAATAAAAACTACGAGAATATACTTGGTAACGTCGTTGGTGGTATATACACGTCTACCTTACGTTGTTCGACACACACAGTGACTCGGATATTACCAGAGAACACGAAGTGTGCAACATAACGTATAGGAAAACCGTCGACTTGTATGTCCTTTTTCACAACGATTTCAGACAAGCCAGGTAACTCTCGTTCGGCCGCGTTTGTTCACTCGCTCGAATGATCTCCAGGGCAAAAGAGTTCGCGTGAACGTGGAAAAATATGATATCCCACAGTTGAGACGTGGATGTGATAAGGGGAGGTACGCTTGTGGTATCGCATTCGTGCTATTGACCGCTATGTAATGGAAACTGTCGGCAGGACGTACAGTTTGGACGTATGCGGACGGTCGACGTGGCTTGTAATGATCGCTATACTCTGATTGTTGCTACATTCTGACCCCGAGGCTCTCCAACAGATGCCAATGGCAACGAGGTAGGAAAATAAAATAAAACAAAGGGCACAAAATGAAACGTAACCATCACTGGGATCGCAGGATATATGATCAACCCTGCGTTCCACACCTCTCTGTATTTGATGGGTTGTACATTTTTGTTCCAACATTTTGAATTCAAACATATCGCTGAAAGGTATTTTCCATTTTTTAAATTTTATTTCTTTTTTCATTTCATTTTTTTTAATGGTTTTATAATAACGGTATGGTGCGTCCGATGGTTTGAATTTAATGTCACTGTGTCGTCTTTCGGTTTATTAAATGCACAAAAAACTTTGACTTCGTGGGGTGATCGAGTCTGTTGATGATATGACCGGGATTGAAAAATAAAATAAAACAAAGGACACACAATAAAAGGTAACCATCACTGGGATCGCAGGATATATGGTCATCCCCGCATTCCACACCCCCTGTATTTGATGGGTTGTACATTTTTATTCGAACATTTCGGATTCAAAAATATCGCCGAAAGGTATTTTTTATTTGTTTATTTTCATTTTTTTTTCATTTCATTTTTTTATGGCTTTATAATAAAGGAATGGAGTCTACGATGATCTGACTTTAATGTCACTGTATCGTCTTTCCGTTTATGAAATGAACACAATTGTGACACAATTGTGTTTATGAAATGAACATTGTAAGGTCTGTTGATGATATGAAAAAAAAAATGTCTGTTTTTATTTCATGCTTAGAGGACAAAAAATTGAATCGTTTTATTTTACTCAAATAAACATCGGGGATTTCATTCTTGATTTTGAGATCCACCAAGAAATTGAAAGAATGGAAATCCAATATTTAAGTTGTAAAAAGTACTTTTGAAGACAACAATTATTTATTTTTCTATTCATCGAGATTTTATTCCAAGTGTCATAGAATTTACAAAACTTAATATTTGATGTTTCAAATATTGATTTCCTATCAATTTCTTAAAGGATTCTATAGATTATTGATTTCTCATTTTACTCTTTTAGAGTACGAGGAAATTATGGTTTTCTTATAGAGGAAGATTTGGGAAAGGTGTAAAATGGTACAGTAATGTGCAATGCTCGACTTTGCAACGTTGTTTTAAGTATTGGCAAGTTCTATAAAATTCGTACCTCTCTATTGATTTTCGCGCAACTTGTAACTAAATATTTCAGCCTACTTTGCCACGTATTTCAAATGTAGAACCGGTTTAAACATAAAAAATGCAAATTGCTTTAAAATTCAAATCCCTTTACCGATCTTTACCAAATTTAATATTTACTACAGCTAAATATTAGTTGACACTTTATTAGTTCTTAGTTTTGACACTCTTTATCCGACTTACCAAATTTTAGTTACATAAGAAAATAAAAAATTCTACATCGCCTAAAAATATCAATCGAAAAGTCATTCGAAAAAAACGCATGCAGATTAATTTAAAAAACTCTAATTCGAAAAAAAAAGTGCAGTGAATAACAACATAAATGACTCAATAAACAAACGTAAATATTTCACAAAGGTAAATCTTTATTTTATTTTTGGCTTCTTCATAGAGGAAGCTTTGCGAAAGATGAAAATTATTACCGAAGTTGATGATTTCTGACGTTTTCGAAATCCAGAGCGACACGAATAAATTTGTAAAAAATTCAAAATCACGTAAAATCCGAACCGCTCTACCGATAATCACCAAATTGGGTACGTAGCAGGGCTAAATGTTATTTTTCCTGTGTAGAAAATTTCAGTCGATTAGTTGAAATTTTACCTGAATTAGAGCAAAACGAAAATTTTTTGAAAAATTCAAAATCTCATAAAAACCGAAGCGCTGTACCGATTTGGCCCAAATTCAATACTGAAGGTCGTATCGCTATGCTCAATTCCAATACGAAGTTTCAGCCCGATAGTTAAAAAATCGGTCGAGCTAGAACATTTACGTACTTTTTTCAAAATTTCAAGATTCTTATAAAAATGAAATGCGTTAAGCGATTTTTGGAAAATTCATTTACAAATGAAGATTAGTCAGTGCTATAAATGTTGTCTAAATTTTACCTGATTCGGTCGAATACTTAGGGGAGATAGAGGCAAAACGGGCAGGGGGGCAAAACGGGCAGCTCCATTAAAAATCGGGATTGGGGGCAAAACGGACACCGTCTCAACTTTTGTAAAAACGATTTGTCTCAGTTTTTTTCGTTCCTTAGATAGGGAAAGTGCGGAAAATACGTCAAATTGGTGATGAAAAAAAATTGATAATCTTCATCAGATCAGAATTTTTTTAACCATCCGTTCAGAACATTTTTCGATACTTTGTTGAGCAAAGAAAAAAAATATAGTCAAATGAATTTTCCAAAAATTTTATAATCAAATTAATTCTTTGAAAAAAACAGTCGGTATATCATAAAGAAATCAATTAGAATGAAATTCTCATTTTATGATTTGGTGCCAATTTCGACCCCGATACTTATATTTAGCCGCGATGCCTGTTTTGCCTCCTGCCTGTTTTATTGACATCACCAATTATTTTCCGAAATTTTCAAGTAAGAAATGTCAGGAAATTGAAAAAACGTCGTGTTCGAAAAAGTTGAAACGATGCCCGTTTTGATCCCCTGCCCGTTTTTCCCCCCATCTCCCCTATTAAGTTACAATTATATGAATTTTTGGCATTTCATCACAAACACACACATACATACAGCCAGTCAATTTTTCTAAACGACTTTTCTCGACGTTTCAGTCCATTTTAAACGTTTTGACATGAAAACCTCGAAATTTTTTTCCATGAAAACAAAAAATCTGACAAAATCGTAACCTCGATAAAAATTTGCTGAAGTAACGAAAAATGTTTAATGGGTAGAAAATCATCGACGCTTCGCTTGCCAACACATAGGGCCCTCGATCATTGGGAACACCTTGCGTTTGAGTGGCGTCTTATCAGCGCAACGACACGAAATCACGCGAGCTACCAGCGCGCCAACCTTTCCGTTTTGCTGCTACCGTTGTTGAAACTGGAAAGAGAAACTCTATATAGCAGCGACCCTCGGTCCGCCAAACTGGAATCGCAGCGTCAGATCCCACACGCGCCCGCAAGCCCATCGTGCATGGTCACTCCCGTGATTTCTATCGTGACCCGCTGTGTCCTCTTACAAACTACGAGTTTTCCTCTCCCTCTCACTCAAGTGACTCGTTAAGTCCTAAAGAAAAATGAGCTTTTTCTTCAAAGCATACGCCGGGTCGACCTACCCGCTAATATCTACTCTGCACCTGCTACGGCATCATTAAATATAAGGGAAACTTTCTCCGCGAATAAGTAGAACGAAAAAAGAAAAGAAAAAAAAAAGTTTTTCAAGTGTAATAAGTATTAAAAATGTTATATCTTGGTTTTAACGTTGACTTTCATTACCCGTAAACTTTATTAAGTATGAGCCATATTATAACCAAATTTGGTATTACTGTTGGCACGGACCATTAAAATATCAATGTCAGATATGGCTTAAGTGTTGAATTGATGTAATAAAGGATGACTTGAATTTCTGGCTTAATTAATCATATAAATTATACAAGGTAATATATATTACGGATTCTACGGCAGTTTTGACACTAAGTATAGTAACAGGCAAGTTTTGTCTTTGAAAATTTATTTTACTGTGATTTTCATTACCTCTAATCTTTATTAAATATGGGCTATATTATGGCCAAGTTTTGGTGTAACGATTGCTTTATTTGCATGTTGGATCAAAGAATTGTTCGCTAGTCTCATTGAAGTGTCAGATTTAAGCTACGTGCCATTTTATCACTTTTGTATAACGGACGTCATGAATTATGTCAATGATAAAAAAAGATATAGCGAGCTGTGATTTACATTTATTATTTTGAACTTTGCGATAGCATATGTAAATTCGCTTTTTTCTTCTATGGGAGTTTTGCTGGCTGCATGCATGTGGGCTATTATTCGGCCGGGTCTGGCATTGAACTCGCCAGTAGTTTGCCACTTTTCCACGAATATTTGGAAATATTTGCCAGCTTTGATTAATCACTGTTACGAATAAAATTATCAACGAAACATGAAATATTGTAGATTGTTTAATGATTATTTAAAAGCTCAAAGTCAAACGTTTTGTAAGTGAATATTTTTTAGAGTAAATATGCCTCGTTAATTATTAAGCCTTTTCAGTCACGAAACAATTAACTTTTATCAAACAGATCTTTTAAATTATTTCACATTAATCACTTAGATTTTCAACATTGCATTTTTATTGCTGTGCTTTATAATTTACATATGAAGTGGAGAAATAGTACGAGATATTTATTCTTTGTAGACACTTAAACTCGATTACAGTTATTAATTATTTTTCTGTTTTACAATTTCAGCATTTCATATTTTTTAAAATTAAATATTTTTTTCTCAAAATTCTGTATTAAATCAAACAGGGCGTAATTTTGTGTAAAATTTTTCAAAAATCGCACAATTAAATCACAATAAAAAAAATGTCAAAATATTCTTCGGTTTAACACTTTAGCATAGCATAAAATTTTCTACATTGAAAAAGTATCTATTTCTTTTAACAACTTAAAAAAAAATTTACGAAAAATTTGTCCAACAGTAAAATCCATTAGAAATACATTCTATTTTTAAATTCCATTTAAAAAAACGCTTTTACGACTACAAACTAAAAAAAAATTTCTCTCTTTTTATTTTTAAAAAGTGTACAACATATGAAATTTTTTATTCAATGAGAATGGATAGAATTAATAGAAATGATACGCTGAAAGATTAATCATCGTCAGTATTATCGTCTAAATCGGAAATGAATAATTAATTATCCTAGAAATAATTAAATACAATGTACAATGCACTTATGTGGGTTGAAAAAAAAACGAGGTTTTCAATGTCGGAAATGTGAGTTTCATTGGTTAACTATTGATACTCACCCCCCTCGATCGAGAAGTTTCTTTCGATGGCGCGAAACGATCCGCGCTCACCTCCGTCCGTTTCCGTCTTTCGCACACCTCGACAGTCGAATACACCGCAGCAGCACGCTACTTCGTAACAATAACTCGACGTATCCTGACACTCGCGTTCAATCGTCGCTATCATCCCCACACAAGCCTCGCAGTAAAACTAAAAACAAAACAAATAAAATATTCAAATGACGTTGAATTTAAAAAAAAAAAAAACAATTAATTCTTCAGGTAAACAAAACTCGATTGGTTATTAGTGATAATACTTTCACCGGGATACAAATGTTTATCATCGAATTATTAATTTATTTTTAATAAAATAATAACCCTTAATTTTCTAATTTTAATAAATACAAATTATTTCTATTGTTATGGAAATATAATATTAATGTTGAATATTAGTAAATAAATATTATTAGATGATAATAATAATAGAAAAAAATGTTTTTAATACCGGATTTTTAATAATGTAGTTTTCTTAGGTTAATTTTTATTTTTAATTGTTTTTGACATTTTTACACTGATTATCGTTGTTACGATTGTTATTTACGATTCATGACGAATGGTTACTCCGAACCTCTTCGGTGTATGTTGCACGCGCGGAGGCCACTCGCAGACTGACTGCAACCTGCGTAGGGCATCGATTTTAAACCGTGCTCAGGACTCAGGTCGGCCGTATACTCCGGCGCGCTATCGGTGCGGTGCCGCTGTTGGGGGAGTTGCGGAGCGAGCGCGCGCGCGACGAATCCTCCAACGCTATCGCAGCACCACCAACAGAAACCAGCATCAGCAGACGCGATAGCAGAGACGGCGTGTGTCACGAGCCGAGCAGAGATCGACGAACGGCGACGCCGGGACTTTGACGCACGCGACACCGAAACCAGTGTTGCGTGAGTCAAGAAAATAGGGGTTTGGACATCGGTGCAATTAGGGGTTGAAAAGATTTCGATCCTCAAAAAAGTATAAAAGTATCATCTCGATTGGAAAGATTTTTTTCCACTTCGGCTCGACTTCGTTACACTGAAAAAACTTTGCAAATTGCTTCCTCATTATTGTTGGATTTTTACAAAGATACCTCTATGAGGAAGCATGTTAATCTATTTTGGCTTCCTCATAGAGGAAGGTTTGTAAAAATCCAACAATAATGAGGAAGCAATGCGCAAAGTTCTACTTTGCAGCCTTGTTTAAAAAAATTTTTAATGACATTAGTTTTTAACCCCTTGACAGATTCTCGCCAGATTCGAACTGATGCTCAGTTTATCAACACTCTACTTGTGGATCAAATTTGAGCCTGATATCTTAAAAATTACGGAAGTTGGAGCACGAACAAAAAATTCAAAATGCTAAAAAATTTTAACCCCGTAACGGATTGACGTCAAATTCACGCGTAAACTTTATTTAATAACAGTCCACATGTGGACCAAATTTGAGCCCGATATCTTTAAAATTGCGAAAGTTAGAGCACGAACAAAAAATGTCAAAAAATTAAAAAATGACATAAATTGGGAACCTCTTAACGGATTGACACAAAATTTAATCCCAAACACTATTTGATAACAGTCTACTTCTGGTCCAAGTTTGAGCCGGATATCATAAAAATTGCGGGAGTTAGAGACCGAGCTGACATTTTCCAAAAACATTCAAAATGCCATAAATTTTGAACACCTTGATGGATTTACTCCAAATTCAATCGCATACCTTGTTTAATGAAAGTTTACTCGTGGTTCAAATTTGAGCCCGATTTCTTAAAAATTGCAACGGCTATCGTGCTAAAAAAAATCTTAAAATCTTAAAAATTGCGGAAGTTGGAGCACGAACAAAAAATTCAAAATGCCAAAAATTTTAAACCCGTAACGGATTGACGTCAAATTCACTCGTAAACTTTATTTAATAACAGTCCACATGTGGACCAAATTTGAGCCCGATATCTTTAAAATTGCGAAAGTTAGAGCACGAACAAAAAATGTCAAAAAATTAAAAAATGCCATAAATTGGGAACCCCTTAACGGATTGACACCAAATTTAATCCCAAACACTATTTGATAACAGTCTACTTCTGGTCCAAGTTTGAGCCGGATATCATAAAAATTGCGGGAGTTAGAGACCGAGCTGACATTTTCCAAAAACATTCAAAATGCCATAAATTTTGAACACCTTGATGGATTTACTCCAAATTCAATCGCATACCTTGTTTAATGAAAGTTTACTCGTGGTTCAAATTTGAGCCCGATTTCTTAAAAATTGCAACGGCTATCGTGCTAAAAAAAATTGTGCACACACACACACACACACATACAGACATTTTTTCTAAACCACTTTCCTCGACGTTTTAGACCATTCTGAGTGTCCTGACATGAAAATCTCAACAAAAAAAAATGTCATGAAAACAAAGCTTCCTCTATGAGGAAGCAAAAATTAATTTTTATTTGGTACACTGGGTAAAAAGCATATCGTTGATTTAACGATTTCATATGATAAAAAGAATATAGGAAGGCTTGCAATGTTTTGTGGTTGAAGCGATGATAATATGGTTCAATGAACGATACTTGCAAGGTTATTGGAAACAAATGTTGAAATCGTATATGCAACGAATCGGCATATTTGAAACTATTAGAATAGTTTTTGAAACTATTATTATTTTGATGATTGCTACTATAATTTGCTATAACCATAAAATAGAGACGTTCCTCTCGGGAATTATAGTTTATAGTTAGATCATCGTCGGTCTAACTATATTTCATTTTAAATTACCAGATTTTTCTCTCAGTGTATATAACAAATATTTTGGACAACAATAAACAAATAGTAACTTTTTTTTATGTCTACAATATTTTTTTCAATTCTTATTTTTTTATGTTATGAATTCTTTGGTGCTTATACATAACTTAATCAAAGAATTTTTGGGTTATCAATATTTTGTTTTTTTGGAGATAGTTGAAATCTCACTATGGTAAATACGATTTTGATGATAAGTTTTAAGATGATTAATCGAAAAATTGCATTAAAAAAACTAAAAAACAGGAATTTAGAAAATGCAAAAAGAAAAAAAAATCATTCAAAAATTCACTTCATAAGAAAGTAAGGAAAATCTTATAAACATCTGTCGATCAACTTTTTTAAAAATCAATTTATTAGTGACGTAAGGATTTTATTATTATTCAAAATGACACCGAATAATAATATTTATTAAATTTAATAGTCAACAATAATAACAATTAAATAAATATAACCTAATCTGTCATCAACTGCCAGTAACTAACTGAGAATTAAAGAAAATTAATAAATTTTTAAGTAAATCGACAAATACAGTAATTTTTATCAATTCTAAATCTCATGAATTCTGAATGATAATTAACATAGTCCAATTCACCTGTCAAACCGGAATTTAGTTTGCAAGCAAGATAATTAAGCGGCGACTAACGGAGACCAATATTAAGGTCCTGACATCAATAATCGACTAACCGATCGTTCGAAGACAGTCGCAATCGTAATTGCATAACAATATGCAAATCATTTGAGCATATAGCGAATCAAGTGATCGTCGGTTTGTAGACAGACACGCGTACACAGATGCGACGACTCTGCCATTAGTCAATGAATTATCTGTAATATCCGGAGGACTCTGTAGTTTCGACATAATACACTTAATGGAATTGATTCTCATATACGTATATATATCATAGCAAATACATATATCGTTAAAGGGATTCAGAGCCGCTCGAAGATATCCCTTCTCGCAAAGGGGAGTAATTGAATTGTACAACAAGACAATTCAGTATGTACCGATGATCAACCGAACGCGGCTAAACGAGGATTTCAAACATAGAAGGGGAAGGGGGTTAGGGGGAGTGAAAACCAAAGGAGACTTCAGTCTGGAAAATTATCGTGTCGAATTTCTCTTTGGAAGAAATTTCCGTTCGTTTCAGTCGCCGAATGGTTTAGACTCACGCGACGAGCTTTCAATCGTTAGTCATGTATGCATATGGGCTTTCGTACACTCTTGCAAGTATTGCACCGGGATTAATTTTGTCGATGAAATATAGCCCGATGTCTACCAGGCTCGAGTCGCTAAATTATACAAATGTGTATGGCTCGTTGGAGCTATATATCAGGCTTCTCTCCTCTCTCCAGCCATCGCTTTGAATTGTCGGACCACAAGTGTTTCGGACGTTCCCAAATACGCTTACCCTATGCAAGCGCCGATAAAGTTTGCAGGCCAGCATCTGGAGTGAACCAACAGACGCGAAAAACAAAAAAAAAAAACACAGAAGAAAAAAATAGAAATAGGAATAAAAATAGAAGCCGGCGGCAGCTGAAAGCCTGAGGAAAAAAAACATCCTTGCGGCAAGCCTCGGGTTACGCGTGAGAAAACTTTATTGGGAAACCTGTGTACTCGCTCTGTTACCGCCTCTAATTCTACCATTGTGCTCTCGCATTATTTCCTCTGACCACCGAAATATTGTTTTCGTCTAGCGTTTGGGGCGTTTAGAATTGGACAATTTGTATTTCAAAGAATATTTTTAGATTCTATAATTGAAGTTTACCCCGTAAGATAATTTTTCGTCATTAAGGTAGTCGCTTCACGCTCACTTCGTATAAGTTTCCGAAAAATGAGAGCGAATTGCAAACACTTCTTGATGATATAAAAATCTGAAAAAAATCATGCGTATTTAAGATACTTAAGACATTATTTCGACATAATAATAATTCCAAAATGTTATTAACAAGTTGATGAAAAATAAAAATGATCAACAAATCTTCCGACAATCTAATTTTTTTGTTTCGGGGAAAATGATTCGTTCAATTTTCTGAATACGTATGAATTTAAAAAAAAAAATCACAAAAAATTTTGTGATTTTTTCCATGTAAAAAATCGAAAAATTCAAAGCAAAGAAAAAAATTTGAAAAAATTCATACGTACTCAGAAAAATGAACAAATCATTTTCACCGAATCAAAAAATTAAGTTGTCGGAAAATTTGTTAAACAATTTTATTTTTCATCTATTTGTTAATAACATTTTGGAATTATTATTATGCCGAATTAATGTCGTCAGCATCTTTAATATGCATGATTTTTTACAGATTTTTATATCATCGAGAAGTGTTTGAAATTCGCTCTCATTTTTCCGAAACTTATGCGTAATGAGCGTGAAGCGACAGAACTACCTTAATTGTAAGTTACCTTGCAACTGCTAATCACTTTCTACGTGTTTCTTCAGATAGAATCGACTGGAAAAAAAGATTAGGTGGGTTAGTTACATATTAAGGCTATCAAATAGATGTGCAGTGAGAGCAACACCATTTCTGGTTTCCTTAAGAGTCATTCGATTCGGCAAATAAAGAAAGTGTTCAGTTGGGGAGAATCGACAGAATGATTGATGCCAAACAACCTGCATGGTATTATGGTATAGGACATGAAAAAGTAATTCTGTATGAAAATATTTTTTGTTGAAACGATCAATCAATTCAATGAGGCCTATCAATCACATTCATTGATTACTATAACCAGTTGAAGGTTCGATTAGTTAATCAGACAATCTGGTCAATTTGTAAGGGAACCAACTAATTGGTAATCACACTGAACGATTAATAAGCGGTCCAACCGATTGGTAAGCGAGTTGATCGACTTATAGTCGACTCAACCAATTGGGAAGTTAATCACCTGATTAATAAGTTCATCACCTGATTGGTATGCAAACAAATTAATTGGTAAGAGAATCAACAGATTCGGAAGTGAATCAATAGATCGGTAAGCGAATCATCAGATTAGTAAGTGAATCAGTAAATTTGTAAGGGAATCAACAGATTGGTAGTGAATCAAAAGATCGGTAAGCGAATCATCAGATTGGCAAGTGAATCGGTAGATTTGTAAGGGAATCAACAGATTGGTAGTGAATCAAAATATTGGTAGTGAATCAATAGATCGGTAAGCGAATCATTAGATTGGTAAGTGAATCGGTAGATTTGTAAGGGAATCAACAGATTGGTAGTGAATCAAAAGAATGGTAAGTAAATCAACAGATTGGTAAGCGAATCAACAGATTGATAACGCCAATTAACCGGAAAAAAATGATTGAATGAAACAATTAGAGGTTCCAGTTTTCTGTTTTCTGTCGCGAGTAACATATCCCGAAATTTTTAACAAAATGTTTTGTCAACTACCCATTTATACTATTAAAAATCAACACATGTTTCCAGTGAGTTAAAAAGCTTGTGCTGAATATGGATATTAATATGACAGTATGTGTCCACGGGTTTGAGGTGGGCCAACCGTTCAGTTTTTCCACTGTGCTGGAAAACCACTAAAAGAGAAATAGGTTTAGACTATTACTTTGCTGAAACTTTGTAGCCTATTGTGAAATACAAGTAAAAATCTAATACCATCGAATTTCATGGTAATGCGTGGATGCATCGACCATGGATCCGAGTTATTCCATTTTACGGTTATGCCTTGTATTCCACAAACATTCAAAACGGAAATGAACGCGGGTGGCTATAAAAAATACATTTTTCTGTATAACCATTTGTATCGCCGTGGTAAAAAAAATATTTGCTACAATACTATTTGTCGAAACCATATTTGCTGCCTTACGTTTAGTGGAACTATTCATTTTCTTCGGCAATTTTTTTCTATACAACCGGGAAATAACAAATGGAGCGAATGGACGTACGGAACGATAAATCATTGGGGCTGACGATTCCTCGATTTTTACTACTTGCTCATAGTCGTCTACCCACTGCGACGGTTCCAACGAGTTCCCGGTCGTAGAATGGTACGTTTGCGAACGAAAGTCAGAGACCGAAGAATGCCAACCCTCGGTATTGTATTATACGGAAAAATAATCGAGCCTTTTTACGTAGGGGAGAAAAGTTCCTTTCCCTGGCGTTTGTCCCTGCGTCGAGTGACTTGTGAGGTCGAGCGAAGAAAAAAAACAACCCCTGGATTAATAAACGCGTGATAATTATGTTCCGACGGTAAGGGACCCTAACCAAGTCTGGCTATACAAGATGGGGTGAAAGCTCCCTGAAACAGATCGGAAATATGCGCAGTCATAATTCAAAGGCATTTACGTTAAGCGACTATCACGATTTTTAATAGTTTCATGGCTCTCCGGACAACGTCGTCCGTTGTATGTGTTAATAGACTCGTTAATTATTTGCTTAATTAAGTCGCAACCGGCGAGGATAATTGGAAATCTATAATTACTTTCAAATTACATTTTGGTAGGTATGATACATGCAAGTTACATGCAAGTTTTCCCCAGGTGAAGAGCTAATGGAATTAACCCGTATCGTGATTGACCGATACGAAACAGAGGTCCATGAATTTTAAATAAAATTTCGAGAGGTCTTCTTGTATATTCATGGGAACTTATATGTGTCGAGATTTGAATATACACTGAAAAACAAAATCGTTAGAACCAACAAAATGTGAGCTTGCGGGCAGCGAAAAAAATAGTCTTTTGATCAAATGAAATATGTAACTTATCGAAGCAACAGCTGATCAAACCAAACATTATTCGATTACCATTCACAAATATTTTGTCCAATCGACAAAATATTCTTTTCGCTGCCCGCGAGCGCACGTTTTGTTGGTTGTAATGATTTTTTTTTCTCAGTGTACGCGAACTGGAGACAACGATAAAGCTACTTACGGAACAAAATTTTGCATAATGATAATTTCAAAATATTATTAATAAATTTATGAAAAAAATTGTTTAACAAATCTGCCAACAATCTAACTTTTTTTCAGAAGAAAGTGATTTATTTTTTTTTCAGATTTCATTTTAAAATGTACAATACTTTTCAGTCGTCTGTCAAATATGAGTCAAAAGTGCAACAGTTGTATCGACCGCATTCCAATTCCATATTTATTTCTGATCTCGTATTGATCGGTTTCCAGCATTATTTTCTTTCGGTTAATGTACAGGTGAGTTTTGTTTTTAAAATTCAATTATTAAGTCACCAAATGTTGAGTCTGACATATCGACTATCGAGTCTCTGGTTTTAACCTGGGTAAGTGGAAAGAATATTTAAACCAGTGAGGAGAAGCATTCGTTACCTGTTCTTTCCTCGTCCTGAAAGCATTCCCGTTGATAATGTAGGTGTTGGATGTCACATGTGTGTCAACGTCTCCGAGCAAAGTTGTGGATAAACGTTTCCAATAAAACACGAGGCATCCGAGACTTTGTAGAGATCAGAGAGTTTCGGACATGTACACCTTTCAGTAGAAAGCCTCACATTCTAACACTGACCATTTCCTACTGTACGGTGAATACATCGGCGGCTCGAAATAGCGCAGAAGTACGAAATTCTCGGTATGATAAGTTATTTAAAAGGTGAAGCGGTATAGAGTGGTCGCTGGTAACGAGAGCTACCGGTTGAGTAGTCCGAAGTCCGGAGTACTCTTGGTGATGCTGGGCGGTCGAGAGGGTCGACGATCCCTCGGTAAGACTTGGCCGTTTCTCGTCCGGCTCGGTTGGTGCTGGTACTCGTTCTGCTGGAAGGAGATTGGGCGGCTCTTCATTATTCAAAGCTAAACACCGTCATTGGTCACGAGTATACAGGTATATAGACATCCGGTGCATGGTACAATCCTCCTGCTCTAGGTAACATACTATGTGCATGTAGAATGTACCATTTGTAATTTCCGGCACATCAACCTTACGCCAAGGCAGAAATTTGGAGAAATTTGTTGAACGTAAACAGCGAAAGTTTGGTTAGTTGAGAGATTAAATTTCAAATGCCCAGTGTCTGAGACACCGAGCCAGATGGTGTGGATACCAGACCCAGATTGTTCCAATTTCCATCAAATCGAGAGCGGGGTTTTAAGGAATAAGGGAATCGTGAGGGATAATGGGGCACCTGAGGGATAGTGGGGTCTTGAGAGTTAATGGGGGTCTTGAGAGATAATGGGGGTCTTGAGAGATAATGGGGGTCCTGAGGGATAATGGGGGTCCTGAGGGATAATGGGGTCTTGAGGGGTGATGGGGGTCCTAAGGGATAATGGGGTCTTGAGGGGTAACGGGGTCCTGAGGGATAATGAGGTTCTGGGGGATAATGGGGTCCTGAGGGATAATGGAATCCCGAGGGATAATGGGGTCCTGAGGGGTGATGGAGTTCCTGAGGGATAATGGGGTTCTGGGAGATAGTGGGGTCCTGAGGGATAATGGGGTTCTGGGGCATAATGGGGTCCTGAGAGATAATGGGGGTCCTGTTGGTAGAACCATTTACCTTATAACATCAAAACTATTATGACGATCATATCACCGATTTATGTAATAAAACAAAGCAGCTGAAAATTATAAATGAATCATCCTGTTAATGAAAACCCTTCTGGTCTAGAGCCGTGGCTAATGATCGTTATTGGAAGATTAAATTTTAAAAGTTTGTTCAGCCCTACAGCCCAGAAGGTACGTGGTTTTGCATAAGTTTCAGCGTGCCGTTCCTGTCGCAGCACTTCTCCTACCCAACGTTGGTCCAACGCGCTCATTGTCTAGTCAAAGAATCTGTCCCAAAATTACATCTTCACGTACCAGTCACAAATTGGTACAACAATTTACCTTGTAACATCAAAACAATGATGACAATCATATCACCAATTTATGTAGTAAAACAATGCAGCTGAAAATTATAAGTGAATCATCCTGTAAACCTTTTGGTCTAGAGCCGTTGGCTAATGATCTTAATTCGAAGATTAGATTTAAAAAGTTTGTTCAGCCCTACAGCCCAGAAAGCTACGTGGTTTTGCATAAGTTTCAGCGTGCCTCGCCGATCATCCCATTCCTTTCGCAGCAGCAGCACTTCTCCTATCCAACGTTGGTCCAACGCACCCATTGTATAATACACAGTGTCGTCATTCCCATCGTTGTGACCCTGGTCTTCGTGTCTACTCTACTGTTACAGCTGGTATGTCTGTGCGTCTCTGTACACGACGTGCCCGAACGATGGACACGTAGTCCAGCCACGATCCAATATGTGCTAACTCAAATGAAATATGAAAATGCCTCAATTCCTAAAATCTTCATCCAAATATTCAAAGAATCTGTCCTAAAATTATACCTTCAGGTACCAGTCCCAAATTGGTACAACGATTTACCTTGTAACATCAAAACAATGATGACAATCATATCACCAATTTATGTAGTAAAACAATGCAGCTGAAAATTATAAGTGAATCATCCTGTAAACCTTTTGGTCTAGAGCCGTTGTCTAATGATCTTAATTCGAAGATTAGATTTAAAAAGTTTGTTCAGCCCTACAGCACAGAAAGCTTCGTGGTTTTGCATAAGTTTCAACGTGCCTCGCCGATCATCCCATTCCTTTCGCAGCAGCAGCACTTCTCCTATCCAACGTTGGTCCAACGCACTCATTGTATAATACACAGTGTCGTCATTCCCATCGTTGTGACCCTGGTCTTCGCGTCTACTCTACTGTTACAGCTGGTATGTCTGTGCGTCTCTGTACACGACGTGCCCGAACGATGTACACGTAGTCCAGCCACGATCCAACATGTGCTAACTCAAATGAAATATGAAAATGCCTCAATTCCTAAAATCTTCATCCAAATTGTCAAAGAATCTGTCCTAAAATTATACCTTCACGTACCAGTCACAAATTGGTACAACGATTTACCTTGTAACATCAAAACAATGATGACAATCATATCACCAATTTATGTAGTAAAACAATGCAGCTGAAAATTATAAGTGAATCATCCTGTAAACCTTTTGGTCTAGAGCCGTTGGCTAATGATCTTAATTCGAAGATTAGATTTAAAAAGTTTGTTCAGCCCTACAGCCCAGAAAGCTTCGTGGTTTTGCATAAGTTTCAACGTGCCTCGCCGATCATCCCATTCCTTTCGCAGCAACAGCACTTCTCCTATCCAACGTTGGTCCAACGCGCCCATTGTATAGTACATAGTGTCGTCATTCCCGTCGTTGTGACCCTGGTCTTCGTGTCTACTCTACTGTTACAGCTGGTATGTCTGTGCGTCTCTGTATACGACGTGCCCCGAACGATGGACCCGTAGTCCAGCCACGATGCACCATGTGCTAACTTAACTGAAGGGATTACGAGCTTAGTTAATGGATGCCCCGCGTATATACAGCTATGGGTAACCGCGCCCGTCTGCCGGAGCTTCTGCTCTGGATGCTCCAGGTTCGGGGTTGATGGTCCTCCTGTAACCCGACAGACACACAACCGCACCGAACACACCGGTAAACGATGGATTCACCAAAGTCTTTTGCGATAAATCTCAGATTATGCGAATAGGGCTTGGGCGGAGGGATGAAAGAGCCATACCGGAAAAGGAATGGCAATGGACGTGGAATGAGCGGCATGGAAAGAGGCAGAACTCCTCTTTTTGTATTTCCCTTTCATGGCCTTAGCGTTCGTATACATACCACCCCCTCACGTTTGTGGCAACCACCACCGCGAAATACCGGAGACCGGGGCTAAGTGAATCAATTAAAGTACCTACGTATTCATGACTTATAGAAAAGATGAAAAGTTGGTTTTTTGAAAACCATCCCAATGAAAATACATGTTTCCATTGACAGTTTGGATAGTTGTATTTTATCGGTGAAATAAGTGATTCATGCACTTATCTGTGATTACGAAAACTATCTTTATCAAGTGTTTGTTTTGTTTTTCAAGAACAACGAATTGCGTTATGATCATATCAAACACTTTTAGGTTGTGGGCTTTATAATTTTTTAGGTATCACGTAAAGATTTTACAGTCGACAGATTTTAGTCACACTGAGGTTTTTTTTAAGTAGTCGAATTGCCATAAATGATTGAGTTTATAAAAAATGTCTATTCCCATTTTCTGGTTTTTTGATCCATGGTATGATTCAATAAGCCCCGGTCTTTTATTCGCTATCCACATCAGCGGTTATTTTTACAGGACGAAATTCCGCAGGATTTCCACGGGTATTATATATACGCGTCGCTTCGCTTTTACTCTAGCAGCTGCTTCTTCGAGGACTCTACGTTTTCCGTATACATCGCGGGGGGGCCGAGTTTGCCAACGCGAAGCTTTTGCGGGAACGTTGAAAATAATGAGGATTAGTACAAGGCGAGCGAATGAACCCGAGTGCGCATACTGGAAGCAACATCGCACTAGTACGGCACAGGTTCTCCGGTATTATTTTTGCGAAACAAGTAGAGGCACGGCTCTGCCACGTGATGAATGAATGTGTATTTTCCAAAGACAGCGGTCGTTAGTCTCGGCCTCATTCTTTTTCGTCCTGTTTTTTTTTTTTCTTTTTTTTTTTACATCTTACGTTTCATCGTGGATACTTTTACCTTTGTTTCGAGAACGTCTTCTGTTTATTTCGAGCTCCTTAGTTTCTTATAAAATGCAAACTATCTTTTCTACGTGAATTCTGAATTGTTGGTATATTATCAACATCGGAGATTGTTTTGAAATGTCCAAATTCGTCGACATTATAATAAGACTTTTGGATAAATTAGTATATTAATAATATTGGGGATTTTTTAATTGAAATTTACAAATTCGTCGACATTGTATTAAGACTTTTGGATAAATTTGTGTATTAATAACAACGGGGATTGTTTAATTGAAATTTCCAAATTTGTCGACATTATATTAAGACTTTTGGATAAATTTGGATATTAATAACATTGGGGATTGTTTAATTGAAATTTCCAAATTCGTCGACATTATATTAAGACTTTTGGATAAATTTGGATATTAATAACATTGGGGATTGTTTAATTGAAATTTCCAAATTCGTCGACATTATATTAACACTTTTGTATAAATTAGTATATTAACAACATTGGGGATTGCTTAATTGTAATGTGCAATATTGTTCAAATTATAATGAAGCTTTTAAATAAATTATTAGATCTACCGTAAATTACGTTTTTAGATAATTCATTGCATACAGAATAGTCGTGAACGTCTTCATGGATTAAAATTGATAAAAAATGTTCTATCTTTGTCTATTTCATATTTAATTGACTGCAACTGTAAGGCGTTAAAATTGAGTTTGAATTTATAATAATTAATGCCAATTTCGTAGTGGAGCATTAAATTCCTAGAAATATTCTTGAAATTTTTCTCGTGTCTTCCCATTCTTAAACGTGCAATTAAATTTGCAACTGCTACTAAATTTTATTATTAGTGTAACAGGCATAAAACTACAATTGATGATTAAATTTATTAAAATTTTGTGAAATGAAAAATCAGTAAGAGTTTTGGTCTTGACTGTAAATCCATATCTACTCTTAATTAAGAATTGTTAAAGCTGCAATTATTCCAAAAGGTGTAACTAAAAATCCTCAATACGACAAGAAGAAAACTCGACTGGAACTCATTTCCTTTCATAATCTCATTCGGTGGCATCGAATCTGCATTTTTTATAAAGTCATTCTCTTCTTTCGAATCTTTTCGATCCATTTGGTTTGTGCCAGTCACCGTGGCTACTGGGAAACTTTCCAAAAGTTGCAGAAGAGTGGAAGGACGATGAGGAGAGTGCAGGAGGAGAGAAGAGACGTCTGCAGAACTGAAGGACTTAAAAATTTCGAGGGCATAGCTGGATGGAATAGAGAAACGTAAGAGGCACGCTACTTCTCGAGGGCAACGCTGTGCTATGATCCCAATCCGACGTTCGATGGTCCGTGGGATATGAAATCGTGGTGTGCATACTGTTCCCTCTTCTCCCCCCTCTCAAAAACTCCCCTAGTAGTCGTAGTCTTCGTTTCTCTCTCGTTATTTATCGCCAGCAGTTTAGCCGGTGAAAACTTAGCGTGATAGCTCGGCTGAAGGTACGAAGAGCCTGGGTGCTCTCTCGGCACCCACAAATCTACAAAGATATTGGCACTGCTCTCGCAGCTTTCGAGCTTTACGCGCAACGTTCGCGACTTTTTCCCTTCTTTCAACTCGGCCCATGTCTTTCCGACAGAGCCTGAAGATTCCGCCTTCTCTCCACTCTTTTTGCTACTATTTTACACCACCCCTTCCACTCCATGCAGCACTGTAATAGCAGTGAGGAAACTTTAACTATTATCAGTGTCACAATCAACCCAGAGCTTTGAGCTATCGACTGGTATCCTACTTTCGCGAGAGTTGGCTCTACTTTCTCTTTTTACATTTTGAAATTTCACAGTTTCATAGTTTTTCCTTCATGGATATATGGCACCCAGGAAATTTTATACTTTTGAATCAGTGAAATAAAACATAAAAGTAGGAGAAAAAATTGCACATTTTACTTTGCATACTTTTTTTTTTTTGGATTTCGAATTTTGTTCTTCATGATCGTTTTCAAGTCGCATATTCTACCACAGAAAATATCGATTAAAATCATATTTACCACGAGTTAAAAAAAAAGTGACTTTTTTCCATTTCCGATTCCAGAATTCAGAGATCCGACTTCCGGTCAAAAAATGCAAACTAAATTTTTTTTTAAGTTATCGAATTTTGCTCTTCATGATCGTTCTCAAGTCGCATATTCTACCACAGAAAATATCGGTTACAATCTTATTTACCACAATTTAAAAAAAAGTTACTTTTTTCCATTTCCGATTCCAGAATTCAGAGATCCGACTTCCGGTCGAAAAATGTAAACTAAATTTTTTTTTTTTAAGATATCGAATTTTGTTCTTCATGATCGTTCTTAAGTTGCATATTCTACCACAGAAAATACCGATTACAAGCCTTTTTACCGTGAATTAAAAAAGTGTCTTTTTGTCGTTCCTCATTCCAGAATTCACAGATCCAATTTCAGGACGGAAAATCCAAACGAAATTTTTTTTTCTTTAAGATATCGAATTTTGGCCGTCACTATCGTTCTCAAGTCGCATATTCTACCACAGAAAATATCAATTGCAATCATATTTACCACGATTTAAAAAAAAGTGACTTTTTTTCCATTTCCGATTCCAGAATTCAGAGATCCGACTTCCGGTCGAAAAATGCAAACAATTTTTTTTTTTTAAGGTATCGAATTTTGCTCTTCATGATCGTTCTTAAGTTGCATATTCTACCACAGAAAATACCGGTTACAAGCCTTTTTACCATGATTAAAAAAGAAGTGAATTTTTTTCGTTCCTTATTCCAGAATTCACAGATCCGACTTCCGGTCGAAAAATCCAAACAAAATTTTTTTTTTAAGATATCGAATTTTGTTCTTCACCATCGTTCTCAAGTCCCTTATCCTACCATAGAAAATACCGATTACAAGCCTTTTTACCGTGAATTAAAAAAGTGTCTTTTTGTCGTTCCTCATTCCAGAATTCACAGATCCAATTTCAGGACGGAAAATCCAAACGAAATTTTTTTTTCTTTAAGATATCGAATTTTGGCCGTCACTATCGTTCTCAAGTCGCATATTCTACCACAGAAAATATCAATTGCAATCATATTTACCACAATTAAAAAAAAAAGTGATTTTTTTTCCATTTCCGATTCCAGAATTCAGAGATCCGACTTCCGGTCGAAAAATGCAAACAAAATTTTTTTTTAAGGTATCGAATTTTGCTCTTCATGATCGTTCTTAAGTTGCATATTCTACCACAGAAAATACCGGTTACAAGTCTTTTTACCATGATTAAAAAAGAAGTGAATTTTTTTCGTTCCTCATTCCAGAATTCACAGATCCAATTTTAGGTCAGAAAATCTAAACGAAATTTTTTTTTCTTCAAGATATCGAATTTTGGTCGTCACTATCGTTCTCAAGTCGCATATTCTACCACAGAAAATATCGATTACAATCATATTTACCATGATTAAAAAAGAAGAGAATTTTTTCCGTTTCTCATTCCAGAATTCACGGATCCGACTTCCGGTCAGAAAATCCAAACGAAATTTTTTTTTCTTCAAGATATCGAATTTTGGCCGTCACTATCGTTCTCAAGTCGCATATTTTACCACAGAAAATATCGATTACAATCATATTTACCGCGATTTAGAAAAGAAGTGACTTTTTTCCATTTCCGATTCCAGAATTTTTTTTTCCGTTTCGTAGGCAATTCACGAAATGTTTCATTTCAAATAATTAATTAACCGACATTCTTAAATTATATCCAGTATGCCTGATTTCAATTCATGAGTTAAACCGAGTAATTCCATAGTGTCGAATTAATAAGTATTTACGTTTCAACGGTTTTCCAGTAGCTAGAAGATAACGCCGCCCTTTCTCATTGTATATTAACGATTCGAAATTTGCGACTTAGAGGTACCGACGAGAACCCGGCCAATGGTTTGCACGCACAAACACACACACTTTGCCGGGCACACACCCTATTTCCCTCTCTGCAGTATTAATTTCCAATATTCCAGGCAGCTTATTGCTCACGGGCGAAGAATCTACCCAGCGCGAATTCACACACTCGGCATCGATGAGAGCTGCTGGGGTTTCCCGTTTCATGCGTTCCCCACTGTAATTTTCGTTTTTCCTGCGATTTCCCGTCGTTCCTTCACCGGGCTGCGTTCAACGATAAAAAATCAATGATATTTACGACCTTCGGGAATTTCGTACATTGCAATATTAATTTTCAATAATCCTATATCTTTTGTTCCCAAACTGAGGAGACGTTGGTTTTATCATTCTTTTTTATTATCAATGTATCAGTAGTTTTAGATTGTTCAGAATCCCTCGTGGATTGAGTCAACCAAAATTAACAGGAAAGTCAATCACCATGACGAGCTTATATAATGTGACGTTGTTTGTTCGGTAAAATTTCCATTTCAATATATAAATAATAACAACTTTTTCTTTCAGCTTCTACCATTTGTCCAATTTTTAACTTTTTCTCGATTTTTTTTTCTTTCGTTCATCAACAATATTATTATATTAAAAATAACAAGGCTTCAGGAACATACCGATGATTCTTTTTTTATCGAAAAATTATTCGGCTTTTTCCAAAAGTGTAAAAGTAGCCTACAATGTTTCTCCCCACATAGAAAAATATATATGTAATATATATGTTAAATATATGGCGCCAAAAAGTTCTATATGCTGCATATATTCTGCATATATGTGTGCTAAAATACATGCAAAATGTCTGAGATATATCTATGGAATATATGTAAAATATATTTTATATACGTTTAGCGCCAAAAAGTCCTATATGTCAAATATATCGTGCATATATTTCTATTTCCATGTGGGGCATCATATTAAAAAAAAAGAAATCCAAAAAATGACGTTATTTTCAGAGCTTAAAATCAGATTCCTCCTTTAACGTGGCGTCTTCTCGTTCATTACCATGAGTTCATATTGCATCAGATGCAATATGTGATTATGCTTCACGGGGGGTTTTATACTTCAGAAAAAAACCTGGAAACATCACTGCACGCGAGATAATAACAGAGCTGAGGGAGAAAAATGTATTGCCGGCGGTAGTTTAAGTATATATAACTATAATAATATGCATACAGTGATGTTAAGATAGAGGATCAGGTTATGTCGCTGGCGTGATGACGTGTGTTAGTCGAGCGTAATACTCCAGTGCATGCCGCTGGCGAGGTGACAGCCGGATAGTAGAATGTACAAGCGACAGGGCCAATACGCTATGCGTGTAACTCAGGTGGCGCCGCCCTCGCGGCGAAGTTCCCAATTATCCGGTAATAGATTAGTTCCTTCAGCCGTCGCTGCACGATGTAAACATTGCGATGTGAGGATAAAATCTGCCATCTCAGGTTTTAAATATTTGTCCTTTGGAACTGAGAAAAAAGAGAGTAGAGTTTGTTGTCTTTGTTCGAGCATTCGCACGAAAAAAAACAACAAAAAAGTTTAGCTGGGATAACCAAGTTTACTGATTAAATATGTGCCAGATCAGAGATCTCCGTGTACAAACCATGAATTTCTGGTTTGTACACGGAGAGAAATTTCTGTGTTCCCTAGCAATCTTGACAATCGTCGTTTCCAGCTGATTCACCGTAAAAACCACCGTCAAACAACCGGGTGGTTTTTTTGTAAAAAATAAACCGGAATTCGGTCGTAACAATCGCGAAAACAACTGCCCTAACAATGTTTTTCGGTTTTCCATGGTAAACTGAAAAAAAAAAAACGACCGCATGAAATTTTTGAGGACAGTCGTTTTCACGGTTGTTACGACCAACTTTCGTTTTTTTTTTCGCAAACACCACCCGGTCGTTTGTAGGGTACAACGGCAGTTGTTGCGATTGCTAGGGTTGTGACAACATAAAACGAGGACAACAAAAATCGTTACGTTAGGCTAACAAAAAAATTGCTCAGCCCAGCAAAAAGATTTGTCAGCCGAACAAAAGATTTGTCAGCATAGCAAAACTGATTTGCCAGCGTAACGTAACGATTTTTGTTGTCCTCGTTTTATGTTGTCACGACACAGAAATTTATCTCCGTGTACAGCTACAATAAAAGCGCTGTGGTTGTCTCAACTACATAAAACATTTGAATCGAAGAAAATCCGACAACCATTTGGTGAGTTTGACCCGACCTCTTCGTTCCATTCGCTATATATAATCTCACGGAGAGGTTGAGTCAACTTCTAGTTCATTGTGTCCAACAAACTTTTCTCCCAGTGTATCGAACAGTAAACCCAAACTACGCCATCAGATCTCCGAATAATCCTACCAATTTCCTTGATAGTTGGACGTTGGAGACGTTGATGTCGTATTTATCTACACGGAGAAAAATCATTTGCTAACATAGTGACAGCAAACTTTATTTGTTGGCCTAGAGAATGTATTTGCTGGCCTAACAAATCCTGTGCAGAAATATAGTTGGGTCTCCAACTTGGCCCTTTCTAGATTGCCCTAATTGTAGTAGGGGCCCTACTAGGCTAGTCACGCTTGAAAGTGAAATAAATTACTTAAAAAAAATTTTACTAATTAAAATTTTTATAAAATTCAATACTTAAATTAAATTTTACCTCAAATATTAAATTAATTTTTATGAAAATTTTATTAAATAGCTTAATTTTTAAGTTAAATTTTACTTTAAATAATTTATTCCTCCTTCAAATAAATTACTTAAAAAATTTTTACTAATTAAAATTTATATAAAATTCAATACTTAATTTTAATTTTACCTCAAACATTAAATTAATTTTTATGAAAATTTTATTAAATAGCTTAGTTTTTAAGTTAAATTTTACTTTAAGGGTTCCACATTTAAGCCTGGTTAGGCCCCGAAGTTTGGCGTGGCCGCCTCTGTTGAGCCTAGTAGGGTTCTAGAGTAGATTCCCTATTGTGGATGCCACGTTTATACCTAAAAAGGCCCCTTATTTAATCGCGGCTGCCCGAACTTATTTCTGCACGGGATAATTTTGCTGGCATAGCAAATATTTTTGCTGGTCTAGCAAATTTTTTGACAAGCCTAGCGAATAATTTTTATTAGGCTAAGAAATAAGTCTTTGCTGTCACTATATTACTAACTGATTTATTGATACAACAAAAGTTTTCTCTCCGTGTATGCCACAACTTTGTCCCCATTATAATATTCAATAAATTCATGGTCATGTACGCAACTTTTTGAAATTCAACAGTGCTAACCTGAAAAGTACAATAGACTGAACATTTGCACATTAAGTGTTACAAGATTACTCTTCGATATCGATTTCGGCCGCAACAATATCTGCTACTGTTAGACTCTCTATTCTTTCCAATCTTGGCAGAGTTCAACCAGATATAATTATCATTTTTTTTAACGTAAATTACATACGGTATTGATGTTAATCCTTTAACCGCTGACGGTGCATATTTGCTACATTTGCCAATTTTTAAAGACATCTATTTAAAAATAAATCGAAAAATTTTGGAAAATTTTTTCAAACTGTTGAATTCTACTGGGAATGCATACTTTTATTTATGGAAGAAAAATGTATTTACACAAAAGAATTGCAACATCTGAGCTTTATTTTTTTTTTAATGGAAAGATGTATCGTACTTGAAGGTTTAATGTCGCTCAACTAATTATGATTGCCATGATAATGCATTTTTTTTTATTACGTTTTAATGAATCGTACAAATTATTCCTCTATTATGGCTTGATGCTTATACGAAGTGTGAACACATAATTTTTTTCGTAGAATTTCAATAAACATCTTCCAAATGATTGTTATTTGAAAAAGAATAGAATTTTCTTGTTAAACAGAATTTTGAAAAAAATAAATAAAAAAAATTATATTAAATGGTCGATATTATTTTTCCTTTGAGGTTCGAAACCTCATAATAATATTTTATCATCAACAGCTGGCGCGTTTTCATGTTGTGCGGGTTTCTGCGAAATATCTCAAACACTGGTTTTTTGTCCGTTCAGAACGTTCAGAATGTAGGCAGTGTAGTTACTGGTATCTTCGTTTCTGTTCGACCTAATGGTTTTTCCTATAATACATAAGTACGGTTCCTGTGGCCTACATTCATTCTACGTGCAAAGCACACGAGTTGTGGATGGTTTGGGAAACGAAAGATGTAACGAAAAGTACTGAAGTGGAACAACCGAAGAGTTAGTAGGGAGGTATTTATCGATAACATTGATGGGTCTAGCTATTCTCAACGTTAGCGACTTACCATTCATGTATTTTGATCATAAAATTATATTTCATTTTTTTTACTAAATATATGAATTTCAATTATTCTGCCCCTTAAATATTGAAATATTTAATTTAAAAATGGGGAAGACGATCAGGATCTTTTATCAAATAACATATAGTGGAAAAAGGGCATTAAAAAAACACATTCAACATTTTCACGTTTAAATGTTTTTTTTTGTCTCATGGAACAAAAATGTAGGATTTTCATGAAATTCGACTGTTTCTCTATTTTTATTTCAACATTATTCGATGATAATGACTCATGGAAAAAACGACTTTTTTGTGTCAACTAACTATTTATTAGTTGAGTGAAAATTTGTTGCCACAACCATCTGGTTGGTTGGTGTAACGACCTGGTATTAGTCACATTTACCATTCCGACTTTTGTTGACTTAAATATAAAATAAAATTCTTTGTGTGACCCACAACGAATTTTATTCGTGTTCCAACTACACGGAAAAAAGGCTTGGTAGGAACAACCAAGTACTATGGTTATATATGGGCCAGACGATTAAATTGGTTAGACCAACCAAGCAATTTGTTAGGTTACCAATTTCTTGGTTGGTCTAACCAAGTCACTTGGTTAGCTTACCAAGTCACTTGGTTAGCTTGCCAAGTCACTTGGTTAGCTTACCAAGTCACTTGGTTAGCTTGCCAAGTCACTTGGTAAGCTAACCAAGTGACTTGGCAAGCTAACCAAGTGACTTGGCAAGCTAACCAAGTCACTTGGTTAGCTTACTAAGTCACTTGGTTAGCTAACCAAGTCTCTTGGTTAGCTTACCAAATGACTTGGTTAGTCCAACGAAGAAATTGGTAGCCTAACAAATTACTTGGTTGACCTAACCAATTAATTGTCTGGCGCATATATAACCATAGCACTTGGTTGTTTCAACTAAGCCTTTCTTCCCGTGTAAGTAAGATAGTTGGGGCCAAAATAGTAGTTGGCCCAACTAACTATTTAGTTCGAGCAACGATCAGAGCCAACCAACTGCAGATAGTTGACCTAACCAAGAAATCGTCTGTCTCTCAGAAGACTAAGTCGCTTGGTTGGGTCCAGCTACTTCTTTCGTTAACCTAACAAAGTCCTTTTTTCCGTGCTTATTTCCAGCTGTTCGTAGGCAAAATAATAAGTTATATTGAAGCCACGAAAATGTCGGATATTTGAAAATCTATCCAGAATGTAATTACAACGCAAAATGATACAATATAAATCATGTTGTAATTTTCAACTATACCAGCTATTTATCGTTTGGGAATCCCGATAATGGCTAAATAATAACGATCGGTATGCGATATTATATTAATAATTCCAAGCGAGACGTTGATTCAATTTCATCGGACGCTTCGTAGCGGTCGACAAAGCTTCCGATATCGTGTCTGTGTCCGTTTGTGTATAACCGGCGCTGTTCCATTCTGCACTATGTGATGAGCCGGTCGACCGTGCGATATCGCGATCGCGATATATAAAGTAATAATGATCGATAGGAATAGATGTCAAACCTTGCGTTGTCGGATCGGCACACACGATCACGTACCGAAACCCCTCATTGTTGGCCAATGCTGAACATGTTGGCGAAGATAGCGTGGCTGACGTGAAACCTCCTCGCGTGCAACACGCACCCATTTCTTCCACCGTTTCCATGGGTTTTCTGTCTTTGTCCTTCTGTTCTCCTGTTATCCCTTCGCTTGTTCTTATGTCTCGTTCTGTCGCTCACTTCACTCAGTCACATTCTCTCGCTCACTTCACTCAGTCTTATTCTTTTGCTCACTTCACTCAGTCGTATTCTCTCGCTCACTTCACTCAGTCCTATTCTCTTGCTCACTTCACTCAGTCACATTCTCTCGCTCACTTCACTCAGTCACATTCTCTCGCTCACTTCACTCAGTCTTATTCTTTTGCTCACTTCACTCAGTCGTATTCTCTCGCTCACTTCACTCAGTCCTATTCTCTTGCTCACTTCACTCAGTCACATTCTCTCGCTCACTTCACTCAGTCACATTCTCTCGCTCACTTCACTAAGTCTCTTCGCTGTTTTGCACATTACCATGAAAGCATTTTGCGCAAACTAGCCGCTACAGCTACACAGGGTGACATCGAATTGCTTGCGGAGTTATATTGTAACCTTCCTTAAGGGTGAGCCAATACTGTAACAACTTTCATCCCTTATGTCACTCAGTACTGCAAGAATTTGTAAAGAGATCGGATAATCAGAGTCGTTCAAAAGAACTTCTCTCGCTCACTTCACTAAGTCTCTTCGCTGTTTTGCACATTACCATGAAAGCATTTTGCGCAAACTAGCCGCTACAGCTACACAGGGTGACATCGAATTGCTTGCGGAGTTATATTGTAACCTTCCTTAAGGGTGAGCCAATACTGTAACAACTTTCATCCCTTATGTCACTCAGTACTGCAAAAATTTGTAAAGAGATCGGATAATCAGAGTCGTTCAAAAGAAATTGCAACAAGACATGATATTCTAAAATACTGTAATAAGGGTTTTTTGGTCCCTTGACCTAAAAGGCATCTGTCTTGTGCTGCAATATCATTTTGAATCATAAGTATTTCATTATTTATATGATATGGTATTTGTTACCATAGTTACTCTTAAGGGGATGCTGAAGTAGATGTTTTTACCGACTTTGGCCGAGCTTCTGCAATGCGACCAAATCCACTATATATGGATTTGGCTTGTGTAGTTAACCTTCTGATGGTTTTGGAATATTTAGAAATCATCATAGAATTGACGTCCGGTCTGATTTTACATATCTAATTTCCAGAAAGAATTATATCTTACAGCAAAGGTCTGTTGATATATGGTGCGCGGCCATTTTGCTTTTCGGGAGTTTCGGTATCTTTTGCCAAAAGCAAACAGACTACGTCGGCGCCATGTCCTAATCGGGAAACTTACCGACCAAAGTCGATATCAAAACTGTACTCCAGCATCCCCTTAAGAACAATAGACAAGCAGATATTCAATCGGCGTTCCCTAAGAGAATTTGCAAGAAGACATGATATTGTAAGATACTGTAATAAGGGTTTTTTTTGCCCCGCATCCTTTTTTATTCCTTAACCTAAAAGACAGTCTGACAGTCTGTCCTGTGCTGCAATATCGTTCTGAATCATAAGTGTTTGATTATTTATAAGATATGTTTTTTGTTGCCATAGTTACTCTTAAGAACAGTAGACAAATAGATATTCAATCAGTTTCTTAATATGAGGGTTTTTGGATTCTCGGATTACAAATTTGACATTTTCAGTAGTGTATTTAATACAGTGAAAGTAATGCAAAAAAATTAATTAGCTGAATTTGTTGAATTCATTTTGTAATAGAATATATATTCATTCATGGACACATTTTTGTACATTTTTTGTTAAATTATAAAATACGATAAATAATACTAATAATAATAATATATAAACTTTGGTGAAATTTAACAATTTACATAAAACAATTATAGGATTCAATTGTGATTTGTCATGTATTTAAAAATTATTATACTGTGGCTAAATATTCACGCGTAATTTGATAATTGATTCCACGTTCAATATTCCACTAAGCTTAAATGGTCTCTCGTTGACATTGGCTATAACTCTTCAGCAATGAGTGTGCTCACTAATTAGCGTATTTTCAACTGGAGGCTTAAACTCCGCAATTGATGACCGCCTGTCTCTGTTATAACACACTCGACAGTTTTCGGCGTGAGAATTTAAACGATTTATGAAGACTAGTACAAAAGTCTGGTTACCAACGATTTCCGTTCCACGTTTAAGAATTGAAGCTCATTTCGTCGGGGCTAATGTAAACTTTCGAACATTTTACAGATTTAAAGAGAAAAAACAAAAAACTTAATTTAATTTTAGAACTTAATTTTTTTTACGTTTTATAATAAAAAAATAATTTTTTAACATTTAATTTAATTTTAGCAACAACTCAGATTTGACATTTATTCGGAAGGAATATTCTATCATTTATACCGAGTCAACACGCCGACATCCAGAGATTTTATTTATTTATTTCAAATTTTTATTTTATTTATTTAAATTTAATTAATTAATTTATTTATTTTATTTATTTTATTTATTTATGTAAAATTAATTAATTTATTTTTATTTATTTAAATTTTATTTACTTATTTAAATCAAATATGGGATCTCTTTCAAATAAATGAATTATATAAATTTTAATGTCGTGATTTAAAGTAGTTTTTGTGCCTGGTATTCATTTCGCATAAGTTCTAGAAAAATCAGAAGAAACACTTATTGATGGTATACAAATCTGAAAAAAATTAATGCACATTAAAACTACTGGAAAGATTAATTTTAGCATAATAAAAATTCTAAAATTATTATTAAAAAATTCATGAAAAAAAAAGAATAGTTTAACAAATCTCCCAGAAACCCACATCTTTTTAAATACAAATGATTCGTTCATTTTTCTGAACACATATGAATTTTTTCAGATTTTTCAATTCACTTTGAATTTTGCGTTTTTTCGCATACTTTTTCATATAAAGAAGAAAAAAATTCAAAGTGAATTCAATAGTCTGAAAAAATTCATACGTATTCAGAAAAGTGAACGAATCATTTTCATTTTAAATAAGTGGGTTTTTGGAAAATTTGTTGAATGATTTTTTTTATCAATTTGTTAATAACATTCAAAAATAATTATTAAGCAAAATGAATATTTTCATTAGCTTTAATGTGCATGAATTTTTTCAGATTTTTATACCATCGAGAAGTGTTTGCAATTCTCACTCATTTTTCTCAGGTGCAACGGCGACCTTAAGCATCAGTATACGTTTGTGGTGCACATAAAATTCATCCGAAATTATCGTGACAGTCAGTAAATATTGAACATGTCGGACAAGCCAATCGTTTCGAGTTTTAGAATAACCATTAATTTACTCCAAGAGCCCTCTATTTTTATAAAATAAAAAAAAATGAAACGATCGAGTGATGGACGTGTTTCAAAATTGGGGTAAAAATGGAGAATTTCATGTTTTATTAATTAATTTTTTTATAATTATCAATTTAGTTTATTTTAGTTTAGTTTTATTAATTAATTTTTTTTTAAATTATCAATTTAGTTTAGTTTAGTTTAGTTTTATTAATTAATTTTTTTAAAATTATCAATTTAGTTTAGTTTAGTTTAGTTTGATCAATTAATTTTTCAATTCTTAAATTGCTTCTATTAAAACGTAGACAAAACTCTGACAACTATTTATCATTAATTTCTTGATACTTTTCATTAAGGTTCATGACGAACAGACGTTGTTGATTTACGAGCTTTCCGTGATATTTACTTTCAACTAGTAGTGAAATAATTAATTAGAAAATATATTTCACAGGGAATTCTCATTGAAAGGTTCTCCAAAGAGGCTTATTGACAGTTGGTGAATGTTGCAGAGGACAAGGATGAAGAATCATCAGCGTTTCTTGAAACGAGGAGTATCTCGGGTTCGCCAACATTGCTGAACTCATTACGCAGACCACGTTGGCCATTCGTTACACTCCCTGCCGCTAATTGCTGTCCTGCTGCGACTCTCACCTTTCCCTCTAAATGTTGCTACTTCTCGTCGCCGCCCTCAGAGTAAGTTGCACCCCGATGCTTTCCGATTTGATACATCTAGCTGGAAAATACAGCTCCGTTTCCTGGAATTAATACTATCGGTAAGATAGCACTTAATTAACGATTTTTAAAGTGAATTCGATGAAATTTATAAACTTGTCATAATAATTTACAACCGCCACATGCAAACAAGTATTTTGACTAATTGTATAATAACAATATAATAAAAACGGTCGTGAAATAAATCATCGAATCCTAATTGGCAATTTTATTTGTAAAACAACTTCTTTTTTTAAATACTAATACTAACTTGTCAAGATACAAAATTGTAACTCATATATTAGTATTACTTATCCATGAGTGTTATAAGTTTTAAAATAAAAAACTGAAAATATGTGAGCAAGACAATTATTGCTTGTCACAATAAAAATATATGAACTGAAAAAAGGGAAATGATTTTTCATTTAATTTAGTAAATTAATTGTGAAAAAAATAAAACTTCTCTATTTGGTAAGTTAATAATGATAACATCGAAATTCAATGATGATTTAATTCAGTTTATTTCGAAAAATGCAATAAAAAAGTTCTGAACAAAAATAGAAAGAAAGACCGACCAACTCTGGCTCAAGAAGTGACAACAATAAACTATAGCAAAAATCTTGTGATCGTGATTTCGAAAATAACGTCACAACTGTTTAGGAATAAGTCGATGATCAAGGGAATTTGTGAAGATTATTATACACGTATCGTAATTGGTGAATTGTTTATACAAGCTTTTAGAAAAAGGTCCATGTGTCACCTCAAATTTATATTTTCTGAGTGTGCACGGAAAAAAAAGATTAGTTGCCATAACCAAGAAATGAGTTGATACAACCAATCTATTATTCTATTTCCGTTACAACTCAAATGGTAATACCGACGATTCGAATGGTAATACCGACGATTCGAATGGTAATAGGCCTCAGGCGTATCTCGCTCTAGCGGCCGCTGAGTGCGTAACATGATGATCAGCTGTTCTTAGTCCGGCGCACATTGGTCCGATTTTCCAAGCTCCGCCCGGTCCGCCATATTTCCTTGGAGCTTGGAAAATCGATCCAATGTACGCACCAACTAAGAACAGCTGATCATCTTGTTGTGCACTCAGCGGCCGCTAGAGCGAGATACGCCTGAAGCCTATACCGACGATTCGAGTGGTTGTCCCAACAATTGGCTTAGTTAACCTAACTAATCTCTTAGTTAGGTTAACTAATATGAATATTGAATAGTTGAGGTTACTATTCGATATGGTTGAGGCAACTAATTTTTTAGACATTGTGTACAGCAAATCGAAAACGTAGTTGCCACAACCAAACATTTCTTTCCGTATGACATCAATATTCTCTTTTCCATTTCTCTCGGTCTTGCTTTTCATCAGATATTCTCTCGATTATCCATTTCATCCCCGCGCGTTTGTTCTTTTATTTTCCTAATAGGGTATAGCATTCGACTAATAATGTAATTCGAGTCCTGAACAATCGGGCTGTAATACGATGATCAAAATCAAATGTCTATCAATTTAGTATTGAAATGATTGACATTAATGAGCTCGCATTGATGAGCCCCGTCTGCATGAAGAAAAGCTGATGAAAGGGGTATAGTTTTGGTGAACAAAATTGAAAATTCACCTGAAGTTACGCTGGAGGTTTGTTTGGAGGTTGAACGTCATAGCTCTTTAACGTCAGGGTGTGGTTTCCTTTGTCGAGGTGGCCATTTACCCGGTGAGGTGTACGCGCTGGCTTGTTCAGAAAGCTTAGAGCAGCGCTACCCTACCACTACCAGTCTTGTTCGTTCATTCACGATCTTTACATGGCGCAAGGAAAGGCAAATGTGTGAAACTTTGCGACAATTCGTGTATCGATTAACCTAACGTCAGAATGCCTTGAACGCTCTCTTCGTCCTTTCTCCTTTTCCCTCTGTACACCTCCAATGTACTGGATTCCTTTGACTTGTCTCGCACAGTCCCGACAAATTCAATATTTGTGCAGAGTAAGTTAATTCGTAGCCATTCATTAGTTCCCTCGTGGGTGTTCAAGTTTATGATCATCATTTTCACATTTGCTCTATTATTTCCATATTCATAATCTCCGGTAACGAGCAACACCATCAAACATACTGAATCATGGAGAAAATTGATGTGTAATTATATATCACGGTTTTTTTTCCAGTGCACGGAAAGAAAAAAGTTGTTCTGGCTACAAATTTTAGCATATGCTGTGCCGTGTGTTAGTTAATGAAATGGTAGGGTAGCATTTACGCAAAAACCATTTCAGCCAAAATCCGTTTCATTGGCGAAAACGGATTTTCGCTAAAATGGTTTTTGCGTAAATGCTTTTTGGATGAAATGGTTTTTGTTTAAATTACCATTTCAGCCAAAATCTGTTTTCGCCAATGAAATGGATTTTGGCTGAAATGGTTTTTGCGTAAATGCTTTTTGGCTGAAATGGTTTTTGCTTAAATTACCATTTCAGCCAAAATCTGTTTTCGCCAATGAAACGGATTTTGACTGAAATGGTTTTTGCGTAAATGCTTTTTGGCTGAAATGGTTTTTGCGTAAATGCTTTTTGGCTGAAATGGTTTTTGCGTAAATGCTTTTTGGCTGAAATGGTTTTTGCTTAAATTACCATTTCAGCCAAAATCTGTTTTCGCCAATGAAACGGATTTTGGCTGAAATGGTTTTTGCGTAAATGCTTTTTGGCTGAAATGGTTTTTGCTTAAATTACCATTTCAGCCAAAATCTGGTTTCGCCGATGAAACGGATTTTGGCTGTAATGGTTTTTGCATAAATACTTTTTGGCTGAAATGGTTTTTGCTTAAATTATCATTTCAGCCAAAGTCTGTTTTCGCCGATGAAACGGATTTTGGCTGAAATGGTTTTTGCATAAATACTTTTTGGCTAAAATGGTTTTTGCATAAATGCTTTTTGGCTGAAATAGTTTTTGCTTAAATGCTTTTTGGCTGAAATGGTTTTTGCTTAAATTACCATTTCAGTCCAAATCTGTTTTCGCCGATGAAACGGATTTTGGCTGAAATGGTTTTTGCGTAAATGCTTTTTGGCTAAAATGGTTTTTGTTTAAATTACCATTTCAGCCAAAATCTGTTTTCGCCGATGAAACGCATTTTGGATAAAATGGTTTTTGCGTAAATGCTTTTTGGCTGAAATGGTTTTTGCGTAAATGCTTTTCGGCTGAAATGGTTTTTGCTTAAATCCTACCCTACCGTCCTGCAACTATCACGGCTGCTATCCAATCCAAATGATTCGTTACGCCAACCAACCGGTGAGTTGAGTTTACGATTTCAGCTGGTCATTGATATTATCGATACCAACGAGGTTATAGTTTCTTCAATCGACCGAGTAGTTGGCGCTATGCTAACTATTTCGATTGCATGTCGGGACTGACAAATCAGTTTTGACAGCTACTTCTTTCATTCCGTGTGGTATTTTTTCCAGAGGCTATTTTTTCCGTCTGCCTCTGCAGGTACTTCGGTCTACATGAGACGATAATGTGTTGTGGTTATTTTGATCCGGCGGTTTAGGAGACCGTGTGACCTGATCGTATTATCCATAACGTTGGTGAGTAACGCGGTTATTGTCGTCGATTAATGTCGGCCTCTGATTGGTCGTTGGTATCGTCAGACGCGCCGGAATCAGAACCACGTTCATGCCGTTAAATTATCAGCTTATGTCAAATGTCAAAAATGATACTATCAGACCCTAGTATTGTTATAAATTGCCGTGCATAATTAATGACAATTAGAAAATACAATATTTTGGGATGATGAGAAACTATTGGCTTAAATCAAGTCCAGACGTCCTATTAATGTCTATACAGATGTTTTATATAGATATAGATTATTAGTATTAATAATACCTAATACTAATCAAGGATTAATAAGCTAGTTAATCTCTCAGAAATTTGAAGAAAGAATATTAATATCAACCAAAAGACATTTTATTAATATTCATGATCTTCATTTATTTAATTTTTTTGGACCTATCAACGGTAAATGTGATAATCTTAAAAAAGCTTTAAGCCAAATTACATTAATTTCTTCTAAGCTATTTTCTACAGACAGAATATCCAAATCACCTAAAAGACATTTGATCAAAATTCATGATATTCATTTGAAAATCATGAATTTCAAATAATTCCATCTTAAAAAGTTGAATGCACTGTAATCATAGACTGATGGTGTCTTTTTTTGTTCTATTGGAAAATAACAACGAGAAATTTTCCTTGTCGAATGTTTTTTTCTTGCAAGGTAAAACAAAATCCATATACATCGTGGTATCAAGGAAATACGGGAAGCAAATACATTGAGAAAAACAGAGAGATGGCAAATATGTAAAGGAGAAGAAGAACGGTAAAACTATAGTGGAGAGCTGCTTGCACGTTGCCCAATTCGAATTCCTATGTGCCCTACGTTCCTCTCACGATACTCGCTTTTTCTGTCGAGGCGTTTGACCGACTTCCGTTGTCCAATAAAATGGAAATGTTCCACGCTGTGACAGGCCTTCTTCCTTTATTGTTCTATAAGAGTAAGCAGCTTGCGAGCTGGATCGAAGATCGGTATGTGAAATCGGTAAATTATATATTTAATAATACATATATCTTTTTTTCCATAACTAATTATAAATTCAGAGGTAATTATTTATTCGTGTCGAGTTTTATTTTGTTACATTGAGAAAAATTAATTCTAATTATATATTAATATCTAGATTTATCTTTACATTTCTTCTGCTTGGAAAATTATTTTTTTCAGAAACCACTGCAAAAAGGAAAATATGTGTTTTCCCACATAGAAAAATATATATGTAACATATACGTTAAATATATGGCGCCAAAAAGTTCTATATGCTGCATATATTCTGCATATATGTGTGCAAAAATATATTCAAAATATACGGAATATATGTAAAATATATTTATATACGTTTAGCGCCAAAAAGTTCTATACGTCGAATATATCGTGCATATATTTCTATTTCCATGTGGGTTCTATGGTAAAATATACAACTTGAATATCCTATTAAAGGTTAGAATGGAAATCTTGAAAAAAAAATTTCGAAAGGAAGTTTTTCATGGAACAAATTAGCTGAATGGCTACAGTGAGACAAAAATATAGTTGAATGGAATAATTTAGCGTACAACCTCGTTCAAATTAATTTTTCGTTAGGACAACCAAATGTTTTAGCTTCTTTAATAATCTGTAGATTCAGTTGTCGAAAATTTATTTGCGGTAACCAAAATATTTGTCATAACAACAAAAAATTCATTTGAACGATGGTGTACGCTAAATTAGTCCATTCGACTATATTTTTTTCTCAGTGTAAGTTACTGTTCGTTGAGAGTTAGATTGACATGTAATTTACGATTTAGAATTGTGGATGAGTTTTCTTCTTTTTACGTTTCGACTCACATCGGAGTCCTCTTCAAAAATGTATATTTCTTTTGGTCGTTTTCAAAAAAACTAGATTGATGAATAAATGATGCGTTGTTTTGTGAACGTCAGTGGTTAAAACTTCTTTTTTTTTTCTTTTTTTTTTTTTTTGAGGTTATATTTGTTGTCATTTGAGTTAAAAGTTTTTGTTTGTGTCAGAAACTTAATTTTTTAAAATTAAATGTCACATTTTTTAAAAACTTTTCAACCGGAGAAGCCGGTTGTCTATCTTACGATTTAAATAGTGCTAATCTTAGACGAGATGATAAAATAGATTTTCATACATACAATTATTTCTGTCACATGGAATTATCGGAGAATATGTGTATTGATACATTTCGTTGTTACAGCCAGATGAGATGCGGATGAATGATTTCCATGAATATAAAGTCAATGCAAGTTGAATATGTTGGCTATCATCGGAGCACCCGGTGAGCTGGTACCCGATAAGGGGCCGCCGATTAAATATTCACGGGTGATTAAGCGCATTGGAGGCTATTGCAGTGCAGCAGCGAAGCAGATGTGGAAGCAATGTAGGCGAGTGGATGAGAGATCGTATTGTTTGACCATGAGGACAGATAGGCTATCCGGACTCGATGTTCTGTTGCCTCTGGATGAAGCAGAATGGAATCGCGTGAGCGCAAGTTAAATCGAGTAAGAATTAAAGTATAAATTCCCCATATACTTACAGAATTTAAATAATCTGAAGAGTTTAAAAATATTCATTTAAAGAATCTGTAGATTATATAGAATTTATTTAAAAATTATATATTTGCAAATATTTGCTTTTTAATTATAAAAATCTTAAGATTACATTAATTATATATGGGGCATTCCACCGGTTATCGACAGGGTCGCGCCCCTCATATTTTTTTATTTTTTTTTCCTTTTGAGATGTTGTTGAGCAATATTAAAAAAGCCTCTAGATTTTTTTTAGATTTAAAAAAATGTGTGTTTTTTTTAAATTACCTAAAATTTGATTTTCTCAAAAATACGTCGAGGATTTTTTTTCTTTTTTTGCAGTAAATTCTGTGTTAAAAAACAAAATTTTTGAGCCTGGACCCAGAGTGCGGCGAAACCTAGATTATCAGCTAAAAATAAAACAAAATTAAATTTTTTTTTAAATACCCCAAATTTGAATCTCTCTAAAAGTACGTCGATAATTTTTTTCAAAATTTTTGTAGTAAATTCTCTGTCCAAAAACGAAACTTTTGAGACTGGAACGAAAATAGGGGTCAGTCTAGAATACCAACTAAAAATAAAAAAATTTTATGGGAGAATTTTATTTTGCTTTTTGCTATTTTGCTTTTGCGAATTTTATTATTTATTTTCCTGTCGATAACCGGTGGAATGCCTCATATGTATTAAATGCAACATATAAAAATTCTCCAAGTCCATTTTCATATAAAGATTATACTGTCTTTTCGATAATTTTTTCACTCGGTGTTATTCGTTATTTCCCCCCCCCCCCCCCCAAGCTTATCCTTAAATGAATGCCTGATTTGAAAAAATCTAGCACAACATTTTGCATCAAGTGAACGAGCCTTTCAACAGAAGCTTAACGCAATCTATGGTTGTGACGTTGCATTATATAGTTCCTATGTATCCACACTAATACTTATACATGGGGCATTCCATCCCAATTCGACCTGGGTCTGACCCTCGACCTCCCCAATTTGGCTCGTATTTTTTTGTAGGATTGGTTAGACCCTCAAATGCACCAGATTTTATTTTTTCATTTTTTCTATGCAAATTTTTTTTCTTAATATTTTTTTAAAGTGACATATTAAATGCCCTAATTAAAAAATCTGAAAAAATTCTGAAAAATACTTGATTGAATATCAACATTTTCTAGCTTATAGCCAAAGTGGGCAAAATTTTTCTTCTTATAGTTTTTAAGTTTTTTTGATTTAAAAAAATTATGAAAAAATAGAAAAAAAATTAATCTACTACAAGCGATTGGTCAAACGTTTATTTATGTGAACTCGGATTTTTTTAGAATTTTTACAGATTTTTAGGAATTTGTCAAATTTTTCTGAACTAAGATTATTCTAGCACCAGACATGCCACATTCTAGCACCAGCATGTCATAATTAAAAAATCTGAAAAAATTCTGAAAAATACTTTATTGAATCTCAAAATTTTCTAGCTTAGAGCCAAAGTGTGGAAGATTTTTCTTCACATAGTTTTTAAACTTTTTTGATTCAAAAAATTATAAGAAAATAGAAAAAGAAATCAAACTACTATGGACGACTTGTCAAACATTTCTGTATATGAAACTGTATCTTTCAGAATTTTTTCAGATTTTTAAATTATGGCATCCTGGTGCTAGAATGTGGCGTGTATGGTGCTGGAATAATCTTAATTCAGAAAAATTTGACAAATTCCTAAAAATCTGAAAAAAATTCTAAAAAATCCGATTTCACATAAATAAACGTTTGACCAATCACTTGTAGTAGATTAATTTTTTTTCTATTTTTTCATAATTTTTTTAAATCAAAAAAGCTTAAAAACCATAAGAAGAAAAATTTTGCCCACTTTGGCTATAAGCCAGAAAATTTTGATATTCAACAAAGTATTTTTCAGAATTTTTTCAGATTTTTAAATTAGGTCATTCGATATGTCACTTTAAAAAAATATTTAAAAAAATTGCATAGAAAAAATAAAAAAATAAAATCTGGTGCATTTGAGGGTCTAACCAATCCTACGAAAAATTACGAGCCAAATCCAGGAGGTCGAGGGTCAGAACCAGGTCGAATCGGGATGGAATGCCTTGTATTCACTTGAGTGCCTAGACTTATATTTAGGCGGTAAAGTGTGTGGGAAAGGTGAGGATCTCTTTCAAAGTACGTAGCTAGTAGCAGGTTAAAATACGTGAACGTGTGTATCGTTGAGTACAAACTCCGTAGCGCAGACTCCACCACCACCTATAATGTAGCTAAATTCAATTTCGAGTATCTTTTCATCTAAAGCTCTTCTTGTGCATACGTTATTCTCGTTAAATGAACCGACTACGTAGCCCCCGGTTGTTCCCTCTTTCGTTCTTTGCCCCTTGCTCGCCCATTTTATCCATATTTGCTACTCTTTCTCTACTTTTACGCAGAGTTAACCTACGTTAACCCGAGATCCGGAAGAGCACCTAGACCCTACGGGTATTCTTCTCATTCCCGTGAACTCGAAACGTGCACCGTACAGTGTGTAACGGTGAATCCAAATTAAAAAGAATACGCAGTCACGTAATATATAAATATATAAAGCGCCGTGGCATGCATATAGTTTATTATATTTTATATAATGTCAGCACTGTGGGATATTCTGCTGGCTTGCTTCGGTTTAATTAAAAAATCGAGTTTCCTATTAACACTGATATTTTTTACTGTAATGGTATTCGAAAAAATTGGGATATTCATAACAGCTTGCACCGTGAAAAAAAAGATCTGGTAGAAAGAACTAAATTTTAGTTAAAGTAAATCGAATTTCTAATGTCGGTCTAATAGGACTGTATTTATTTTAAGTAAATCATTTTATTTCAGTTGAGTAATTAGGAAAGGAAATATGGTTTCGATTTTAATACATTTTTTATCATGCTTGGTATAAATAATATGAAAATTAATAACTAATTATAGGACTACCTTTTACAATGGGTCATTATGCAATAATATTAATAATATTATTTTATTGATGTTAAAAAAAAAGAGAATCATCCGCAAATAAGATTTTTTCGTGACGCGGAAAGTGAAAAATGAAAAATGTCATTTTCTTTTTTGTTTGTGTAAAAAAGTGTTATAACGTCTGAAAATATCACGTCTGTTCCACACAAGCTACAATGACGGAAGGGCACAAGTTTTAGAAAAGTTAGCTGGACCATACCCAGAAAAAAGATCTTGTTAATGGGACTAGAATCTACGTATCGGAAATAAAATTTCTTATTTGGATGCCGACCTACTAGACTTCCATTCACCTCAAATAAATATTTTTATTTGTTATTAATATACTTATTGAATAGTAAATATATTCAAATGTAAAAAATATTTATTTGGTCGGCAGTTATATAAAAGTTGATGAAAAAAAAAATTTTATCAACATTTTTTTTGGAATGTTCCTTCCAAAATTTTTTTTTTATCAAAAAAAAATTTTTTTCTTTGATAAAAAAAAATTTTTTTCTTTGATAAAAAAAAAATTTTTTCTTTGATAAAAAAAAATTTGGACGCCACCAGTACACGGGCATAAGGGATAAAGAAGAATATCAAAAAAAAATTTACTTTTTGGAACTTATTTAAGTTAAAATTAAATTTTGGAAAAAATTTACTTTTGGAAGAAATATTCCAAAAAAAATGTTGATAAAAATTTTTTTTTTATTAAAAAATTTTTTTTTTTTTTTTTTTGCTATTCCTCCTTATTCCTTATGCCCGTGCACTGGTGGCGTACAAAATTTTTTTTTTATCAAAAAAAAAAAATTTTTATCAACATTTTTTTTTGAATATTCCTTCCAAAAGTAAATTTTTTCCAAAAATTTAATTTTAACTTAAATAAGTTCCAAAAAGTAAATTTTTTTGGAGGAATATCCCTTATGCCCGTGCACTGGTGACGCGCAAATTCGTGCACGGCTGAGCGGTCACCCACCCAAGTTATGGCCGCAAATAATGCTGCTTAACTCTGGGGACCGTCGAGCCACACACCGACCGCGCGTCCATTGCTGCCGATTTAAAGAATATATAATTTATATATATATATACGACAAGAATTAAATCAAATAGATAAATGTTGCATGTTGATAATAATAAACTCCAATGATGGAAGGAAATAAATACATATTGGATTATAAGATAGTTCTAATTGATTTTATTTAAAAATATCTAATACATGTATTTGGTCGATTTAACTAGATCTTTTTTCCGGATTAAGAAAGTGTTTAGTAGTAATAAATAAAATATTTTTTTAGTGTCCGCTGCACAGTGAAAATTGATTCAAATAAATAAATATGTTAGAAATTTAAAAAAACTGAAAAATTGAATAAAACACATATTTGTTGGAGGGAAAGTAAATTTTCGTTGATTGAAATAATTAAATGTTGAATAGATAATTTTATTACCAAATAATTACCAAATATTTTGTTAATATTACCAAATCTTTTTTAAGGGTGCACTTCCAATCAGGTCCTTTTTAGTTGAACGTGGCATGCGTGCTTACAAGCATTGCGGGAGTGAAATAAACGAGTAATTGATGACGGTAAAATACCGCGAGGGTTTCTCGATCCGTAATAGCACTGTATGTGTATATATACAGTGTGAACGCGACGGCAGGAAACGAGTGAGGAGGAGATGAGTAGATCGAAGGAGACCAGTAGGAAAAAGCTAAGGGTCTGGGGTCTGGAGCAAAGGGGTTGCACGGATAGTACGTGGATGGGGGTAGAACGAGGTGCTCGCAACGTGCCAAGCTTCTAATTTGTTCGTGAACTCCACGTTACCGCCGATAATATATAGATGGCGTCCTTATCGTGACTGAAGTACGTATCTGTGTATCGACATGGTCGAAATGAGGGTACATACCAAAAAAAATCTGCAAAGTATTATTATTATTATTATAGTTCTTTTTTTATTATATAAAAAAAAAATGTATATATATATAAAATACCAGACCCTGAAGGGCTCCGACTCACCTACAAGATGGGACGGGCTAATAAAAATCATTCTGCCTGACTGCTCCTCCCGGAGGTAAGCAGTCATTATTATTATTATTATTATTATTATTATTATTTATTATTTATATTATTAATTACAATAATTTTTTTTTAAAGTAGTAGTAGTAGTAGTAACTGTTTGTTTATTGACGATGCCAAATTTTTTTTTTTTTTTTTTTTTCGTATAACATTTATACATATACAAGTGTAAGCTACGCAAGGCCAATTGGCCATTGACCGAAGTCCTTCAGCCTGGTTATTATCGTTGAGTAGGGGGTCTCGTTTATTATTTGATAATAAAGTCGGGTTTACAATATTTTTTACGAAACAATGTTTAAAATGTTAGTACAAAGACTAATTTTTTTTTTTTTTTTTTTTTAAATTATACTATTATTATATTATATTATAATAATAGTAAATTAATACTTATTTTTTAAATTAATAATAAATAATTAATAATATATTTGAATTATTATTAATAATTAATAATAAATTATACTATTATTATATTATATTATAATAATAGTATAATTTTTTTTTTCAAATAAATTTAGATGCATGTAATAATAATAAAAGAAAGTTAATATTTTGGTATGACTCCTACCTCTTAATCATCGAAGTAAATATTTTCATTTCCGAATTCAGCTAATAAAATTTTAAAAAAATAAAATTTGGATGTCGGATAAATCTATCTGAGATCCAAATTTAATTTACGCAATTTTTAAAACACCCAGATTTTATTGTGTTATATGTGTCGATGGATACATTCTTGTGCCGGAAGCAAAACCTCCCGTCTTCGATGTAGGCATAGCTTTAGCTCACTCCTGATACACACCACGTATCTATATACGTATATATTAGTCCGTTGTGAAAAACATTTTTTTGGAGGTGCGGCTCTTACTTCGTTCGAACTCCAGCGTTGAACGACGAGACGAGGGAAATAGAATTTCCCCACCTGCACCCTTTTCCTCAGTTCAGCCCGCCGAAAAATACGATATGTACATATCGATACGTGTATAGATGCTTAAAGAGGCCTAGTCACGTTCTCCATTCGGTCATCGATCAGTTGCGTTTGAATTCCGCGTGTTGAATTCGTCTTATCACGTTTCTCCGAACACGAAATATCGTTTTATTTTTTCTTACATTTATCTGGAACATCACGAAAATAAATTTATCGGTTTTCGTAATAATAATAATAATAACAACTACAACAATGATCATAATAATATAATAATATGCTGCGTGAATTTATGCATGTCTTTTTCGTTGACGTTTCAAAATTAATTTTCGACGTTATTCGAGAATCTAGGATCCTCAAATCCCGATAAGGTTACAACGAACATGAAGCACGTTGTTGCTTTGTCTACGAACGTGCAAAACCAACGTCTCCCTTCGTCCTTTTTCATAAATAATTTTCCTCACACCTTATTCCTCGGTGTAGTACAAATCCGGGGTCCCGGTGCGGTGTCACGTTCTTCCTTCGTCGTCAGCTGTCACGGTTTCCGTTTTTGGTCTCAAGATATTGTAGATGTAACGCGCATAACCTGCTGTGAACACAACGATCATGACACTAAAGCTCTGTATCTCTGCTGTGAATTGTCTCACGAATTTTAGGAAATTCATTGATAAAATTTCGTCGCAGAAAAATAAAAGTGAAACAGTTTGAGGTAAACAAAAGAAAGATTCTTTAGTGTTTATTCATTAAGACACCTTTTAAAGTTGATCACTATAGCCCTTGCGAGAAATAGGGGTAAACTTTTTATTTTTATACTTTAGAGGAAGACTCATAATTAAGTTTCTTATTTTTCTCTAATGACTTTTTTAAATGTAAAATGCCGGGACTTCTACACGGAGAAAAGGGAGAAAAGTTGTAGGAACTACGGAATTGATACGTGCCAACCAACAGGCATGGTAAAAATGGCATTAGCAAGTTATTGCGTATCATAACCAACCGATTGGTAATGCCAACTAACTGGTTAACGTCAGCCAACCGATTGGTGGCGTCAACCAACCGATTGGTAGTGCCAACCAACCGATTGGTGGCGCCAACCAACCGATTGGTAGTACCAAACAACCGATTGGTGGCGTCAACCAACCGATTGGTGGCGCCAACCAACCGATTGGTGGCGTCAACCAACCGATTGGTGGCGCCAACCAACCGATTGGTAGTACCAACCAACAGATTGGTGGCGCCAACCAACCGATTGGTAGTACCAACCAACCGATTGGTGGCGTCAACCAACCGATTGGTGGCGCCAACCAACCGATTGGTGGCGTCAACCAACCGATTGGTGGCGCCAACCAACCGATTGGTAGTACCAACCAACAGATTGGTGGCGCCAACCAACCGATTGGTAGTACCAACCAACCGATTGGTGGCGTCAACCAACCGATTGGTGGCGCCAACCAACCGATTGGTGGCGTCAACCAACCGATTGGTGGCGTCAACCAACCGATTGGTGGCGCCAATCGACCGATTGGTAGTACCAACCAACCGATTGGTGGCGCCAACCAACCGATTGGTAGTGCCAACCAACCGATTGGTGGCGCCAACCAACCGATTGGTAGTGCCAACCAACAGATTGGTGGCGCCAACCAACCGATTGGTAGTGCCAACCAACCGATTAGTGGCGCCAACCAACCGATTGGTGGCGCCAACCAACCGATTGGTGGCGCCAACCAACCGATTGATCCAAGCATCAAAAGGTTAGTTTTTTCAACTAACCCGTTTTCTCCGTGTAAGTAAGATTTTTTAAAAAATTCATTTTAGACCCGTTTCAGAACAATCAGGATCTGATGGGGACCCTTGGTGGGACTATGAACAACCAAGGACCGGAAGGAGGCTCCTAGTAGGAATAATAAGGGTCTGAAAAGAGGCTTCTATTGAAACTCAGAATAACCAAGATCTGGGATGTGGAATGATCAGGTCCTGGCAGGGGTAGCCTCTGGTAGTCCTTAAAATAATAGGGCCCTGAAAAAGGGCTTGATGGAACTATGAATAACCAACGACCTCCTGGGTGGCTCCTAGAAGAATTTGGAATAATGAGAGCTTGAAAACAGCCGTCTAATGAAACTTAGAATAATTAAGGTCCGGGACGCAGCTCTTTTCGGACCTGAAATAAACAAGGCCTGAGAGACGTCTGTAGTAGTCCTGAAAATAATGGAAGCCTGAAAAAAAGGTTTAGTAGAGCGGGTGGAGGTCAAAATAGCGAATGACCAAAATAGCGAATTTCAAAATAAGGAACGTCTGAATCTAGAATGGTCATCATTATCAAATTCGTTATTTCAGCCATTGGTTATTTTGATCGCCATCTTATTAAAATGCAATTGAAACAGCGAATGGCTAAAATAGCGAATTTCATAATGATGGCCATTCTATATTTAAACGTTCCTTATATTGTAACTCGCTATTTTAGTCATTCGCTATTTCGACACCCACCCTTAAAGAAACTCAGAATAATCAAGGTCTGAGACGCGGCCCTTGTGGGACGTGGAATAATCAGAGCCTGGCAGCCCTTACAATAATGGGAGCCTGAAAAAGGGCTCCTAATGAAACTTGGAATAATTAGAGCCTGGCAGCAGTCTCTGATAGCCCTTATAATAATAGTAGCCCGAAAAAGGGCTCATAACAAAACTTGGAATAATTAGAGCCAGGAATAATGATTACCCCAATGATACAGAATAATCAGCTATCAATACGTACAATAGTGTCAATGTGCAATACATTTGAAGAACGTTATTTCATCGTTTCTAAAATAGCTATATCGATTATTCCATTGCCCCTGAGCAACTTCACAATATGCCACATGAAAGTGACGACGATCACTACGAGGTTGCGCACTCAACGAATTTGCATTCTGCCCACAGATAATCGTCACGGCTGGAGCTATACACTTTATGTGTTACGTTATGTACGTTGATCCGAATGCAAACTGTGTGGTCCTCGCTGTTGTTGGCCATACTTTAATTGTTTCTCTTTCGTTTTGCGGTACCACCGCAACGGATATGCACACATTAATAAATCAAGCTTTCCTATGTACAGAAACAAGAGAAATAATCAGACGTACTGTATCTCGTTAGTACTAAATATGTTCCTATATTCCTGAATGGAGGACGAACAAGACGAGGAAATTAATGCTACTACGTTCTCACTATTTATAAAAAAAAACAAAGTAGAATCTTGCATTGTTTCCTCATTCTTTTTCGCTTTTCACAAAGCCGCCTCTATGGGGAAGTTTCTTTATTTTATTTTTGGCTTCCTCATAGAGGAAGCTTTGCGAAAGATGAAAATTATTGACGAAGTTCGATGATTTTTGACGTTTTACGAAATCCAGAGCAACACCAACAAATTTTTAAAAAATTCAAAATCACATAAAATCCGAACCGCTTTACCGATCATCACCAAATTTGATACGCAGCAGGACTAAATATTATTTTTCCTGTGTAGACAATTTCAGTCGATTAGTTGAAATTTTGCCTGCATTAGTGCAAAACGAAAATTTTTCGAAAAATTCAAAATCTCATAAAAACCGAACCGCTTTACCGATCATCACCAAATTTGGTACGTAGCAGGGCTGCATGTTATTTTTCCTGTGTAGAAAATTTCAGTCGATTAATTGAAATTTTATCTGAATTAGTGCAAAAAGAAAATTTTTCGAAAAATTCAAAATCTCATAAAAACCGAACTGCTCTACCGATCATCACGAAATTTGGTACGTAGCAGGGTTGAATGTTATTTTTCTTGTGTAGAAAATTTCAGTCGATTAGTTGAAATTTTACCTGAATCAGTGCAAAACGAAATTTTTTCGAAAAATTCAAAATCTCATAAAATCCGAACCGCTTTACCGATCATCACCAAATTTGGTACGCAGCAGGGCTGAGTGTTATTTTTCCTGTGTAGAAAATTTTAGTCGATTAGTTGAAATTTTACCTGAATTAGTGCAAAACGAAATTTTTTTGAAAAATTCAAAATCTCATAAAAACCGAACCGCTGTACCGATCATCACCAAATTTGGTACGTAGCAGGGCTGAATGTTATTTTTCCTGTGTAGAAAATTTCAGTCGATTAGTTGGAATTTTACCTGAATCAGTGCAAAAAGAAAATTTTTCGAAAAATTCAAAATCTCATAAAAACCGAACCGCTTTACCGATCATCACCAAATTTGGTACGTAGCAGGACTGAATGTTATTTTTCCTGTGTAGAAAATTTCAGGCGATTAGTTGAAATTTTACCTGAATCAGTGCAAAACGAAAATTTTTCGACAAATTCAAAATCTCATAAAAACCGAACCGCTTTACCGATCATCACGAAATTTGGTACGTAGTAGGGCTGAATGTTATTTTTCCTGTATAGAAAATTTCAGTCGATTTGTTGAAATTTTACCTGAATCAGTGCAAAATGAAAATTTTTCGAAAAATTCAAAATCTCATAAAAACCGAACCGCTTTACCGATTTGGCCCAAATTCAATACCAAAGGTCGTATCACTTTATTCAATTTTAATACGAAGTTTTAGCTCGATAGCTAAAAATTCGTTCGAGCTAGAGCATTTACGTATTTTTTTCAAAATTCCAAAATTCTTATAAAGTTGAAATGAAAATCTCGAAAAAAATTTTTTTTCATGAAAACAATGCTTCCTCTATGAGGAAGCAAAAATAAAAAAAATTATTGCATCTTCCCATAGCTATTCGTTTCCAGTTAGTATATCGTTATCGTTATGTCAGTAATGACAGTAAAAAGGAATCTAATTAATTGGCAAATTAGCACTACGATAATAGTAGATGTTTTACTAAAGATGAGTGGAGAAAGGAAACTTCTCGGAATTATCAAGGAGATAAAAGTGGAGTGTACCCTCGTAGCTCTAAGTCTATTAATGATAAAAGGCTGAATACAAAATATACATAATATTCTTCGCATGTGGAGCGCATTCTATCCGACATCGTGGAATCCGGACAAAAGTGCTCATCATTATTCTCTCGTTACGTAACTCTTATCCGATCGTTGCCAAGAGTTATGATTTTCATCCCTACATCCAACCTACTCATGTTGCTCTCGTTGTTCGGATGAAGTACCAATCTCAACGTAAGATACGCATTAACGTTCAACGTTCTATACCCCATATTCCTCGTGATGATGATGCCGCTGCTCGTCAACAACCCTTATTTCTTCATCACTTTTCAGACTCTTTTATGCTTTTACCATAATCCAGAATAGAGATGGAAATGATTGTAATATACCTTTTATGACTTTATTATCAAAAGCAAACATGTAAATGTATTGTGTCGAGCTAGATTGTATTCCTTGCATTTCCTACAAATTGAACGTCTCACAATTCAGGAATACAAGGTGAACGTTGAAATTGACATTCCTGGAGAGACTAACGATCGCTAGGTTATCGTTGGCCGTCAAAAATTAAAGAAGAACTGCAAAGGCAAACAATTTTTCCTATTGTATTCTGCTAAATAACAAAGCTGCCCTCGACTGACGTGGATACTAAATGATTTAGGATATATCGATGTCATGAATCATTATATCACTTTTGCATCCAAGATGTCTTCTCTGCTACTTCGTTTTTTTCTGGGATCACAAATCTGAATGCTTTGTCAATGTGTGCATATTCTTTGCGGTGGTACCGAAAAATGAACGAGAAAATATGAAAGTACAATAAAGTGTACAGCTCGAGCAGTGATGATTATCTGCGGGCGGAATGATGATGACGCTGCTCGTCAACAACTCTTATATCTTCATCACTTTTCAGACTCTTTTATACATTTACGATCATCCAGAGTAGAGATGGAAATTATTGTAATACACATTTTATGACTTTATTATCAAAACCAAACATGTAAATATATTGTGTCGAGCTAAATTGTATTCCTTCAATTTCCGACATGCTGGACTTTCCACAAGTAATAATTATTTTTCAAGGAGGTAAAAATACAAAGTAAACGTTGAGATTGGCTTTTCTGGAAAGACTAACGATCGCATACGTTATCATTGGCTGTTAATAATTAAAGAAGAACTGCAAAGGTGAACAATCTTTCCTATTGTTTTGTGCTAAATCAGAAAGTTAATAACAAAACTGCTTTCGTCTGACGTAGGTACTAAATCATTACATCACTTTTGCATCCAAGATGTCTTCTTTGCTCCTTCGTTTCATTTTGGGATTACAAATCTGCATGATTTATTAATGTGTTCATATCCGTTGCGATGATATCGCAAAATTTAACATTGGTTATCAATAATTTAAGGAGCATTGTCAGCGAACCAGTCTTTTCTACTGTATTCTGCCAGATCTTAAAATACGTCCAAAGTAGAACCGGTATTGGTTAAAATGTAACCGCTGTCTAGCGTTGATGGCGTATTTGCAGCATGTGACTTTTTTGATCACATTTATTATTGAAATGGTACTGAAGACATTCCATTGTTATAATTAAGCGCTGTCAGAGACTTCGTCATTTGCTATTGCTTCTAACATTTATATAACAAAATCAGAAGCCGCAAAAAAAAATTGTAAAAATTACCAATCTTTGTTATAGAACAGAAATTACATTTTTTTTAATTCACAAAAAAATATTCCATAAAATAAAGACACCACATTAAAAAAAAAAAAATTCTTATACTTTTTTACGTTTAGGGTTGCTTATTATTCATAGTTTTCAGTGTAATATTTTTCAGAAGCACGGAATATTATTTAAACAAATATTTACATTGATATTCATACATTGATGCTCACGTCAATGTTCGCATATTGTTGCATCTAGTTGCAGCCCTGAATATCATGCTTATTCATATTTATTGATCAATAAATGTGTTATAGGCAACTGAAATGACTGCATGCCCAGGTACTAAAAGATAGAGCATGCTGCATCAGTGCAAATGCAGTTGCACTCGTATAATATTACATAGGAGATCTATAGCTATTACGGAATATTACGGATGGTGGGTGAAACGAAAACAAGAAACATTTGCAGCCGTGATGTTTCGTTCTGGTTCTGTTTGCTGGTAGTGATGGTGCTGCTGCCGTTGGGACTCGAAGCGATTTAAATTATTGTACCGAGAGACTCGTACTCTACCGTACGCGACGGCGCCAGGTGCAAATGGCGCAGCAGCGTTGTTACTTTCAAATTAAGAGGATTAATGAGGGTACTAGCGACCCCCTCGCGCTAGCGACCCTCGCCTATCCTCCATTCCAGCATTCAGCCAGCTAGCCAACTCTCGTGGACCAATCGAAATGCGTGTACCGTGAATTTTCCGATAATAGGGCCCGTGAGTGCGATACCGGAAGTTTTTTTTATTCCGTTGGTCAACGACTCTAGGGTAAATATTCACGGTTACTGGTGCCACATTTTTCTGAGCACTGGGGAAAAATACGATTGACGCTTGATATGAAAGAAAGTGTCACTTGTCTGGTGGAAACATTCATGTCGTCCAGACGGATAAGTGCTAGCATTATTTATATTACTTTTATTTTTAATCACAGTAAAAAGGTTTGAAACGGGGTTTTTCTGCGGTAGAATATACCACTTCAGAACGATAGTGGAGGTTAAAATTGTATATCTCGAAGAGAAAGAAATTTGGGTTGGATTGTCTGACCGGAAGTCGGAACTGTGAATTCTTGAAGCAGCCGTGTAGAAAAATAGTTGGGGCTCTGACTTGGCCCTTTCTAGTTTGCCCCAGTTCTATTAGGGGCCCGACTAGGCTAGTCACGCTTGAAGTACGGGGCCTTTAGAGGCTCAATATGGGCCACATTTAAGCCTGATTAGGGCCCGAAGTTTGTCGTGGCCGCCTCTGTTGAGCCTAGTAGGGTTCTAGAGTAGATTCCCTATTGTGGATGCCACGTTTATACCTAAAAAGGCCCCTTATTTAATCGTGGCTGCCCGAACTAATTTCTGCACGGGAAATGGACAAAAGTCACTTTTGCTTCCTCATAGAGGAAACTTTGTTTTCGTAACAAAAAAATTTTTTCATGATTTTCATGTTATGACACTCAAACTGGTCGAAAACGTCGAGAAAAGTGGTTTAGAAAAAATGTCCGGATGAATGTGTGTGTGTGTGTGTACCAGGCTTGCAAAATTCAAACTGCTGTATCTCGAAAACGGCTTTAACAATTAAGCTGAAATTTGGTACACTGGTAAAGGACCGGCGTTCCTTCCCATGTATACATTTTGGAAACAATTGAATGAAAATTTCAGATTTTATAAGACATTGAATTTTTCCAAAAAAGTCTGTATTGTCTCTATCTTCCGCAATTTTTCCGATAATGAGCTAAATAGTTTTTGACAAATAAATCAATGAAAAATGAAGATCGTTATTGAATTTGAGCGAAATCCATAAAGCGGTTTAGATATTATAGAATTTTGAAATTTTGAAAAAAATTTGATTTTGTTCTAATTCAATTTAAATTCGACCAAAACTGCTCAAATATTCTGCAAGGTAAAATTAATATTCAGTTGTAGTAGCTATCGAATTTGGTGAAGATTGGTAAAGTGGTTCAGATTTTATAAGACATTGAATTTTTCAAAAAATCTCTATGTTCTCTAGCTGCCGCAATTTGTTAGCTAATGAGCTTAAATAGTACTTGACAACTAAAATAATGAAAAATGCGGGTCACTATTGAATTTGAGGGAAATCCATAAAGCGGTTTAGATTTTATAGAATTTTGAATTTTTGAAAATTTTCGTTTTCGTTCTTATTTTAATTTGTATTTAAAATAAGGATGCAAAGTAGAACTTTACACACTGCTTCGTCAATAATTTTCATCTTTCGCAAAGCTTTCTCTATGAGGAAGCCAAAAATAAAATAAAGAAACTTCCTCAAAGAGGCGGCGTTGCGAAAGATGAAATTTAATGAGGAACCAATGTGTAAAGTTCCACTTTGCATCCTTTTTTTTTAAGCCACAGTAAAAATGTTTGAAACGAGTGTTTTCTGTGGTGGAATATGCCACTTGAGAACGATGGTAAAGACCGAAATTCCATATCTCTTATACAAGATCAACATCCTTAATTTAAACTTTAAAATACATTTTAATAAAATAGTCCATCAGAGAATATAACAGACGTTAGATGTTACGTACGAATTTTTCTTCATATTTCTTTGACATTATTTTTGACGTCTTTTATCCAAACTTTTCGACTTAAGCATGAGCTCATTACATTTACTTATAGCGGTAATTATGATTATTCCTCTAGTGCTTCGAGTTAAAATATGTACGGTTCTTTATGTAAAAACTATTGCGGCTCTGTTAACAACGCCCAAGGATCTCTTTAACTCTTTCTGCATTATTATCAACACGCAAAACGCGAAGTTAATGGGTACTAAGTTTTTTATAGGTGAAAGTTACGATAAGAAAGAAAAATAAAATGATAAAAACAGTCTTTTGGTAATATTGTAAAGCTTCTACAGCTACTTTAATCAACTTTTTTTCTGTGGTCTATAGTAAAACTCCGTATTAGCTCTGATTTTGCTAAAAATTCTGTCATTGTATTAAATATTCGTCTACTTTCCAAGTTCTCCGATATTTAAAATTTCCAATCCAAGTTCAAGGTGTTATATATAAATTGAAATAGCTGGAGAAATATATTTTTATTTTAATTTTCAATCCCTGTACGTCACTGATTTTTGTACCGTTTTATGGATATTCCTAGTTGTACCACTCCCTATATTCATGAGTGTCGTTTGAGGCCCCGGGATGTAAAAAGAGGCGAGAAAAAGTAGGAAGCAAGAGGGAACCTTGAATCTCGAATGCAAATCCACAATCTGGCTCTAATGCGGTCGCTTTAACGTACGTTTTCGCGGCAGTAAAATGTGATTTTGCGATAAAAACACTGACAGACAAGAGGAATAGAGGAAATAATAGACAGAGCTTTAAAATTATCGTAATATGTTCCGTTCACATGAAAAAATGTAACAATGCAAAAAAACTTTGCAAATTACTTCCTCATTATTATTGGATTTTTACAAATCTACCTCTATGAGGAAGCATGTTAATCTATTTTAGCTTTCTCATAGAGAAAGCTTTGTACAAATCCAATAATAATGAGGAAGCAATTTGCAGAGTTCTACTTTGCAGCCTTGTTTGAAAAATTAAAAAATGGCATTACTTTTGAACCCCATGATAGATTCTCGTCATATTCGAATTGATGTTTAGTTTACCCACACTCTACTTGTGGACCAAATTTGAGCCCGATATCTTAAAAATTGCGGAAGTTAGAGCACGAACAAAAAATTCAAAATGCCATAAATTTTAAACCCCTTAACGGATTGACGTCAAATTTACTCCCAAACTTTATTTAATAACAGTTCACTTGTGGACCAAATTTGAGCCCGATATCTTAAAAATTGCGGAAGTTAGAGCACGAACAAAAAATTCAAAATGCCATAAATTTTAAACCCCTTAACGGATTGACGTCAAATTTACTCCCAAACTTTATTTAATAACAGTTCACTTGTGGACCAAATTTGAGCCCGATATCTTAAAAATTGCGAAAGTTAGGGCACGAACAAAAAATGTCAAAAAAATTAAAAATGCCATAAATTGTGAACCCCTTAACGGATTGACACCAAATTTAATCCCAAACACTATTTGATAACAGTCCACTTCTGGTCCAAGTTTGAGCCGGATATCATAAAAATTGCGGGAGTTAGAGCTCGAGCTGACATTCTCCAAAAAATTCAAAATGCCATAAATTTTGAACAGCTTCATGACATCAAGCTCATCTACAGACATTTTTTCCAAACCACTTTTCTCGACGTTTTAGGACATTCTGAGTGTCCTGGCATGAAAATCTCGAAAAAGGTTTGTCATTCTTAACAATATTGTTTCGTATATTCCTACCCATACAATATTAGAAATACTAACAGCTCTGACTACTACTGAATAATATGTAAAAAACAAAAAAACCAAAATTAAAAAATTTAAAAAATCACGAGCTGAAGAACTCCCGTCGATGGCCAATTGGACTAAGAACGCGTTAAAAAAGAAAAAAAAATGTACATGTGAACACTGCCTTGTGGAGAAAAAAAAAAAAAAAAAAAAAAAAAAAGTCTGTCCAATAAATGTCTTGTACTACTACTGTTTCGTACATATTTTATATTTTTTAACGATTGAACTATAAATACTCATATTCAGTTTTGACCATTTTTCACATCATAAAAAAATCATTACGAACAATTAATTCAATGGGATTTTCTTCATTGATAAAAAATGAAAATTTTTTTTTGCCTCCTAATTAATATTTTAATGTCTAGCATAAATTTGACAAGAACAGGAAAATTTGTGCTTTGTATAGTTGAGTATTAAAATTAAATATCAACTTTTATATGATATTTAGAATTATGAATTACTGATCATTATTAAAATAATTATTTTCAGTCACATCATTTTGAGCTAGTAAAAATAATCAATAAAATCTGCAAATCCCAGGGCATCTATTCAATTCTTCTATAAAGAGATGAAGAGCTGACTCACAGGAATATTACAACGTACGACTATCGGTTTTCTATCGTTTAACTTTCAGGTTTCTCGTCTGCTTTTTCGTTATCGGTAAACGCTCTAAATATTTCAAGTGAAAATGATAGGATGTAATAAGATCTTTTCCTCATATTTCTGTTCTCTCAGAGATATTGATTTCTGAAGTAGCAGCATGAAATATAACATTTGTAACGTATTGATGACATAAAATCGAAAATAGTTATCGCACCGAAATATTTTCACATTAAGTCTTGAATATATTTATCAAAATGATTTCGAAGTATATTTACGAAATAGGACGAGAGAAATTTCAGTAAGATGTTAAATAACATTATCAAAAATAGAAGTGAAGAGGTTTATTCGATGTCCAATCCAGAAGCACACAAGCTGATCATCCGATTGAGTATATATATATATATATATATTATAGCATAGATTATAAACGGAATCGATAATAATAATAATAGGAATTGAGTGAAGGGACAGCCGCTGGAAATTCTATATGAAGTTCGATTGTTAGTAAGATGCTAAATGACGTTATAAAAAATAGATATGAAGAGCTTAATTCGATATCAAATCGATAGGCACAGTAGCTGACCACCGGATAGAGTATATATATATAACGTAGCCTATAAACGGAATGGATAATAATAATGGGGATTGAATAAAAGACTATCTGCTGGAAAATGAGTTTCAGTGATCGTCGTTCGAATAAGTCACTTATTTTATTTTGAGTAGTCAACCAATTGGGAAGAAGTAGAACCACATTTATACGGAGAGTTTTGGAGAGATGTTAAGTGACAGCACAGCTTTTTCCTAAGAAAAGATCTGCTAATTTTCATTCGATAAAATTTAAAACCAGCCGTGACACTATCGAGTGCCTTATCAACTCTTACTGATAATGAGCATCAGCTGCTACTTATAATATGACGTAGTATATTTTGTTGGCGACTTTGTTCATAATAGCCATATCGAATGTTTAAGAAAATAAATACTTGTCGTGTATCTAAAACCGCTTCATTCTAAAACCGTGTAGAATTCTGTTATCTTTTGTAGAAGTAGTGACAGTTTTGATCGTATGTATAAAAAATTAGTCTAACGATTTCACATGATAAAACGAATATAATAAGGCTTGGAATGTTTTATGTTTGAAGCTATGATAATATGGTTCAATAAACGATATTTGTAAGGTTATTGCAAACGTCACATTTGAAACTATTAGAATAGTTTATGAAACTATTATCAATTTGATGATTGCTACTGTAATTATATTTGCTATAACCATAAAATATAGACGTTCCTCCTGGAAATTATAGTTTATGGTTATATTATCGTCAGTCTAACTATATATTTTTTTGAAATTACTAGATTTTTCTCTCAATGTAGATAACGTGAATGGTGTAGAATCAACTATGTAGAGTCAGTAGTGCAGATACAATGATGTCGAGACAGTGGTCTAGAATCATTGATGTAGAGTCTGTGGTGTAGAATCATTGATGTAGAGTCAGTAGTGTAGAATTATTGATGTAGAGTCAGTGATGTAGAATCATTGATGTAGAGTCAGTGATGTAGAATCATTGACGTAGAGTCAGACGTGCACAAAAATTGATGCAGAGTCAATTATGTAGAATCAGTGGTGTAGAATCATTCATGTAGAGTCTGTGGTGTAGAATCATTGATGTAGAGTCAGTAGTGTAGAATTATTGATGTAGAGTCAGTGATGTAGAATCATTGACGTAGAGCCAGACGTGCACAAAAATTGATGCAGAGTCAATTATGTAGAGTCAGTGGTGTAGAATCATTCATGTAGACTCAGTGGTGTAGAATCATTCATGTAGAGTCAGTGATGTAGAATTATTGATGTAAAGTCAGTGATGTAGAATTATTGATGTAAAGTCAGTGGTGTAGAATTATTGATGTAGAGTCCGTGATGTAGAATGATTGAAATAGAGTCAGTGGTGCACAATCATTCATGTAGAGTCAATTATGTAGAGCCCGTGGTATAAAATTATTGATGTAGAGTCAGTGATGTAGAATCATTGATGTAGGGTCAGTGGTCTAGAATCATTAATGTAAAGTCAGTGGTGTAGAATCATTGATGTAAAGTCAGTGGTGTAGAATCATTGATGTAGAGTCAGCGGTGTAGAATCTTCGATTTAGAATTAGTGATGTAGAATCGATGATGTTATTGCCGGGTTCTCTAGAAATAAAGTAGTACTGTCGTAGAAATTTGAATTTATGAATGACTAATATTTGCAAATTCGAGAATTTGACGAGACAGTAGAGTGTCAAATGCGGGTTTGCTGGCGTTGAGGCATAGCATCCCGGTGTTTTGATAGGCGGTGAATAAGCGATTCGCAATAGCACAAGCAAGCAGCGCCGTTTATGTTTAGCTTTAGACGGTATATCGGTAGGGTGCGCTGGACGCCCCGAGCGAGAATGATGACTCGAGATAGCTATGCCACTGGAGGTGCCATAGTGTACTGAAACGACGTCGGAAGCCGAGTTCACCAGGGCGATGCTTCCGTAGAGACTGAGTGAACTGCTGGTTGACTTACCTTCGGTAATCCTTCATCCCCCTCGACGACGGCCCCTCGGGCCCCACGACCTTCCGGGTCGTTATCGGTATCATCGACGTTACTACGACGACAACGTAGAGCACTGCCGCGGCTCGACGAAGATAGTGTGAGGAAAGGAAGTGCCCGGCACTAGCAGCAGCTTCGTAATCCTTCGTGGCCCCGGAAAATCCGAGAAGCCCAGATCAAATGTTTCATATAGGATTAATATCAAGCCTTGCCGGTGGCTAACGTCGACGACGGGCCAGCGTTACCTCAGACCTCAGGGCCAAGGATTACAAAGGGAATACGGCCAGGTTACTCCCCCGAGGCTTAAGGTCCCCTATGCGATCGCATATATGGTCTTTCTATTCAGAATAGACGATTAGCTGATTTTTGCTTTGGAAAAACCTCGAATAAAAGTCCGGGATCTTGTTACATCGTCAGTTTTCACTATAAAATTCTTTTGAACATTTTTGCAGACGACCACGTGACAAAAATGACTTGGTTGGGTTCAGATAATTATGTTTTAATCGTTTATGAATTTTTTGTCACTGCCAAGTCGTTTTATGGTTGAAGCGATGATAATGTGGTTCAATAAACGATACTTGCAAGGTTATTGGAAACAGACGTTGAAATCGTATGTGCAACGAAATGGCATATTTGAAACTATTAGAATAGTTTTTGAAACTATTATGATTTTGATGATTGCTACTATAATTATATTTGCTATAACCATTAAATGGAGACGTTCCTCCTGGGAATTATAATTTATAGTTAGAAATTGTTTTGAACATTTTGCAGACGACCACGTGGCGAAAATGACTTGATTGGGTTCAGATAATTATGATTTAATATTATATTAATGGTTCATGTAACTATTTTCTTATATTTGCTACAACCATAAAATATAAACATTCCTTCTGGGAATTATAGTTTATCGTTAGATTATTAGAATATAGTTAGAAATTCTTTTGACCATTTTGCAGATGACCACGTGGCAAAAATGACTTGGTTGGATTCAGATAATTATGTTTTAATGGGTTATGAATTTTTTGTCGCTGCAAAGTCGTTGATGAGGGTAACGATCTTGTATTATTTTGTCTACTATTAATTAGTCAAGGTGGAGAGTGCCTCGTAACAAACTCGATTAGTTAGACTAACAATTTTGACTGATATCCTAACTAAATACATTTTTTAGTGTAACAAGTTAGTTGATGAAACTAATGGTAGCAATTAATAATCTGGCTGTGAAAGTACTAAACTAACTTATTGGGTCAACCGTTTTTATTGTCACTATAAGTAGCTTATTTTTTTCCGTGCATATTAAGGCAATAAAGTCAGGTAAAAATTAGTCATTTTAAGAGGGGTTATATCACTTGCTTCGCTGCTGATATTACCTACAAAAAAAATGTTTGTTTTTGATCCCTTAAACAACAATACTCTTTTATAGGTGGAAAAAAAACTTCTGGCTAATCTAAATCACCGAAAATATATTTTTTCTTACACTCTCCAAACTTTGATGAAAAAAATCGGTTTGCCAAAAATGCGCAAATAATTCTTAGTCGATGAGGAAATAAGATTGATAGGATCAGGTACAACACTTTATAATACACATAAGTGCAATCAGTCGAGCGACAAATCAAAGCGCTGAATATTTATTGAAAACGGATTGCTATGTACAAACGTATTAAATAGACGTGAACATTTATACAGGGTGTAGTTATTAATATTAATAAGTTGTCATACAACATAGTCGATATGATGATAATACGCCATTGATAACAATAATCAACTCCTCATACGATATTGCGATCATCAAGTGTGCAGTTATTTATTTTATTTACATTTTCATATTTCGTCGCAATAATATACTTGCTTGGGAAAATTGTTATATTATTATCTAGACTTAAATTGTGATATATTTTTAACGTTTTTTTGAGATATGGATCGTGATGGCAATGAAACGATGGCGTTTCACATTATTTATTCTCATTCAACTTATTATCATTATTAGTGTTATTAAATATAATAATAATTTATATATGTATTGATGAATCAACGAGGTCCCGAGAGCGATATAACTTTGCGTTTCTGATATATATTTCCATATTAGCTTTTTCTTTATACGTAACGAGGGTAGAGCATGTGAGATCCGTCAACGATTATAATCATTTGCATATCGACGCCATTCCTATATCTTTTATCAGCATTATTGATAATCCTACATCCAGCATATCGATTCCCCTTTTTTTTCTACAACGCAATTCTTCGCAATTCCCTTTTTTTCGTGCCTTCTATTCTTGATCATTAAAAACGATATAGTGACGCACTGGAATTGTATTATTTTATCATACATACATTCGTTATCACATTACGTATAGGTACATTCTTTACCAAGAGCTCGATACTACATTACAATTTATGAATATATTCTTGCCGATGCTTTGACATTCTTTTTTTTCTCTATTTTCTCGTGTAGAAAATAAGGGATAGGTTAGTGAAGTCTAAAAATTGAAGAGGTCAACAGAAAATAAAATTTCTGTTGTATTAGAGTCGATAGTTGAGTTGTCGTATGCAATTTACCTCGGCAATATGGTTCAAGGTGTTATTTATATGAGAAATAATTGGTGTATAAAAATACACTGATTCTGGAATAGCAGTAATTGTGAAAAACGGATAATTCATCCAATATATCGGGTTAATTACACTTAAATCAGTAGGATAATGGTTTACCCAATGACGTCCGATCAATTGTTTCCAACCCGATATAAACCCGATGCATTTTACACCGAGAGAAAAGATTTAATTGACGCCAAAGAAATGGGTGGATTGATTTTTTTTTTCATTGATTTCAACGATATATTTCTTTGATTTCAATGAAATAGTGCATTTGAATTTCAAAGAGAACATTTCATTGTCTGTAAATAAAGATTTACTTAGTGAGCATATAAGAAAGAAACAGTTTTATTGTTTTAAAGAGACGTTTTCATTGGTTCAAGGAAACGTTTTCATTGATCTCTCGCTTGCACCTAACCTCACTTTTTTTGTTTTCCGGTTCTCCCGAACGAACGGCTTCGAGTTTCGAGGAACCAGAAGCTCAGCCTATTTCTGCCATACTTCCTTACATACTCACAAAATTTGATCTTTATCTGCCGCGTACTACCGGAAAGAATAGGTTTTGAAATTTTGAGGTGGTAAGAAGAAGGTTTCATTGAATCAGAGACGATGTCTTTGGAATCAATGAAAAAGGTTCATTGGTTTAAAGAAATATTTCTTCGAATCAATGTCACTACTTTTCATTGAGTTGGAGATCATTCAAAGAAAAGATAATATTGAAATTCAAGTATTTCATTTCATTGGCAAAGATTTCCGTGAATCAATGAAACTTTTTCTCTCGGTGTATCCAAAGGCAATGGACAAATTGTCGCTAAATGAATTTATATCCACATCATAATATCCCAGGCAGCGACGGAACATTTTTAACATCAATGTTTATTTTTTTTTATAACTTCTTAACCGACTTCTTTTTAAGTGACTTCTATCGTCAGAAATGATGTTATTATTATGCGAACACAACTAATTTTTTTTCATTGTTTTTTGTTTTTTTAAATTTCATTAACTCTGATTGGTAAATTAACTTTAATTAAGGTTAGTTCAATCAATTAAAATTGTCGATTTCTCAATAGATTCGCAAATGCTGGATTTAATTATAATTCAAATTTGAATTCAAAACCAGCATTTTCGAATCTATTAAATAATCGACAATTTGTAAAGACAAAATAAAATATTATTGCTACTAAATGATATTTACTGTATGGTCATTTTCATTCCATGACTTAAGGTCTTCAGTATTCAATTATTTGTGCAAATAATTGATTAATTTTATTAGTGATATGTAAAGTACAAAACATGGAACATTTTTTTCCCACTTTTGTGTATTTTTGCTGGTACGTTTTTTTATATATACTGTTTAACACGATTTTGAAAAAATGTGTATGTAAAATCATAAAATTCGAGATAAATTAATCAATTGTTTGTGCAAATAATTGATTAATTTTATTAGTGATATGTAAAGTACAAAACATGGAACATTTTTTTCCCACTTTTGTGTATTTTTGCTGGTACGTTTTTTATATATACTGTTTAATACGATTTTGATACAATGTGCATGTAAAATCATAAAATTCGAGATAAATTAATCAATTATTTGTGCAAATAATTGATTAATTTTATTAGTGATATGTAAAGTACAAAACATGGAACATTTTTTCCCCACTTTTGTGTATTTTTGCTGGTACGTTTTTTTACATATACTGTTTAACACAATTTTGAAAAAATGTATATGTAAAATCATAAAATTCGGTATAAATTAATCAATTATTTGTGCAAATAATTGATTAATTTTATTAGTGATATGTAAAGTACAAAACATGGAACATTTTTTTCCCACTTTTGTGTATTTTTGCTGGTACGTTTTTTTATATATACTGTTTAACACGATTTTGATAAAATGTGTATGTAAAATCATAAAATTCGAGATAAATCGTACACGACATGCCGAAAAATCAGGTAGACCGCATACGACAAAGTTACCATAAGTTTCTCTCTTTTCACGGTAATTAGGCTCGCGATAGAGGATTATCGTCGTGGATATGTCGAGATTCCCTTATAATTTATTGATCACCTACAGCCTAGTGCATTTGCACTCAAGTAGGTTTAAAACGGTTTTAAGGAAACTTACCTGCACTCTGGAATCAGCACCACGCTGACCTACTTAGCTTTTCCCTGTCTCTTCTTTTCCTTTTTTTTTCTAGAAGTGGCTGTAACCGCTTGGAAATGGCCGTAGACGATTGCAATCACTTCCATGGAAAGGAAAATCAAGAGGACACGAAAAGATCAGTTGCCTCTGATTTCAGGCTGGAATGCAGCACATTTTTCCTTTATACATTCTAAGTGAACGATTTAAATATTACTACTATTATTACTCATCAATATTCTCGCCTCATTCATTGAAACAACTTCTTTTTTTTATAAGTTTTAAGGTACAACCTTTTCACAGTCATTCGCATTATTCATAACGTCATATATCCCTTAACAACACACGTTGAGTTGCATACAAACGTCGAAAACATTGATTTCATTTTCGATGAAAAAAAAAAAAAACAATAATGTTTATACAGAATCTATACAAAGAAATGGAAAAAATACACATATCATCACTTGACGATACTGTTAGAACTCACGAACGCAGATTGTTATCTAAAATAAAATATTGTTGGAACAGTGCATTCTCTGTTTTCCTTCACAGATCGTATCCAGTAATTGGCTCGTGCAGCATGAGTAAAACATACATTTTCTCTTACTGTTTCCTATTCACCGCTATTTATCGAACACTCAGCGTTATTGGAGCGAAGCTTTTGAGAATCCCTCAGCCGATCAGCAGCAGCACTCTATTCTCCACCGCTATGTGAAAATTTCATATATAAGGGAAAAAAGAAAAAAAAAGTGTTTGGCTCACCAGTGCGTAACGCTCGTATGGGGAAAACAAGATGAAAATGCATACTCACGCTTTAATACGAACTATAGTACAAACTGCAAGCTCTTTTACAATATCGTGCAGCATCAGATTGCATATATGCAATTCATACACTCTAAATTTTCATATTACACACCCATCGCCATTTTAAATTATTTTATCATCGTCATTATCATAATATATATTTATTTTTAAATATACTATGTATTTCTATATCGTATGTATAGGTAGCATCGTAAATGACTTATACATATGTATATATATATATATATATATATACCTGCAACCTCTATTCGTATTGTCAAACATTCATGCACTTTGGCTAAGCGCATTTTAAGCTTACAAGTAGTTTGCCAAAAGACCAATCTAAGTTTACCCGAAGCCCTCGTACTCCATCGTGTCTTCGTCTTGGTTTTCGCTTTCCGCTTTTCGCAATATAGTAACACACTCAAACCCTCGCAAAACTCATCGGTTCAGTATGTATAGTGCGTCAAGATTTTCCGATTTTATATTTTACGTACAAAAGTTTTTTACTCCATTTTTTACTCAGCTTCGCTAGCGTTGCTCAGTAAATAGATTGCACTAATCGTCCGAATAATATGAATCTTGTGATTTCAGAAGTTATGAATTTTAGCTCTTTTTTCATTTATTCTTCAATTCATCCTTACGGTATTTAATGCCCCGTACAAAAGATTTGTTCGTTTTATTATTATTCGCTCATTGATCACCGCCTATGACGGTGGAAATTCATTTTACAAAAATGATAAGGCATCGAACGCAAAAAAGAAAAAATTCCAAATGTCTCGTTCACTCAATTCTAACTGCGCAGATTTCAATACACAACAAAGAGGTTAATTCTTCAAGTCATCAGAGAGTTGGACGTTAATTAATAAAATAACGAAAACTTTCCACCACAAAATGTCCATTTCGGCATTCGCGTCAAACTTAAAATGAAAACATACACAATGAATGACGTTTCCATTGAGTCACTAGTCTTTGTCATTGTAAATTCCACATTAGTGAATAGGGATAAAAAGCTACGCAGAAAAATATGCATCAACATCAAAATAAAAAGAATAACAAAGAGGTTAATTCTTCAAGTTATCAGATTGCATCGTTAATTAACAAAATAACGAAAACTGACTCCACAAAATGTCCATTTCGGCATTCCCGTCAAACTTAAAATGAAAACATACACAATGAATGACGTTTCCATTGAGTCACTCGTCCTTGTCATTGTAAATTCCACATTAGTGAATAGGGATAAAACGCTACGCAGAAAAATATGCATCAACATAAAATCCACGTACAATTTATCGGAGGATGAATAACAAAGAGGTTAATTCTTCAAGTCATCAGACTGCAACGTTAATTAACAAAATAACGAAAACTGACTCCACAAAATGTCCATTTTGGCATTCCCGTCAAACTTAAAATGAAAACATACACAATGAATGACGTTTCCATTGAGTCACTAGTCATTGTCATTGTAAATTCCACATTAGTAAATAGGAATAAAAAGCTACGCAGAAAAATATGCATCAACATAGAATCCACGTACAATTTGTCGGAGGATGAATAACAAAGAGGATAATTCTTCAAGTCATCAGACTGCAATGTTAATTAACAAAATAACGAAAACTGACTCCATAAAATGTCCATTTCGGCATTCCCGTCAAACTTAAAATGAAAACATACACAATGCATGACGTTTCCATTGAGTCACTAGTCCTTGTCATTGTAAATTCCACATTAGTGAATAGGGATAAAAAGCAACGCAGAAAAATATGCATCAACATAGAATCCACGTACAATTTGTCGGAGGATGAATAACAAAGAGGTTAATTCTTCAAGTCATCAGACTGCAACGTTAATTAACAAAATAACGAAAACTGACTCCATAAAATGTCCATTTCGGCATTCCCGTCAAACTTAAAATGAAAACATACACAATGAATGACGTTTCCATTGAGTCACTAGTCCTTGTCATTGTAAATTCCACATTAGTGAATAGGGATAAAAAGCTACGCAGAAAAATATGCGTCAACAGCAAAATAAAAAGAATAACAAAGAGGTTAATTCTTCAAGTTATCAGACTGCAACGTTAATTAACAAAATAACGAAAACTGACTCCATAAAATGTCCATTTCAGCATTCCCGTCAAACTTAAAATGAAAACATACACAATGAATGACGTTTCCATTGAGTCACTAGTCCTTGTCATTGTAAATTCCACATTAGTGAATAGGGATAAAAAGGTACGCAGAAAAATATGCATCAACATAGAATCCACGTACAATCTGTCGGAGGATGAATAACAAAGAGGTTAATTCTTCGAGTCATCAGACTGCAACGTTAATTAACAAAATAACGAAAACTGACTCCATAAAATGTCCATTTCGGCATTCCCGTCAAACTTAAAATGAAAACATACACAATGAATGACGTTTTCATTGTGTCACTAATCCTTGTCATTGTAAATTCCACATTAGAGAATAGGGATAAAAGCTACGCAGAAAAATATGCATCAACATAAAACCCACGTACAATTTGTCGGAGGATGAATAACAATGAGGTTAATTCTTCAAGTCATCAGACTGCAACGTTAATTAACAAAGTAACGAAAACTGACTCCATAAAATGTCCATTTCGGCATTCCCGTCAAACTTAAAACAAAAAAACATGCCCAATGAATGACATTTCCATTGAGTCACAAGTTTTGGTCACTGTAAATTCCAGATTAATGAAAAGGAAGGAAAAGCTACGCAGAAAAATATGCACCAACGATACAATCTACGTACAATTTGTCGTAGGATACGATGACACAAATTTGTCGAACAGGATTGTTCCTTGAATATGTGAGTCGAGTTATGGGCAGCAGAAATCAATAGATCCATCCGCTCTACCTCGCGTCAATTCTATTCATGTGACTGTACATAACTTATGGCGTTGCTTCGCTGAATCCGACTGTTTGTCTCGTCTGGTGTAGTTGTCGATTTCCTCCTTTTGAAAAGCAACAGCGTATGGGAGAGAAAGCTCGTGTACGAGAACAAGATGGACGATCCTAGGCAGAGCAGCAGCTATAGGAAATCGTGTTGAGAGCAGGGCAACGATGAAACTCAGGCGATTTTGTTATTGGACCCATATATATCCACGACGACGTGACTACGGAACGGCAAAAAGCAGGAGCAGCTCGTGCGACCACCCAACGGGATATCAAATGCTTGTTTGCTGACAGTATCAATTTCGGAATAACATACGCCCGATTTATTGAACACATATCCCATCACCATCACCATCTGAGCATCCCTCTCCATGGATCAGCGCTGACGCAGGGGTTGGCAGCGTGAAACCCCCTTAAAAATAGGGTTGTCGATACGTTTACCACGGTAACGATCCTGCTTTTGCTATTCCTCTTACTCGCATTTCTGATAATCATGCTGGTGCTGCTTTTAGTGCGCTGACGTGCTTCACAGCATCACCTTTCACCACGTATTTATACCCCTGGCATACACTGGAGCAGACGGTACAGTCAACTCTGTAGGAGATTATTGTGAATTTCGCCTTTTAGAGCTTGCTGATGTTTGCAGCTACTGACAGAGCAATTTTTCGGATATAATGGCCGTAGATACACGGAGAGAAGTTTCTGTGTTGTGACAATATAAAATGAGGACAACAAAAATCATTACGTTAGGCTTACAAAAAAAATTGGTCAGCACAGCAAAAAGATTTGTCAGCCGAACAAAAGATTTGTCAGCATAGCAAAACTGATTTGTCAGCCGAACAAAAGATTTGTCAGCTTAACGTAACGATTTTTGTTGTCCTCGTTTTATGTTGTCACAACACAGACATTTTCTCCGTGTACGCTGTTCTGTTGCTTTAATTTTGAGAGGATTTCTTTGGAGAATTCAACGCTGAACTTTAAATACATTCCATGAAAATGTTGAACAAATATCATGAGTTGTCTATACCGAAATTGTTTTTTTTTCTTTTGAATTAATTATTGGTTCTTGTTAGGATTACAATCGAGGAATAGAAATGGGACCTGATATGTTGATAATCAAATATTACTGAGTGGATTATAGCCCGTCTTAGATGTTTCGTAAATTTAGTATGTGTCTGCAAATTGAATGATGGTTTTTCAGTAAAACTTTGTATCGTTTGAAAGAACGCTAAAAATGCTACTTATGGACATGGAATTGGAAAAGATATACATGGAATATTTTGTTTCATAATCGAATGTACCAAATAACAACCAGTTGAAACTATGCATGTCGATTTTTTTTCTTCGTACTGGTTTTTGTGCAATTTCACTGAAATATAGTTTAGAGTCATGACATAAGATTTTGGCAAAATACAAAAATCAGTATAGTCTCTTCTTATGAAAGGGTCGAATCCAGGTCATTGCCATTTTAGCATTGTTGACAGATTTCCTAGGGTAAAATGATACAATAGGTAAAACACCCTAGTTAAAATTTAACCCATTCAAACACCCTTCATTAAATCAAAATGGGTAATTATACAAGGGTCTAAGAACCTCAACTCACTCTGTAAAATTTAATTGAAGGTTTAAACATAATATTTCAGTCCACGGTTTTGTCCGCTCACACAAAGTGGCTAATAACTACCATTTCCGGAGGTTCTGCGGACAGCCATGACTCGGCTTACTTGGCGGGACTACCGCATTGAGGTTTCTAAGAGGGTTTAAATTTTAACTCAGGCCATTACTGATGAGCCAAATATGTACCGCCAGCTCATGTGTATGTCATTATTTTTGGGGTATATATGGAGAATTCCTGCAGACTATTTCTTGTCAAAAAGTATTTTGTCAAAGAAAAAATACGTATTTTTTTGTTTGTCGCTATGACCAACATTTCTGATAATTCAGATCATTAAAAAAATTCCTATAACGTCTTGTAAGTATACAAAAAAATTATAAAATGTAGCGGTTTTTTGCAAAACGGTATTTTGTCATTTAACGTTATGTACCAACATGTTTGGAAAGCTGAAATAACATGTTGTATATATTATGTCGTTCTTTGTAAACTGAACAAATTGCATAGGAGAATTATCGATAGGACTAAAATAGGATTAAAAAAACATAAATACCGAAATATCAAAAATTTTACAAAAATTTGTCTGACGGAAATATTGGTTGTAGCGGTAATTAAAAAAATACGAGTATCTTGTTTTTCCAAGTACAATTTGATTTAAAAATTTCAAAATTATTGAAGGGGGTCGTATGAAAATTTCAGCTGGAATCTCCAATATGTACACGTGAACGAATCCGAGTAGTTATTGGTTATGTTTTGATCACATCAAATGTGAACTATAATTAGCACCAGTTTCGTTAGCCTTGGCGCTTATTTCCAAATGTCGTATTCCATCCTGTCCGTGGATATCTTGATCTGATCTTCGTTAGCTGAATAAAACGCTGTTGAATCATCCAAAAGTCTTGTTTGTTATATCTTGTTTCGTACGCAACTCCAACGTTTGACTTTTTCCTATTAAGCTCTTCAAATGATTTCTTCCAAACAGTTTCTTTGGCGTATCGCACTTCCGAAGCACTGTCATCTCTTTTAAAGAATTATGCTCTGAAATATCATCTTATCATTTTATCAGGGATGCTATTGTCCAGCGTTTCAGTTTCACTTTGGATACCACTGAACAATTTCTGTAGATCGGAACTTTAATCGTCTTTATTTCGCGAAGATGTGACGTTGATGATTTTGTGATTTTTCGCGAATAAGATTGTATGATTACGCAGCTGGAAAATGCGACGTTTTATTGTCATTTCGGTTAGCTATTACGTGTTCAGTCATGCTGCCCGTGTGTGTGTTATTTTTTGTTTGTTTTGACATTACAATGTTCTCAATATGTGTTTTTGTGATCTTATTCCGTAAATATCTTTTTCTTCATTCTCAGACATCGAATAGTTTGTTTGATTCAACGAACAACTCGCGTTTATTATTTGGCCGTTGATGGGGGACAGCTCCACCAATTGCCATTCAATTCGCCGATCATAGAAAGCCGGATGAGATTCCAGCCTTCCAGTTCTCTGTATCAGGTGTCGTTTCCTGTGCTCGGCTTGTAGCCTAGATTTTTCCGTTGTAGGAACATATGAATCTCTTGGAATGTCGGTCGATCAACCTCGTTACGCTGCCAACACTCACGCATCAGATCATACATCTCTTTAGGGCAGTTTTTCGGCAATGGTAGAATCATCTGCGAGCAGCGGAAATCAAGAATACGAATATTTTACGACCACGAAAATGTCAAAGGGAAACTAGTCACCAAAAAAAAATCAAGACATCAGGAAACATTTTTGTATTAGCATCAGGGAATATTGTTTACTCACCCTTCTGTCGTCTTCTTGATAGTAGAATGTGGCATTCTCAACGATCCGATGATCAGGTAGCTCCTCAAACGGCTGTTCCCTTGCGAATGTCAAAATCTCCCAAAACGTCACAGCATACGACCACACGTCGCTCTTTGAAGTGTTTTTGCCCTATATTAATCAGTCAAGACAAAGTGATCAATTAACTTCATTTTTGAAATAGACTTTGTCATTTTGTGATGATGGTTCGAATATCAATTTTGTCTTGTGCGATTTACGAACAATTCGCAGCTAACAATTACCTTCATTTTTCAAATATACTTTGTCATTTTGTGATGATGGTTCGATTACTTTTCTCAAAATGATTTGATGGAATAATTGCAGTTTAGTGCATATTTAAGTGCACCAGATGAGATTGAAATTTGTGGATCAAATAAATGGCTTGCTACTTATTTCTCGTGTCTTATGTGAAGCTCCATGAAATTTGCAATTCGCATGCGACAATTAATGCATGAATATATTGCGAGCTTTCAGAACTTCTTTGGAAATTTTTTGTGGATATCAACCGAAACCGTTTTTGCCCTAAATTGATCAGTCAAGACATAGTGATCACAAAATTTGGCATCAAAGTCTCAACAGTTATTGCTACCAATTTTGTCTTGTGCGATTCACGAACAATTCGCGGCTAACAATTACCTTCATTTTTCAAATATACTTTGTCATCTTGTGATGATGGTTCGAATACTTTTCTCAAAATGATTTGATGGAATAATTGCAGTTTAGTGCATATTTAAGTGCACCAGATGAGATTGAAATTTGTGGATCAAATAAATGGCTTGCTACTTATTTCTCGCGTCTTATGTGAAGCTCCATGAAATTTACAATTCGCATGCGACAATTAATGCATGAATATATTCCGAGCTTTTAGAGCTTCTTTGGAAATTTTTTGTGGATATCAACCGAAACCGTTTTTGCCCTAAATTAATCAGTCAAGACACAGTGATCACAAGATTTGCCATCAAAGTCTCAACAGTTATTGCTACCAATTTTGTCTTCTGCGATTCACGAACAATTTGCGGCTAACAATTACCTTCATTTTTCAAATATACTTTGTCATTTTGTGATGATGGTTCGAATACTTTTCTCGAAATGATTTGATGGATTAATTGCAGTTTAGTGCATATTCAAGTGCACCAGACGAGATTGAAATTTGTGGATCAAATAAATGGTTTGCTACTTATTTCTCGTGTCTTATGTGAAGCTCCATGAAATTTGCAATTCGCATGCGACAATTAATGCATGAATATATTCCGAGCTTTCAGAGCTTCTTTGGAAAATTTCCGCGGATATTACGAGACCAGTGAATTCGCGTAATGTCGTACCCGACGATATCAACCCGATTTCCATGCGCCCTCATTAAAGCGCTCGACATTCGCGGTCCTCGTAATTTAAAGTAATCGTCGGTCGAAGCTTTATACCGTGAACGTACGGGCACAAGCGTACGCGTTTCATTAGCGTGGGCAAGGGAGGGAAGAACCAAGAGAGAAAGAGAGAGAGAGGAAAAGCATAGAGTGCACATAGTACAAGATAGAAAGCGAGCTAACGCGTGCGGTACGTCCCAGATAAATAATGGGCTATAATGAAACATTAATGACGTGGTCGATTTGAAACAACTATGCAAATGCATGTTAAATGTTATATTTCAAGCGGTTTTGTGTGTGTTAAATCGTCTATGTCGCGGTTCGCGCGTGCCACCATGAGAACATTCAAGTATCATTGTCGTGCCATTGAATCGACATTAGGGATCAATTTGTGAATTCCTCATTTTGTCACCAGTTGGATGCGCACTTTGATAATATGCATACTCCAATTTGATAGTTTGAATGTTTAGCTTGCATTTGTACATCAAGTTAAGTAATCACAATAATGCGACATCATAATCGAAATTCGCATTATTGTGCTAATTGATTCTGCATGATTTTTTGTAATTTGCAACGCACAAGCGTTGCAAATTACAAATTGATTTGTATACATTCTGATATTATCTCAAACTCCCAGTTGTTGATCGGCAATGGGAAGAGGATTCTTGATGTCGGTCAGACTTTGATTTGTACTTAAAAACTTGAATGTGGAAAAACCATCTAGTCATTCAGAATTCGATTTGCACTTAAGACCTTGAATTTGGAAAAACCTTGTCGTCATTCTGAATTCGATTTGCATTACAAACTTGAATTTGGAAAAACTTTGTAGTCATTCTGAATTCGATTTGCACTTAAAAACTTGAATTTGGAAAAACTTTGTAGTCATTCAGAATTCGATTTGCACTTAAAAACTTGAATTTGGAAAAATCTTGTAGTCATTCAGAATTCGATTTGCACTTAAAAACTTGAATTTGGAAAAACCTTGTAGTCATTCAGAATTCGATTTGCACTTAAAAACTTGAATTTGGAAAAATCTTGTAGTCATTCAAAATTCGACTTGCACTTAAAAACTTGATTTTGGAAAAACTTTGTAGTCATTCAGAATTCGATTTGCATTACAAACTTGAATTTGGAAAATCCTTGCAGTCATTTAGAATTCGATTTGCACTTAAAATCTTGAATTTGGAAAAATCTTGTAGTCATTCAGAATTCGATTTGCACTTAAAAACTTGAATTTGGAAAAATCTTGTAGTCATTCAGAATTCGATTTGCATTACAAACTTGAATTTGGAAAAACCTTGTAGTCATTCAGAATTTGATTTGCACTTAAAACCTTGAATTTGGAAAGACCTTGCAGTCATTCACAATTCGATTCGCATTACAAACTTGAATTTGGAAAATCCTTGTAGTCATTCCGAATTCAATTTGTACTTAAAACCTTAAATTTGGAAAAACCTTGTAGTCATTTAGAATTCGATTTGCATTACAAACTTGAATTTGGAAAAACCTTGTAGTCATTCAGAATTCGATTTGCACTTAAAAACTTGAATTTGGAAAAATCTTGTAGTCATTCAGAATTTGATTTGCATTACAAACTTGAATTTGGAAAATCCTTGTAGTCATTCAGAATGCGATTTGCATTACAAACTTGAATTTGGAAAAACCTTGCAGTCATTCACAATTCGATTTGCATTACAAACTTGAATTTAGAAAATCCTTGTTATCATTCACAATTTGATTTGCATTACAAACTTGAATTTGGAAAATCCTTGTAATCATTCAGAATTCGATTTGCATTACAAACTTGAATTTGGAAAAATCTTGTAGTCTTCATGTTTTTCAGAACTCGATTTGTACTAAAAAAAATTTGAAATTCAAAAATCCTTGATATCTTTCCGAATTTCTTTGTAATTGAATTTTTTAGGTGAACGCTATATTTGAAAACTGTCTGGTCGGAAAAGTATTAAAACGAAAGCTTTTGTTCAACTTGCCTCAACCAACACCGTCACGGGTTCATCTGTCAATTATAGCGCGACGTCACGCGATTATCGGATACCCAATTAAATTCCCGACGTCAATTTTACGTTCTGGTCACGTATACAGTTTATAGCGTTAAAAAAATTCTAAAAGTAAAACTGGTGCAGAGCCGAGAATCCGCGAGAACTCGTGAAAAACTGACATGGATGGGGCTCCGAAGCTCTGTTTTTTTTTGCCTCGCTGAGTTTCGATGAAATGAAGTACCCCCCGACCCCCATTTCCACGTCGCCCATTCGTCGACATCACGTGTTTGATGCGTGCTGGTCGTTCGTTCGGTCACAACGTCGACGCGGATGGTTGATCGAGAAAAGTTGAAATTTTTTCGATAACCTCCGAGCAAATATTCCCATGAGACAATAAGCGGTACAGCTATTGGCACCTTATGTTCATTGGCCTATGAAACACCTCAAAAAATGGAAAGCAAAGCTAATGGCTGGAAAATTTAATCTTTCTTGAACAAAATCTTTCAAAAAATTCATAAATCATTAATTCACATAATTATGGCAATCAGTTAATTAATAATGATGGTAACAAAATTTGTTTGAGCGAATATTTCCATGAGAGAATAAAATGTACAGCTATTGGCACTCTATATTTATTGGCCTATGAAATACTTCAAATAGAAAAAAAAAGTGTTAAGTGTGTCAATGATTGGGAAATTGAATCTTTCTTAAACAAACATTCAATCAACCGACACATGAAACTTAAGGGAGTACAAATATCGTTTGATCAATTTATATTTTCATAAATCATTAATTCAGTTTATTAATAATGATGGCAAAAGAATTTGTTTGATCGAATATTCCCATGAGACAGTAAATGGAGTAGTTATTGACACTCTATATTTATTGGCCTATGAAATACCTCAAATTAAAAAAAAATTGAAAGTGTGTCAATGATTGGGAAATTGAATCTTTCTTAAGCAAATATTTACTCAACCGAAACATGAAACTTAAGGGAGTACAAATTTCGTTCGATCAATTTATATCTTCCTAAATCATTAATTCAGATAATTATGGCAAACAGTTTATTAATAATGATGGCAAAGGAATTTGTTTGTTCGAATATTCCCATGAGACAGTAAATGGAGTAGTTATTGACGCTATATTTATTGGCCTATGAAATACCTCAAATTAAAAAAAAATTGAAAGTGTGTCAATGATTGGGAAATTGAATCTTTCTTAAGCAAATATTCAATCAACCGAAACATGAAACTTAAGGGAGTACAAATATCGTTTGATCAATTTATATTTTCATAAATCATTAATTCAGATAATTATGGCAAACAGTTTATTAATAATGATGGCAAAGGAATTTGTTTGTTCGAATATTCCCATGAGACAGTAAATGGTGTAGTTATTGACACTCTATATTTATTGGCCTATGAAATACCTCAAATTTTAAAAAAAATTGAAGGTCTGCCAATGATTGGGAAATTAAATCTTTCTTAAGCAAATATTCACTCAACCGAAACATGAAACTTAAGGGAGTACAAATTTCGTTCGATCAATTTATATCTTCATAAATCATTAATTCAGATAATTATGGCAAACAGTTTATTAATAATGATGGCAAAGGAATTTGTTTGATCGAATATTCCCATGAGATAGTAAATGGTGTAGTTATTGACACTCTATATATATTGTCCTATGAAATACCTCAAATTTAAAAAAAATGGAAGGTGTGTCAATGATTGGGAAATTGAATCTTTCTTAAACAAACATTCAATCAACCGACACATGAAACTTAAGGGAGTACAAATATCGTTTGATCAATTTGTACCTTCATAAATCATTAATTCAGATAATTATGGTAAACAGTTTATTAATAATGATGGCAAAGGAATTTGTTTGATCGAATATTCCGATGAGACAGTAAATGGTGTAGTTATTGACACTCTATATTTATTGGCCTATGAAATACCTCAAATTAAAAAAAATGGAAAGTGTGTCAATGACTGGGAAATTGAATCTTTCTTAAGCAAATATTCACTCAACCGAAACATGAAACTTAAGGGAGTACAAATTTCGTTTCATCAATTTATATTTTCATAAATCATTAATTCACATAATTATGGCAAACAGTTGATTAGTAATGATGGCAAAAAAAATTTGTTAGGTTGATCAAATCCTTTACTCACCAACAGCATCGACTCCCATGCCATCCACCGAATAGGCAATGGTGGTCGTCCTTCAACCTTGAAGTAGTCCGCGGCGTAAGTAACTCTACCAGGGCCGAGATCAGAAACTTTTACCGTGTAGTTTCGATGTACCAAACAATTTCTGAAACACATTTATTCCAGGCGTGATATTTACTTTGCCGAATTAATGTCCCATCAACTTTAAGAAAGTTTACGAAAAGGAAGGATCAACTTAATTTCATTACGATATCTGGATCAAGTATTTCGTATTCTATTGTATGTAGCTATCATTTGAACGATTGACAGTTTTATGAGGTCTCTCAAAATGTTGTTTGCGGGAATAATTGATAGGTAATCATATATCATAAAACAAAGGAAATTCGGTAAATTAATTTGCGCAAATATGTCTTCGAATTACACTTAAATTTTTTATTAAATATATACCAAGTACACACGAGCCAGACGGTGAAAATGTTCCAGTTGGAGGCGGTAATGAGGCTTTTCGCACAACTTTTTCGTGTGCCTGGAGTAAGTGAGATTTGTTGGCTCAGGTTAACCAGTAGTTTTAATTTTCATGGCACGAACTCTTTTCTCTAGCTCGTTGCCGCTCTCAAGGTACTCATTATCGGTCCATTAATATTTACTAGGAACCATTAACAACTTTGTGAGTTCACCATTCCTCTTTTAAATCCTGCCTTTCGTGTTCACTCGAGGACAAGGGTAACCTATATTAATGCATGCATGAAACACAAGCTTATTAATTGCAAAATGAATCTACTATGAAATTTTGTCTTTGTTATTAAATAATTGACTTTTATAATGAATTTTCACTTCTATTATACGCATTAAACCATATATGCGTCAAAATTCATGTCATCTTGATCTCTCATGGTATTACTGTAAAATATATATGGGGCATTCCATCCCGATTCGACCTGGGTCTGACCCTCGACCTCCCCGATTTGGCTTGTAATTTTTTGTAGGTTTTGTTAGACCCTTAAATGCACCAGATTTTATTTTTTTATTTTTTCTATGCAAATTTTTTTTTTTTTAATATTTTTTTAAAGTGACATATCGAATGCCCTAATTAAAAAATCTGAAAAAATTCTGAAAAATACTTTGTTGAATATCAAAATTTTCTAGCTTATAGCCAAAGTGGGCAAAATTTTTCTTCTTATAGTTTTTGAGCTTTTTTGATTTAAAAAAATTATGAAAAAATAGAAAAAAAGTTAATCTACTACAAGCGATTGGTCAAACGTTTATTTATGTGAACTCGGATTTTTTAGAATTTTTTCAGATTTTTAGGAATTTGTCAAATTTTTCTGAACTAAGACTATTCCAGCACCATACGCGCCACATTCTAGCACCAGCATGCCATAATTTAAAAATCTGAAAAAATTCTGAAAAATACAGTTTCATATACAGAAATGTTTGACAAGTCGTCCATAGTAGTTTGATTTTTTTTTCTATTTTTTTATAATTTTTTAAATCAAAAAAGTTTAAGAACTATGTGAAGAAAAATCTTCCACACTTTGGCTCTAAGCTAGAAAATTTTGAGATTCAATAAAGTATTTTCCAGAATTGTTTCAGATTTTATAATTATGGCATGCTGGTGCTAGAATGTGGCATGTATGGTGCTAGAATTGTCTTAGTTCAGAAAAATTTGACAAATTCCTAAAAATCTGAAAAAATTCTAAAAAATCCGAGTTCACATAAATAAACGTTTGTCCAATCGCTTGTAGCAGTTTAATTTTTTTTCTATTGTTTCATAATTTTTTTAAATAAAAAAGCTTAAAAACTATCAGAAGAAAAATTTCGCAAACTTTGGCTATAAGCTAGAAAATTTTGATATTCAACAAAGTATTTTTCAGATTTTTTAATTAGGGCATTCGATATGTCACTTTAAAAAAATATTTAAAAAAAAATTTGCATAGGAAAAATAAAAAAATAAACTCTGGTGCATTTGAGGGTCTAACCAATCGTACAAAAAATTACGAGCCAAATCGGGGAGGTCGAGGGTCAGACCCAGGTCGAATCGGAATGGAATGCCCCATATATTTATATATATTAATATTTTTAAAAGTTATAAAACCCGATCTCAAAACACAACTATTTATCTAGAACCGTATTAAAAATTGTATCCAAATTTCGGCTTTAAGAGATGAAAAAAATAAAACATCACTCATACGAAAAATGGGGTAATTAAAAAGTAACATGTGTAGGGAACGGCTTATTTTAGGGTGGTGCACAAAAGCTCCTCGAAATGGATTGTTGCCCGGGGACAAGCCACAATTTACCTGAAATTTGTTAATATACATCGCCACGATTAAATCCATTATTCGCGTTTACACCCTTTCAGTATTGGCCTGATTTTTTTCGCCTATAATGTTCAGCCGAGGTGCGTGACAAAGGGTATCATTATTAAGCTTTACGTTGGAGAAATAATTCTGACGTGGGTTCCTCACGCTTTTACTCTATTAAATCGTAAAACTCCAAGTATACTGTAATCCCTGTAACATGTATTATAGAGGAGTTACGATGTTGTCCAAATAATCTGTCTTTATATACTAAAATCTTAATGAGATTTAGTCAGTTTGTTAAGAAGATTAAGTGCCCTCAGAGGGATTAACTTTTTTTTTTTTAAGGAAAAAGCCAATTAAGAAAAGGATTAACTAAACTTTGTCGCTCATTCTCGAGTAAAAATGAAAATAATTTAACACTACTAATAATAATAAATGAATATTGGTGATGAGATCCAAAAGGCGTCTAAAAAAATGAAGACCACTTTTATAATGATCTATATTTTTTTTTTATTGGTATACGAAACTGACGATATATTTTAGGTCCATCCAAATATCCTCTTCCGAATTTTTCAAAATTCCTCTTAGAAAAAAATAAGTATAATGAATTTAAAAAATTGGGTAAATGAAAAATGGTAAATTAATTTTTATTTAACTATTTTTCGTTATTAATGAAAATTAGTTTCATTATTAAGGAAAATTAATTCTTATTTAACTATTTTTCATTATTAATGAAAATTAGTTTCATTATTAAGGAAAATTAATTCTTATTTAACTATTTTTCATTATTAATGAAAATTAGTTTCATTATTACGGAAAATTAATTCTTATTTAACTATTTTTCATTATTAATGAAAATTAGTTTCATTATTAAGGAAAATTAATTCTTATTTAACTATTTTTCATTTATCCAATTACATTATTAATGCCAGTAATTTTTTCAGTCGCGATTTTTTAATTTTTATAAAATTATTATTATTGTCTGCAGAATACTGGATATCCAGATAAAAAAATGAACAACCATTTTGTTGAGCAAAATGACATAGACAAGAGAACAAGTTACTTTTTAGAGCCGGCATTTACTCGAATGCGGTACAGTCGCTCTATACATTGTGCGGATTGTGACTGTACAGTTCATTATAGCCGAATAGACCAGGCAAAGTACGATACGTTGGGCGATAGCACGAGTAACGCGAAGGGTGAGATTGTCGGGTGTCGAGACAAACGATAAAACGATGAACTGAGCTAATGGAGCGATCTCGGTTTCTCACCGCCTCATAGTAACCCTCCGGAACGACGTACATACGTATACTCTGCTGTACTAAACTGCCTTTACTCCTCGCAAGAACGCTTCATCCTTTTCGGTCACGCTTATCGCGTCTTCCTTTGCAGATATAGCATTTATCCTGAGGCACATTGGTGTTTCAATTACGGTTTTGTAATGGCGTAACGTGGCCACTGTTATTGAAAAAAAAAGTTAGGGGCAAAACGGGCAGCTCTATTAAAAATCGGGATTGGGGGCAAAACGGGCACCGTCTTAACTTGGGTGGGGCTAAAAATAGCGAATGATAAAATTCAGAACTACTGAAATTCCGAAATTTCAAATCAGCGAATGATGAAATATAGAAAGTCTAATTCTATAACAGATTTTAATATAGGTTATTAATGATTAAAAATTTTAATATGTTTAAGTAAATTTATATAGCGAATGGCAAAATCGCGAATTTTGCATTCGCTATTCTAGCATTCGCTATTTTGGCCCTTCGATATTTTACATATTGAGGTTTCATTAATTCAAACTAATATATTATCTACATATTTAATTTATATTTTTTAGCTATTAGAAATATAATATTGTCCACATTTTTTTTAAACATTTCGGTTTTCGAAGTATTTTGAATCAAGATTTTAATTATTCAAAATACCGATTTTCGTCATGTAAAGATTCGAATAAATATATACTTTTAATTAAAACATTTTACCAAGACAGATATGCGCCTTAGTAATCTGTCAAAAATAAAAATTTCGTATATTCATCTGATCGCTACTTTAATGTTCGCTAATTTGAAATTTCGGAATTTCAGTAGTTCTGAATTTTATCATTCGCTATTTTCAGCCCCACCCCTTAACTTTCGTAAAAACGATTTGTCTCAGTTTTTTACGTTCCTTAGATAGGGAAAGTGCGGAAAATACGTCAAATTGGTGATGAAAAAAAATTGATAATCTTCATCAGATCAGAATTTTTTTAACCATCCGTTCAGAACTTTTTTTCGATACTTTGTTGAGCAAAGAAAAAAAAATAGTCAAATTAATTTTTCAAAAAATTTATAATCAAATTAATTCATTGAAAAAAAAGTCGGTATGTCATAAAGAAATTAATTAGAACGAAATTCTCATTTTATGATTTGGTGCCAATTTTGACCCCGATACTTATATTTAGCCGGGATGCCTGTTTTGCCTCCCTGCCTCTTTTATGGACATCACCAATTATTTTCCGAAATTTTCAAGTAAGAAATGTCAGAAAATTGAAAAAAGTCGTGTTCGAAAAAGTTGAAACGATGCCCGTTTTGCCCCCAATTGTCATTTTTAGTCGTAATGCCCGTTTTACCCCCATCTGCCCTAATATATTTGTAATTCGTGACTTTCTCATCACGTTTGTTACTGGCGTGAAGTTTTTATCGTAAAGTTATTGGGATATAGTGACGAATTAGATAAATAGTATTTTGAAAATTTTGTACATTAATTTTAATCTAAGTCTACGAAAATAGGACGATTTTTTTTTCCAAATCTGATGAAATTCTTCGTGTAAATCAATAACAACACTTTTCACAATTTTGCAACAAAAAATTAATTGATTTTTAAGAATATTGTACAATTAATTATACACATAAATGAATGACGCAAAGCGGCGATAAAAAATATTTCATAACGATTTTTATTTTCATTGGATCAACAGAATATTTATTTAATGAAGAGAAAGTTTGCTTTATGCAAATGGAAATGTATATTTTTTAACAAGGCCTCATAAAACAAATTTAATTGGTTACATTGGATGAAATCAATTTTTTTATAGAATTCGAGATACATCAAATAACCAACAAAATTTATAATAATAAATATATAAATTTTCATTGAAAATTTATGCTTCAAAATGCATTACATAAAAATCACTCAATGATTTATTTTTATTCGGCATTATGCATAAAATTATTTCCAAGAATAATTCACGTTTCACAATATGATTATTTCTCTCTTGAAGTGATGTGTGAAAAATAATTTCCGTTCACGTAGTATATTCACTTACCTCGTCGCAAGATCCTGATGCACAAAGTCCATCTCTTCGAGGTACTTCATGCCTGATGCTATTTGAGTTGCCATGTATATGAGAGTGCCGAAGCTGTAACAAAAATCGAATGAGACGTTGAGCCCACTCACTTTCAATATATTTCTCTAGTAGCATGAGTGCATTTTCTGATGCATTCAGCATACGCGAGACGTAGCTTCCCGCATACTATTTCTCCGCTCCACCTTGAAAAGTCGCTTACTACTGCCAACGAAGGCATTTTCAAATGTGGAATCTTCAAAGTACCAGCATAAACAGAGGAGGTGAGAAAAGCCAAGGGGAAAAGAGAAAACACATGTGTGTGTGTGTGTGTAGCGCTGTTGAAAGTCGAGAGGTACGCAGAAGTTATATTTTAACATATGCACACAGTGACGAAAGCTCTGTCGTCGTCGACATTCAGTACTTCCGTTAGAGTTCCGTCTTAGACTTTCCAGATGCGGCTTTCACTACCTCGTTTATGTCATCACGCACATATGTGCAGGTAAATCAGAGAGTTCGACATGTGCGTCAACTTCGTAATGGTATATAGATGTGTGCCTCTAATATGTGTCTTCCTGCTTTTACGCATCGCTGATAAAAATTCTAACGTCGTCGCGTAGCACTTTTCTTTGAGAGAAAAATTTTAAAAAAATAAAATAAACTGTTTAAAATACTGTTAATTTTATTTATTTGTAGATGTACAGCGTGATTTAGAATCATGGATAAAGTTTTCAGTAGATTGATATGGTTACGATCATGCTCAGATCAAAGTTTCTTTGATGGTTTTTATAATTGACAATAGTTATTTAATTGTCAATTTAAACATAAGGATCAATCGGAGTATCGCCTCTAATTGGTCAATTTGTTCGAATTTAAAATACGTAGAATTTAATAATTATTGGTAATTATGGAAAAGGGATAATAAATTTTACTCTAAGGAGGATATGCAACGAAAATGGATGTAAATTATTTAGACATTTTTTCTGAACCACTTCCTTTGGTGTTTTGGGGACTTTTGAGGGATCTTTCCAGTGTGACGACCCGAAAAATAACCTATTTTCACGATTTTTTTTTGGAAGGTTACTATACGCCGATCAATCTGAAATTTTTATGACATATTAAGGTAATCATGAATGATATAAAATGATTTTTTGTAAGACGATTTTAATTGTTTAAATATTTTTTTTTTAAATTGTTGAAAATAATGTTGATAAAAAAGATAACCTCATGGTGGACATCCTAGGGGTCGCAAATTTGATCGAAAAAAAATCCAAAGGATTATTAATTAGTATGCGTTTGGCTATCGCGCTATGGAGGCTTTTTTTAAATAAAAATTGACAAAATGGCGGCAGTTTGAACAAAAAGTACCGATTTTAGCCGTTTTTTTCGACAGTTTTTCTTTAAAAAAAAATGGGAAGATTAAAAAAATGCTTCCATAGCACGATAGAGAGTAGCGTGAAGAATGTTCTCCTAAAATTTGAAAACGATCGGTTGAAAACTGTTCTCTGGAGAATGTCCACCGTTTTGAAAAATGTCGTTTCGAGAAAAACGCGTTTGAAGTTTCGAGTATAGAAATTTCATATACCTAAATTGTGTACTTACTACTAATCAGCGATGGCAGGTCCATAAAGTATGTCAGCGAAGTATTTCGAAATTCGCTTTAAAAATTCACCTAAATAAAGTCATAAGAAAAAAAAATGGTAAAAATAAAACACTTCCTTTAAAAAATCTTAAATTAAAACTTCATTAAATACATAATGAGCATTATAATTCTGCCATTTTATAAAGACATACAGTGCACCAAAATGGTGTGAGGTAAAAAGTAAAATTTTTCACTTGTCGTAGGTTTCAGCCCAAACCGGTGAACAAATTTTAGTATTCGATGTCTTATTTTATCTGTCGAAGAGTGCATTCTGCATTGAATATAGGAATTTTTATTTCAGCTCTTTATGACAAAGCTATGATTTTAAATGTGTAAATAAATCTCTCTCTATTAAAAACTCACTAAACAATTGGTTACAGTAAATCTAATTTTCACTGCATCCAAAATCGCTATATTCAATCCAGAATGCACTCTTCGACAGATAAAACGAGACATCGAACACTAAAATTGGTTCACCGGTTTGGTCTGAAAGCTACGACAAATGAAAAATTTTACTTTTTACCGCCCACCATTCTTGTGCACTGAATGTCTTTACAAAATTGCAGAATTATAGTACTTGTTATGTACCTAATGATGTTTAAATGTAAGATTTTTTAAAAGACTGGTATCATTTACAGAATTTTTTTTCTTATGACTTTTTTTAGGTGACTTGGTCCCCTTAAGTATTATGACATGAAAATCCAATTTTTTTTCCACGAAAATAGCTTCTTCTATGAAAAAACATAAACGACAAATTTCTCCAGTTTTCTTTTTTTTTTTTTGTTATAATTCACAATCTATTCGTTGTCAGGTTTTGTTCTTGAAAACTGATTAAGGTAAAAATTGCTCTTAGTATTGATCCAGATCTTAGGCACAGCAGGCTTACGTGCTTCGAGCTCGCTTATCAACAATGTATATCATTCCAGTTGTATCGAATTACTCGGTTGTTCACTCCATTTACCATCGTTCGAGCGTTGTAGAGGTGCGTAAACGCGCTCTATATCACTGGTACACATACTCTCGCGAACTAGAGCTATTTGCACAATGTAATTTCCGGCGATGTCTAATGGGCATACCTAGAACACCCCGGGGCCAGTTTGATAATTTTGTCAGAGTTGCGTGGAGGCACCTCATCGTCCTATCTTACTCTCTACATGTTTGGTATATACATAGAATAATATATATCTATATATATATATATAATCTCTATCTCATGTGTTCAGAAACATTAGCATACGAACGTAGTTCTCTCAATCCACGCAACTTCAATGTATTCGAATGGATTAATCGAGTATATGCTAAGACAGTTGAATATGAAGTTCACCCCTTTGCTTTCTCATAGAGGAAGTTTTGTTTCTGTGAGGACATTTTGTTTCCAAATTTTTGGTTAATGATCTAAATAGTTTTTAACAAATAAAACAATGTGAAAGGAGGTTGGTATAGAATTTTGAGCTAAATCTATGAAGCAGTTCGGATTTAACAAAATTTCAAATTTTCGAAAAAATTATGTTATTGTTCCAATTCAAGTCAACTTTTATATCGCATTTTTTATTTATTAAGATATCGAATTTTGGTATTTTCTATTTTTCTCAAGTCGCATATTCTATCCCAGAAAATACCGTTTACAAGCCTTTTTACTATGATTTAAAAAGAAAGTAACTTTTTTCCCTTTCGGCTTTCAGAATTCACAGATCCGACTCTCGGTTGGAAAATCCAACCTAAATTTTCGTTTTTAAAATATCGAATTTTGGTATTTCCTATTTTTCTCAAGTCGCATATTCTACTGCAGAAAATACCGTTTATATTAAGGGGAGGGAGTCAGGTCAAAAAAATTGATTTTGGAAATTCAATATCATCCAAATCCTATTGCATATAAAATTGCCCAACACACTATATTGTTGGTACTCGATTAAAGGATTTTTTACTGTCGTCTGCCTTGCATATGCTTTTCAATATTATCTTAAGCAAAGTTCTTAGGTTTTCCATTCTGCGCATGGTTCAGATCAAACTACTCGGCAGATTGGAATGGTTGACGTCTCATTTTCTTCTTCATGAAAAGATACACCGGCTAAATGGAGCAAACTATTTTTTTTTATTCTGAAAGCAAAGTTAATCACTGATTTAGAAAATAGCATAAAATTTATTTATTAATAATTATGTTACTTAAAAAATATTACATTTTATTAACATTTGCTCCATTTAGCCGGTGTATCTTTTCATGAAGAAGAAAATGAGATGTCAACCATTCCAATCTGCCTAGCAGTTTGATCTGAATCATGCGCAGAATGGAAAACCTAAGAACTTTGCTTAAGATAATATTGAAAAGCATATGCAAGGCAGATGACAGTAAAAAATCCTTTAATCGAGTACCAACAATATAGTGTATTGGGCATTTTTATATGCAATAGGATTTGGGTAATATTGAATTTCCAAAATCAATTTTTTTACCTGACTTCATCCCCTTAAATACAATCCTTTTTGCCATGATTTAAAAAAGCGACTTTTTTCCGTTTCTGCTTTCAGAATTCACAGATCCGACTTCAAGTAAAAAATTCTTAGTTTAAGTGACTACTTTTATAATTCCATAAACTATTATATCGTTCCTCCAATTGACTTCAACCAGTTGTAACTTTTTTCTTCTTCTTTTAACAAAGTGATTACCGATATGCTCGTAAAAACAACAGACTTATTTTTGTAGTGGAATGTAGAAACAAAATGTATTATTACCTGAGAGTCTTGGCGGTGTGTACAGTCGACGTCTCGGCAATGTGGCTTTGCAGATATTGATTTAAATCGCCGCACTCGCCGTTTTCCGATACAATGCACATGGGATCATCCTCGAGACTAGCACCGAGTAACCTCGCCACGTTGCGATCGGATACCCGTGCCAACCTCTTCGCCTCCTGTTGGAATTCTATCCTAAAATACATCAAGGATAGGAAAAAGCATTCAGAAGTAATATCTTTATGGCCATCTACTTATACGTATACTGTATTTTATGCTATAATAAATATATTGATATATAGTATATATGGGGGTATCGTTCAGTATCGTAGTGGCTGACTCGTTTCCGTACTGCTTGCTTCGGGGAAAATGTTGAATACACAATACACAAAACGTCAACGTCCTGTGGCTCCTCGCAGTCAAACCTACGTTCAGTTTCTCTCTTCCTCTACGTATATATATATTTATATATATATTTATATATATGCTACTTTGTTGTGGGGTGGATAAATCTCATACATAGTACCATTGTACAGATAATACATGTAGTATAATGCGACCCATTCCATCGTGAACACTGGAAAGTGTTTGTGGAGATCGCTATTCGATATATTTTTGTGACCAAGCATTGATGTCTTGTGTGATCAAAGAGAACGCTGAGATATATATATTTTATTATATTACTGGGAACGTTTACCGACAAATTATTATCATTCTCTTCCAAGCCCACAAAGTTCAGTGATTGTCATGATAACGACACTCGGTACTCCAATATTTGAGCAATTATTAGCAATTTGGATGGAGAGATACGAAAATGGATTTTCGGAATGTAATATTTATTTAGCCAATCCGACTAAAAGTTCTGGAATACGGAAATTAAAACCGTTGAATCAATAACGAAGATTGAGAAATTGATCGCAATGTTGTAATTAAGTTTCCAATGATGAAAATATTGAGTGACCCAAGTTCTGATGTAACTATTATCAGTTTGGATTGAAATTTGCTGAAATGGAAAATCCTCAATGGACTGCAAGTGCTAAGGGATGAATAGATGATTTTCTGTTATATAGAAGTCAAATCCAGCGAACAAATTCGGTATCCGAAATTCTATTGTTGAATCCGTTGAAAGACCTGAACGAAGATGGTAAAGCGGAAGACATTTTCCCGATGCACACTGGCACTATTTACGCTTGGGAAATTGATTGCAATAGGATAACTTTTATAAATGCAACAACGAAACTGACTATCCCCCTGTTTTCCCTGTTTCTCTTTGAGAACTTGATCACAATGTTGCAATCATTGCGATTAGGTTGATCGCAAGTTTCCAATGGTGAAAAAATTCGGTGACCCAAGTTCTCTTGTAACTCTTTTCAGTTTGGATAGAATTTTGCTGAAATGGAAAATCTTGAAAAGACTGCAATTACTCAGGAGATCGGCTGTTTTTATGTCATTCAGAAATGAAATCCAGATGGCGAACAAATTTGTTATTCGAATTTCGGTTGTTATTAGTCAAATCCGTTGAAACACCAGAACGAAGATTGTAAACTGGAAGACATTTTCCCAACGCAAACACGATACTCTTGCACTGTTTACACTTGGAAACTTGATCGCAACAAGACACCCGGAATCATGGAGTTTCCAATGGTGAAAAAATTCAGTGGCCCAAGTTTTCTTGTAACTCTTTTCAGTTCGGATAAAATTTTGCTGAAATGGAAAATCTTGAAAAGGCTGCAATTGTTCAGGAGGTCGGCAGTTTTTCTGTCATACAGAAATGAAATCCAGATGGCGAACAAATTTGTTATCCGAATTACGGTTGTTGTTAGTCAAATCCATTGAAAGACCAGAACGAAGATTGTAAACTGGAAGACATTTTCCCAACGCAAACACGATACTCTTGCACTGTTTACACTTGGAAACTTGATCGCAACAAGACACCCGGAATCATGGAGTTTCCAATGGTGAAAAAATTCAGTGGCCCAAGTTTTCTTGTAACTCTTTTCAGTTCGGATAAAATTTTGCTGAAATGGAAAATCTTGAAAAGGCTGCAATTGTTCAGGAGGTCGGCAGTTTTTCTGTCATACAGAAATGAAATCCAGATGGCGAACAAATTCGTTATCCGAATTTCGGTTGTTATTAGTCAAATCCGTTGAAAGACCAGAACGAAGATTGTAAACTGGAAGACATTATCCCAACGCAAACACGATACTCTTGCGCTGTTTACGCTTGGAAACTTGATCGCAACAAGACACCCGGAATCATGGAGAAACAAGAAACAGGGCTAGTAGAGTGGAGTCGATACACTACACACGTCGGTGGTACTACAACCTGAGTATCCGTAGAGTTGGAAACCTGGACTACGATGGTTGGAACGATATAGCCGTGGATCTTGTAGCTCTATGGCATTGCGATGCTCGTCGAACGTCCAATTGCATCGATATAATCCGAGATCCGCTTCACCCCGGTACGACTCGTGGCGGTAATCGAATAAGGTCGCGCGCACAATCTCGCTCTCTCTCTCTCTCTCTCTCTCTCTCTCTCTCTCTCTCTCTCTTTATCTTTCTTGATGTCGATGTTCCAATGGACTCCGTGAAAAGACAAGCAATCGTGGTAAGCGGAGGTAAAGTCGATCTTCCCCATCTGAGAATGCCGATTTTCTCACTCCTCCTCTCCAGATGATAGTTCAGAACTCTATATAGTGTTACAAGTGTGTACATATATGGGGCATTCCTGGCCAACTCAGTAAACGATCAACCCTGACCCCTTCCAATTCACTCCATAATTTTTTATACAATTCTACATGCTCGAAAAAGAAACTTCTTTTTTTTACTGAAACTTCTTTTTTTCATAAATTTTTGCGCGCCAATTTAAAAATTGGAAATTATTCTCAAAAATCCTGTATTAGATATCTAAATTTTTCAATCTATGACCCAGAGTGGGGAAACGTTTGCGTCCATTTTTTCCAAATAAAAAACCGTTATAAATGGAAAGAAATTAAACAAGATGGCAGCTCATGTTCGGTTGTTGCTTAAAGTTTTTATACATAACGCAAGATCATGTTAGAATTTTTTTGCAGCTTTTTTTTATCGATAGGGTCATAGCTCAAAAATGTTGATACCTAATACAGGATTTTTGAGAATAATTTCAAATTTTTAAGTCCGGGCGCAAAGTTTTTATTTTACAAATTCATGAAAAAACTTAAAAGGGGTTTTTCGAGCATTTGGAATAGTATAAAAAATTATGGGGCGAATTGGAAAGGGTTGGACGCTTACTAAGTTGGTCAGGAATACCTCATATATAAATATATATATATATATATACATATATAAACTGGATCAGTTGTACATAGTATAGACTGAGACGAGGAAGTAGTCACGGAAAAGTCCGGAAGGTGACACTACAGGTCACTGTAGAGGCGAGTGAAACTATCGTTAGCCTGTCACTCTGAAACTTAGCACAGCGGCTATAAAATACTTATACAGCATTTATAAAAAAAAATCGACTGAATTTAATTAACAACACGAGCTTCGAAATAAATAATCTGATTATTCTTTCCATGAACGGGAAACAGTATGAGTACAAATTCAATAAATTTCCATTACATTATACTAAGATACTCATCAATGGTTCACTTCGTGAGGAAAAAAAATTGTATTTTTTTGTTGTTGGATTTGTGCATTATAATTACTGAAATTAATCTAGAAGTTTTAATAACAAATATGTGGAAGTGAGCATGATTGATTAAAATATGTATTCAGTCCTCCATCTTTGCTATCTTGTCATATTATTTAACGTCAATTTTAATGAATTTACTGAATTAATTAAGTACATGCATTTGTGTTCTGATTCGTTGGCGGTGTTGTCAGTCACTCTATTATAGGCACCAAGTCCAAGTATTACAATTTTTTCTTTATCTCCACCAATCTTAGTTTTATATATACACGGAGAAAAATCATTTGTTAGCATAGTGACAGCAAACTTTATTTGTGGGCCTAAAAAATGTATTTGCTGGCCTAGCAAATCTTTCTGCTGGTCTAGCAAATTTTTTGACAAGCCTAGCAATTTTTTTTAGGCTAGCTAATTAGTTAGGCTAGCTAATTAGTAAGGCTAGCTAATTAGTTAGGCTAGCTAATTAATTAGGCTTAGCTAATTTATGTTAGGCTAAGAAATCGGGCTTTGCTGTCACTATATTAGCAACTGATTTGTTGATGCAACAAAAGTTTTCTCTCCGTGTATCTTTTCCTTGAATCAAGTGGACCGTTTCTTTGAATCAATGAAAACGTCTCTTTGAAACAATGAAACTGTTTCTTTATTATATGCTTCCTAAGTAAATATTTCTTTACAGGCAATGAAATGTCCTCTTTGAAATTCAAATGCAATATTTTATTGAAATCAAGGAAATAATTCGTTGAAATCAATGAAAAAAAAAAATCAATCCACCCATTCCTTTGGCGTCAATGAAATCTTTTCTCTCGGTGTATACTGAATTGTCAATTGCACTTTCTATTTTAATAGGTCGTAATTGCTTGATGTACAGACACATCAATATCCCTCGATGTTCTAAAAGCTTGCAGATGGATTCAGACTCTCTTAGATTCATCGTTTCGCTAACCCCATTCCTCGCCCGAGTCTTCCTTGCTTACCGAGGTTAATGGATTCACCGCATCAGAAGCCCCTGGCGGGTTTCCGACAGATTCGAATCACGCGACGAACCCCCGAATTCTCAGCTCCAACACGAGAGCCCCATACCACTTTGAACATCGTTCCATTCCCGTCCAAACCGCGCTTCTCATGGTTATTTGATCGTCGGGAGTTTACGTATATGTATATTTAAATCGTCAATAGCTTTCAGTGACAGACTGAATGAACTCTTCCTCATTCCAATGGTGTTAGAAGCTACCTGTCCGTCTCTCCTGTTTCTAGCAGAACTCAGACTGCACCGTATAATAGAGAAGAGCGGGGCAAAATGACCCGCGTGAAAATAATTATGGCTGCTTGATCAATTAATTCAATTTATTAAGCAGCTACGGTCGATATTTATTAAAAGATTTGCATTAGTAAAATTTGATTTGGGCTTCGGTGTTAGATCCGAGATGTGGTTCGCAAAAATGCCACCATTAAAAAAAATTAACCGGGAATAGTCGCATACGATGAAAAAATAAATATTAAAAATAATTATTTTAAATTTTGATCATAAATTGACATTTCTCAAAAATTGTCATTTTGGAGACGTGTTAAGACGAAAAATCTTAGAAAAGTTCTAAGCGATTTTGAAATGGATTTGACATCAAGTTTTATGATTAATTTCAGGGCAATTATTGCGCTGAATTTCAATTGTACATTTGTCTTATTAATTTTCGCAAATATTTTTCAAATTAACAAACGCCAAGTTTTTCACATTTCGTCTCGACTCAATGCGCGCGACGAAATAATTCAAATTCTCATTAAAAAATTTAAAAAATATTGTTCCACTTCCCGTCTATGCTCAAAATGTTCGGCTTTATGTATTTTACAGATTATTTCAGAAAAAAATAAAAAATGTCCAAGTTTTTGAAAAATCGATTTTTATGTTTATTAATTAAAAATCATTTTTTTACATAAATTTACTTCAAAATGAAAACCTTTTATGTAGGTTTTTCTTACCATACGATTTATATCCAAGAAGATACGGGCGTTTGAAAGTTTTTAACCGCAAAGTTTAGAAATTCACAAGTGCGTGAAATATGCATATTTCGATGAAAAATTTGAATGACTAAAAGAATAATTAACTGTATAGACGATGAAAAGGTGGTCCAATCGGTATGTAATACTCCAAATATACCACAAGTTAAGTATTCGATATAAAAAACAATAGATATTTATATTCTATTAAATTTAATTTCAAAGATATCATGAGATTAATATAATGGCGATTAAATCATAACACACCCACATAGAAAAATATATATGTAACATATACGTTAAATATATGGCGCCAAAAAGTTCTATATGCTGCATATATTCATAATATATGGGATATACGTATGGAAAATATGTAAAATATATTTCATATACGTTTAGCGCCAAAAAGTTCTATACGTCGAATATATCGTGCATATATTTCTATTTCCATGTGGGACAATTCTCTTATTTCAGCGTACGCTGGTGTCATTTTGATGAGGTGTGCCATTATGCCCCTGTTTCATCGTGCCCCGTAGCCATTTTGCCTCGCTATTCCCTAATGCATGTGTCTTTGAGTTTCGTCGCGCAAAACTTGTCTCAATCGTTGCTTGTAGTACAGTTCCAACGTATAGGCTACAGTGTTCTGAGAAATAGACGCCTCTAAATCTAGAGTATGAGTTAGATGTGGTGGGAGAAGTGAAGCCCCCCCGAGAATCTAGTCACGTCCGACGTTCATTACGTAGTAGGAAATTGCGATATCAGTTTAGGAGAGGAGCAGCATCCACGTCTCTCAAGCCCTGTTTTCCCTCATGCCTTCTCTGAATTTCCTTCTTCGGTTGGTTTACTCCTTCAGAATATTACTATAGCATCTTATTCGGTTTCGTTCCAACGTAAAGCTTCGGCGAGATATTACTGTATGTTCTGGAGAGAATTCAGCGTAAGCAAGATGTGTGGAAAGTACTATGTAGAATCGTGTGGGAATACATCATTTTCTTTTTTGGTCTCTCCTTCTGTAGACAGGATTTTCTATTTAGAAATCCATGTGGGTGTATCAATTTTTTTAGGTTAAAACCATATGTGTACTATTGCTGATAAACTTTTGCTTGGGAGTTTGATGCAAAAATTGTATGACCGATATTGTTGTGGCAATAATATCAATCGATATTAAAGCGATTTCCATCTGTTAGATAATTGAGCCAATTCTTTTCGGGCAAAGATAAGATATGGTAGATGCACCGTTTGTGACTAATTTTCCAGTTGTGGTCACTTTTGTGTTAATTTATTCCAAATGTATTAATAACTCGACAATAATCTCACAAATTAACAAGATTGTCCACTGGATTTACTTTAGATTCAACAATATTTATAATTATGTCCTCTCAAACTTAGTGTCCTAAACTGAACCAAAGGTGATCAATAAAGGTGAATCTACCCTGATTTAAAAATCCGTAGGATGAAATAGAATCTAAGGACCCTAGAATTCCTATCGAGGATCTCCATATTTTTATTGAGATAGTGACAATCTTCTGCGCAGTACGATAAAACAATAATTAACACTCTTACTCAAAATCATTAAAATTTACCAGAATAGATGTCTAAATCGGACAATCAGAAAGGTTCCATGACGTTATCTAATACGACAAAATATCACGGACAAAACATCACAAAACAAATTATCACACGGACAAAATATCCTAACCTAACGAACCTAAAGAACAAATATAAGAAAAATACCAAACTAATTAACTCCCTAATAAAACGAACACCAATCTAACTGACGCCCTAAAGAACCTACAGAAGAAATATAAGGAAAATACGAAACTAATTAACTCCCTAAAGAATCGAACGCGAACCTAACTAACGCCCTAAAGAACCTAAAGAAGTCAGTATAAGTGGATGATTCGCGTGATAATTTGTCATTGTGATTATTTCTTATTGTGATATTTTGTCGTTGTGATTTTTTCTCATTGTCATATTTTGTTGTGTGATCAATCGTCCGCAATATTTCGTCGTGTGATAATTTGATTGTTATATTATGTCGTGTCACCATCAGAAAAACATTGTCATCCAACAAATTGACAATATCAAAACGTACCTCAGTGTTTCCGAGGAACAAGGTCTAAGTGATTTGACGACAACAAGTTCGCTGCTGGTGCCCCTGAAGATTTCGTCATATCCGGGAAACCTATCGACCTCGCAGAGGTGAATGTCCCCGTAGTAGCCACAACCAAGACTCTCAACAATGTTGAGCCTTTCCCGTGGGAAGTCAAAGATGCAGCAAGTACCTCCACTACCGCTGCTAATACCGCCACCTCCGAGACCAAGGTCCTCATCGTCCTCATCCTCGGTGAGCATATCCTCGGGACTGTAACTTGCCAGACTGCTAGATGCTTTTGCGCTGATACTCGCCGGTGCTGGTGGTGTGTTAGGACTCGGTGGCGACGGTGGAAGTGGTGGCAATTCCGGGCTCTGCAATAATAATCAATAAACACATCTCACCTTGGTTGTAGTCGTAGTTGAAGGCGCAACTGTGGCTAACACTCAGCCGATGCCGTTGCCCCCTACGTTCAACCCTCGGACATTGGCCTCCCTCAATATTCCCCGTCCCTCATGACGCTCAATCGAGTACTCATCCCAGGAGGATCATCCACGACACTCTCTCAGCCACGCTATATCCCCGTACAATTAATAATCCGGGTGATACGGACAGGCATTCAATCAATATTGCTTGACTGATTGGGGCGAACAATTTATGATTGTTCGCTAGAAACTTTTTCAACTGGTTTTCCAACAGATGGTTGGAACATATTCGTCGATGGGATTTTTTCACTCCACGATCAAACAAATGCTTGTGATGACAATTAATTGCACTTGTAACTTACTTTGTTTCCATTTCCGACATATTCATCAATGATTCAAAATGGGGAATGTATTTATGTTACATTTATACCAAAATAGTAGTAGTAAAATGACATTTTATTGACCTCTTAACAATCTGTATGTATCACCTTATTATTATTACTATTATTATATATATATACCAGCGTAGAGGCCAATTGGCCTGAATGATCGTTCCTTATTGATTATTATACTTAATAGATTGAACTATACCAAAATATTAAATTGGAGAATTTTTTTTTGTTCTGGATAATGAAAATCAATAATTAAATTACAATCTGATAATTCAAGTCATCAATGAGTCAAAACCGGGAATACATTTATGTAATATTTATATCGAAATGTAAAAATGTAGTAACTTTCTTTTGTTCTCGATTTGTTTCAAATTCATCGATGGGATTTCCACTCGACGATCAAACAAACGTTTGTGATGACAATGAATTGCACTTGTAAGTTACTTTGTTTCCATGTCCCGTTCCGTCAATCGTTGGATATTCATCAAACATTCAAAACCGGAAATGCATTTATGTAACGTTTATATGAAAGAATTAAATTGAAGCAACTTTTTTTTTTTGTTCGCGGTAACGAAAATCAATTATTAAATTACATTCTGATGCCTGAAATCATTAATAAAATTGCAATCCACTGACAATGTAACATCGATATTCGGAATAGAATTATGAAAGCTAATTGTAAAATAATATTCTGCTCATCCTATATATACGATATCAATTAAAAAATTCAATTATACCTACTATTGAATCCAACGAAGGTCTATCGAAATAATATTTTTGACAGTATTGTTTGTAACCATGAAAGTTGAGGAAATTTTTTTTCTCTTAAGGGGAGGGAGTCAGGTAAAAAAAATTGATTTTGGAAATTCAATATCATCCAAATCCTATTGCATATAAAAATGCCCAACGCAGTATATTGTTGGTGTTCGATGAAAGGATTTTTTTACTGTCGTCTGACTTGCATATGCTTTTCAACATTATCTTAAGCAACGTTCTTAGGTTTTCCATTCTGCGCATGATTCAGATCAAACTGCTAGGCAGATTGCAATGGTTGACGTCTCATTTTCTTCTTCATGAAAAGATACACCGGCTAAATGGAGCAAACTATTTTTTTTTCATTTTGAAAGCAAAGTTAATCACTGATTTAGAAAATAGCACCAAATTTATTTATTAATAATTATGTCACGTAAAAAATATTACCTTTTATTAATATTTGCTCCATTTAGCTAGTGTAACTTTTCATGAAGAAGAAAATGAGACTTCAACCATTCCAATCTGCCTAGTAGTTTGATCTGAATCATGCGCAGAATGGAAAACCTAAGAACTTTGCTTAAGATAATATTGAAAAGCATATGCAAGTCAGACGAAAGTAAAAAATCCTTTCATCGTGTACCAACAATATAGTGCGTTAGGCATTTTTATATGCAATAGAATTTGGATGATATTGAATTTCCAAAATAAATTTTTTTGACCTGACTCCCTTCCCTTAAAACTCTGTATAAATGATTGTAACGAATCTCCATAAATGTGAAATTACATTAAAAACGCATAAAATTTGACAACTTAAAATACGATCCACTTGTGGAACAGACGTCATTCACTTCGTGTGAATTTTATCTCCGCCACGAATTTATTGCAACGATAACGTCAGATAGGGGTGCAATATATTAATGCGATTATTAGGTGAAGGTAATGAGTGAGATTGGAAAGTTGGTAATAATTCTACGATATCTTGTTAATGACTAACGTTAAAGTTGTATATAAACTGCGGTTGGATAATGGTAGTGAACACATACAGGAACGAGGCGAGCCACGGGATGAGGATTAATTATAATATGAATAAATTGCGCTACGCGAGAGCTCTCGCACTCTCGTAATTCTTGAGGCAAACTTACCTTGCATATCTCCGTACTGGCGTAATACTTTTCCGGTGGCGGTGGTATGGGCGGCGGATTACACGGATATTCCTGAACCGGCGGAATTGGCCTGGCAAGATTGATTGCCGTGTTAAGCAGCAGCGGAATGATTGGCTGATGCTGTTGCTGCTGCTGTTGCTGCTGGATGGCTACAGCTTCCGGAGTTCCTATTTGTTTTTTTTTTTTTTTTTGGTGTTTAAAGCACCAGGGGTCGGTAGTGTCGGTGTTGGTGGCGGTTGCAGGCGTATTGGGTTGAACAAAAAAATGAAAACCCAGAAAAGAGAACAGAGCAACAACATTATCATATACCTTTATGCTTATCCCCAGCTGTGGCTTACAAACAGAAGCGCCATGAGTTTACGTTTTGTCCAAGAGGTATTACGGGATAAAAAATATCGCAAGCATATTTTTTTTTTTTTTGCTGTTTCTATACACCATCCTCCAAGCTATAAAACATCACTCATGGTTTTCTCGCAATGTCACGTTAAATGTTCTATATCGAAAGAATAAACATGTATACGTAATGGATGATATTGTACACTATGCACTAGGATTGTACATTTGTAAATGAGGGAAAAAAACGTGAAGAAGCTAGTTTTTTTTTTAGTTTAATTCAGTAGAAAGCTTTGGCGCAATTTTGCTCATACGATGGAGAGTTGATGGCATTACGTACGTTAGTAAAATGATGTGCGAAATGTATCGAGTCAATTGTGCACACATGCGCCAGACAATTAATTGATTAGACCAACCAAGTTATTTGTTAGGCTACCAATAACTAATTAATTGGTTAGACCAACCAAATAACTTGGTTGGTCTAACCGATTAATTGTCTGGCGCATATATAACCAAGGCACTTGGTTGTTCCAACCAAGCCTTTTTTTTCGTGTGTTGAATAATGATTACTACTAATAATTTAGTATCGCATACAGAAATGATTAAGCAATTTTTTTCAAACATCACATAAAATTCTTTAAAAATTCATACGTATTCAGAATAATCAACGAATTATTTTTTCTGAAAAAAATAGTTCGTTTTTTGGGTAAACGAATTTTATATTTCCGTTCTCTCGATTGACTCTGAATCTCCAGCGGAGTTACACTGTACTACAAAATGACTACCTTAAATCATCACGGATTCCCATATTTGATGCATTCGCTTTGCAACATTCCAGTGTCATTCCAGTCAATTTTACGTACAAATTCGAAAATAAAATTCCTGTGTTTTCATATTGAAGCGCTCCATTCCGGTAAATTCCGGAATATTAATCGAAATACCAGTAATTTCACTCCACCATACAGCTGCATACCATTTTTATTTTTCATTTGCTACTAACAGAAATGCTCAACCGATTTCCACAATAGATTCTCTGTTCTGACTCGAGCTTTAAGAAATGAAAAAGAACGAAATAAACAATTCCTGTTTTACAAAGTTATTATTTTTTAAAATTAAAAAATTATAATTTTCTACACTGGAGAAAAGTCTTCACTGCGGGCGGGAAATGCCAATAGACAGATTCAATAGATATTGCAGAGAAGTCTTTATTCCCAGCTTGTGAAATAATTTTATTTGTTTTTCAGATCAGCAAATTTTCCTGTCAGATTTTTTTTATTTTTTTTTATTGCCCAGTGGATATTCAACTTTTTCCATCTCAAATTTCCTCTAAACCTGATTCTCCGTCAGGTTGGTTAAATAACTTATAAACTGCCACTCACATACCAGAATGCAACTGACATGGCATAAGATTCGGATAGAAATATGTTCGGACGGTGATTTTTATTTCTCCCCGAATCACGAATAAACTACAGCTCTATAATCTTGCGGCTGAACATATTAATTTTCAATAATTTTGCTTCAAATTCAAACGCACACTTTTTTTTTGTTCGGTTCTTAAGAGAACCCAGTTACCTAAAAAAAATCATGAGATAATATTTTTTATTGATGACTCTATTCTTTCTAAAAATCTTATATTTAAACATCATAAAGTACACATTAAGTACTATAATTGAGCAATTTTGTAAAAAAATATGAAACTCCAGAATGGTGTAAGATGAAATGGAAAACGGGATTTTCATTCCCGGTGTTTGTAGCAAAGTTATGAATTTAAATGAGTATTGAAATGTTTATTTATTAGAAACTCAATGAATAATGGGCTACGATTAATCCAATTTCCACTGCATCTTCGATCGCTATATTCATTCCGAAATAATCTCCCTCACAAACAAAATAAGACATCGGAAGTTCAAATCTGTTCACTGGTTTGATTCGAAAGCTGCGCAAAGTTACAAATTTTACATTTATATGCAATTACATACACCATTCTGGTGTTCCATATGTTTGTATAAAATTGCATAATTATAGTAGGGGAGATGGGGGCAAAACGGGCATCGCGACTAAAAATGACAATTGGGGGCAAAACGGGCATCGTTTCAACTTTTTCGAACACGACTTTATTCAATTTCCTGACATTTCTTACTTGAAAATTTCGGAAAATAATTGGTGATGTCAATAAAACAGGCAGGGAGGCAAAACAGGCATCTCGGCTAAATATAAGTATCGGGGTAAAAATTGGCATCAAATCATAAAATGAGAATTTCGTTCTAATTGATTTTTTTATGATATACCGACTTTTTTTTTCAAAGAATTAATGTGATTATAAAATTTTTGAAAAATTCATTCGACTATATTTTTTTTCTTTGCTCAACAAAGTATCGAAAAAAAGTTCTGAACGGATGGTTAAAAAAATTCTGATCTGATGAAGATTATCAATTATTTTTTCATCACCAATTTGACGTATTTTCCACACTTTTCCTATCTAAGGAACGTAAAAAAGTGAGACAAATCGTTTTTACGAAAATTGAGACGGTGCCCGTTTTGCCCCGAATCCCGATTTTTAATGGAGCTGCCCGTTTTGCCCCCATCTCCCCTACTTGATATGAAGTTTATGAAGTTTAAATGTAAGATTTTTAGGAATACTAGAATCATCAATAAAAAATATTTGCTGGTCTCTTTTTTTTAGGTGCCTTTAAAAAAAATCAAAAACGCGCCAAAATGGAGGTTCGACTGTAGTCGCATAAACCTCGTACTTCGAGTACCTCGTACAGTGGATGTAGTACTAGAGAGCACACGGTCTAATGCTCGTGTACGTTACGGTAACGTGTTGTATCAGCTCTTTCGAATCGTGCGAGACCGATCGATCGGTTAGCAACGCCCAGAGTGCAATACGAATAAAAAAAAAAGAAAACTGCGAAAAAAGAGGAATAGCAGCGAGCTGCCTATAGAAAGTAACCACTCGCCGGATTTATTTTCACAGAGTGCGAAAGTGCGGTATGTACAAATGAAAAAAAAAAAAAAAATTTTGACCTGGACCAACGTAACCTGAGTTATCCGGGTGTTAGTACAAGGCAGGTAATCCTAACCCAGGCTATTAGCAGCCAAAAACATTCGTACATAAATAAAATGCGAAGACCGGGGCGAAATGGGCTCTCGCCGAATAAAAAACAAATTTCGACATTGGAAATGTCTTTTTAAACGTGGTAGATGATTTCCGCGTGATATCGGATTAAATGAGACTAATCCAAATTTCATATTAGTTATAGATTCCAATGTTTGAAAATGCAACGTTCTGTTAAAAAATTTTGATTAATGCAAGTGACATAAAAAGTACCTGTTACCACATAAAAACATGGCATATTTGCTAGATTGTTAAAATAGCTATTATTTAAACCATCTTTTATAACTATTACGAATGGATCCTACATTTTCATTTGACGCTTTTATACGAGAAATCAAAATAAGAAAAATCATTTTTGTCTTATATAAAAAGTGATGTACAAAAAATATCCTTTTCTATTGTCTTGAGTGTAAAATGATTAAAAAGTTGGGTTTTAGTCTATATTAAAAAGATTCTATTTGCTCTTCCCATAACGATTTTGTTTAAGAAAAAACAATAATAAAAGTTTCGCGTACATTCCGACGGCTTTATTTTTTAACACCACACTCCATTTTACCCCGGTGTCCAGAGCGCAAACCTACGAGGTGCCGGACGTTGATGCATCGACATACACGCGCCCGAGCGAAGGCCGTCCCGCTAATCGCCAGCCACGAATAATTTACAAGGGTTGAACGCACATAGAGTGAGCGAAAGGGGATGGAAGGTGGTGCGGAGATCGGACGCCCGAGCAGATTACACTCGGGCTAGAACTACCAGTGGTGACCAATCGCTGACCAATCGAGAAAGGGTGGAGGGTTTCCGCACACGGGGAATCTGTTGGTGCTGGATGCTTCAGCCCTTTCTCCTCTTCCTGTCCACTTTTGGTCCCAGGCGGAGTGAAACATAGAACAGGGGGTGATAGGGTTTGGGGTTTACCGTTTTCGCCCCCTTCCCTCACCCCATTTCCTCCCAGTAGGTGTACAGGGACTGTTCGGACGTGCGATTCCGAGTCCGGTGTAACGAAATAGTTTGGCGACTATTCAAACTACGCTTGGAAACCAGGTTTGTCGGTGCTCTTGGAAACCCGGCGGCGTCGCGACGTAAAACGCGTTCACAGGCGTTTTGAAGCGCTGTGTGCTTTCGCCGATCGCTTGACCTGGTATAGCTTTCCCTCGTCGCGCTTCTGGTAACTTCTCGCTGTCTCGTTCATGCTTCGTTCTCTCGGCGTAGTTGTTCCATACCGTCACGGAAAACCCGCGCTTTCCATCGTAACATGGACTATAGTCTTGCTATTGGTCTGTCTCTCTCTCCCTCTCTCTCTCTCTCTCTCACACTTTCGGTGGTTCAAGTTTCGCAGCGACGAAACTATCCCGGATGATTTTGGTGGCCCGCGGGTCTCCTACCTTCGTCCAACTACTATTATTCTGTTTCTGTACTGGTAACCCTCGAAACCCTCGTTTCAGCTTTCACCTTGCGCAGCAATGCACGGCAATTATTATTATATCCGGGGAAATGTTTGTCGAATAATAGCGTATAGCGCCTCCGGACTGCCGGGCTGACCGGTAATTTTGAGAGTGGTGCACCGGATATCAAAGTTTGGAGTGTCAAGATCTGTTTGTTTAATCGGAGACATTAAATTCGAATTTCACTTCAAATTCTTGCATTTAATCCGATTGTCATTATGTATTGCAATGTTATTACAGTTTTGCTTCACACGTATCATTCGTATAACAAAAAGTGAATCATGGTTAGGGTTCGAGAAAATCTGTCAAAACGGACTTCGTACCCAGCAGAAGAAAAAAGTCTCGGCAGGAGTCTTGCTCATAGTCTCGGAAGGAGTCTTGCTCATAGTCTCGGAAGGAGTCTTGGTCATAGTCTCGGAACGAGTTTTGGTCATAGTCTCGAAAGGAATCTTGGTCATAGTCTCGGAAGGAGTCTTGGACATAGTCTCGGCAGGAGTCTTGGTCATAGTCTCGGAAGGAGTCTTGGGCATAGTCTCGGAAGGAGTCTTAGTGAAAGTATCGGAGGGAGTCTTGATCATAGTTTCGGAAGGAGTCCTGGTCATAGTCTCCGAAGGAGTCTTGGTCATAGTCTCAGAAGGAGTCTTGGTGATAGTCTCGGAATAAGTCTTAGTTAAAGTCTCGGAAGGAGTCTTGGTCAACGTCTCGGAAGGAGTCTTGGACAAAGTCTCGGAAAGAGTCTTGGTCATAGTCTCAGAAGGAGTCTTGGTCAAAGACTCGGAAGGAATCTTGGACATAGTCTCGGAAGAAGTCTTGGTCAAAGTCTCGGAAGGAGTCTTGGACATAGTCTCGGAAGAACTCTTGGACATAGTCTCGGAAGGAGTCTTAGTCAATGTCTCGGCGGGAGTCTTGGTCATAGTCTCGGAAGGAGTCTTGGTCATAGTGTCGGAATGAGTCTTGGTCATAGTCTCGGATTGAGCCTTGGTCATAGTCTCGGAAGAACTCTTGGACATAGTCTCGGAAGGAGTCTTAGTCAATGTCTCGGCGGGAGTCTTGGTCATAGTCTCGGAAGGAGTCTTGGTCATAGTGTCGGAATGAGTCTTGGTCATAGTCTCGGATTGAGCCTTGGTCATAGTCTCGGAAGTAGTCTTGGAAGGTCATAGTCTCGGAAGGAGACTTTGTAACAGTCTCGGAAGGAGTCCTTGTCTAAATCTCGTAATAGCGTTTTTAAGCGCGTCTTAGAGCAGTACTCATTCCGAGACTCTGACAGACAATATTTTTCCACGCGGGATAAGGAAACGTTCCCACGGATCCTAGCGAAAAATGAAGATTCCTTAGAGTGATTAATTAAAATATAACCCCCTTCAAAAATGTACTATCGGTTCCGGGAAAATGGCGTCCCCGAATATGTAATATCGATAACAAAAAATATAAATATTTTATCACACTAAAGTTATTAAGTGAAAACTATTTATGCGACCATTTTTTTACTACCAAGTAGAATATTCTATTGTTACTCATGTTAATTTTAACTGATCGTAACTATTAAATAATTAATGCGACATTAAAACGGTTGTGTCGGCTACGAATAAATAGTTATTACTTAATAGTTATTAGAACTATCATTACTTCCATGAGTGCCAAGCTCGTTCGGTACAATGTCATCAATTACTTTTACTGTATACATGCAACGATCTCACGACACTACCAGTATCGGTACTAACCGGGATATTCAGAGCTGGTTTTGTGAAGCTGGGGCGTGGTGATGGTGGTATTGGTGGTGTTGTAGGCACCCGGCTGATACTGAGCTGGAAGAGGTGGGCAGATCGGTCCCTTGTCCTCGTTCTCTGCCATCGTTGAGACCTGCCGAATATAGTGGAGTACGTGGTTGGTCACGATATCGTTAATGCATGTGACATTTATGCGCGTCGCCGAGCAACCGGAATTCTCGTTGAGGTATAAGCGCATACATATCAACATTCATACATATAAATGGATGCACTCGACGCATGTATGCATATAGCACATTCCTACGTATAAATATATATGTACATAATATAACATTGGGGAATCGCAAGCTCCAAGCTGCTGGAGTGAAACGCGATGGTCACGTTATTCATAGCCGATGAAACATACACCTAACCCAACAGAATCAACCCAGTTGATTTCACTCTCGTCAGCTCGATAGAACGAATAAATGAGCATTCCTTTCTTCTTGTTATTGTCGGGTCTGCGGTCCTTAAGCGGCCTATTTGCTATTCACTCTTTCATTTGCGCTGTGCTATATCTGGAACTCCCCTTAAACTGGTCAAGGTTACTAGGTACCTTTTTTAAAATTAGTAATTGTTAACCATAATTCTGGAAACAAGAGAGAAAATTTAGCAGGAAATTGAGATACATAAGTGACTAGATTAACGATTAGCGCAAGCTTGAACCATTGAGTTATTTCCCCGAATCAATGGCTGCAAAACGATGCACCTTTTCGCATGTCGCTTCAAAAATGTTGTGTTTAAGCGCATGTGGCTCAGACTCAGTCGGTAACAAACCAGTTTCCCTATTTTCTCCCCATCTGTGAATATTGCGGACAAAAGCGAATTAGGTTTTCATGCCACTATCTATTGGTTACGAAATCCTAATTCGTTTTTGTCGGAACTATTAATAGTTGCGGAGAAAATAGGGAAACCGGTTTTTTACCGACTGAGTCTGTATCACATCTGTACCACATGCCCTTAATCGCAGTAATAGTGCGAACATCATTGCACAACAGAGTTGTATTTGCAACGACTTTGGATGACGTCCCCAGAACATCAGCATGAAGGGATTGGATCACAAGGAATAGGAAAATAGGATGAGGGATGTTGATTGTACCAAACTATGCAACGCGATATGTATAGACATGAAGTACACGTTTTGAGTTATGTTCATGTTATACGTATCCTTCTATCCAGAATATTGGGTGTCGTATGTGATGGACATGAATGTAGAAGTAGTTCGACAGAAGTGCGATCAGCCGGAGACGCAACTCCCTAGCATTTATTACCATACGTAGGAAATCGCTTCGGAGATATCTATCTTTAACAGTTTTGTTTGTGATAAGAATTTTTTTACATGGTAAAGATTGCTGCATTTAAGAAAATGGAAAGTTTCTCTTTTATCACTTCACAGTATTTAGGAGATTTGCAAGTCAATGTTCGTATTATTCCTGGAAACAAGTGGAGGAAATTCGTATCAGCAAGTTGTCGAGATATACAAATGAGCAGATTAACAATGAACGCAATCTGATCCACGAGTTGTCAATCCGAATCAATGCCTGCGAAATGTAACATCTTCCCTCACATCTCCTCCTCAGATTTCCGCACGTTAAATCGAGGTAATAACGCGAGCATCATTGTAGAGCAGAATCGCATCTATAGCCAATTTCGATTTCATACCCTGGACGTCTGGATAAAGGGATTGGACCATAGAGGATAGGACCTAGGATATGATGAGAGATATGGATTGAACCAAAGTATACGACGAGTCATCTGTGGGCGTGAAGCACACGTATTCAACGTGTTATACGTATATCCGCATATCTGGAACACTGGGCGTTGCACTCGGTGGCCTTGGTGGACATGGATGTGGAAGTAGATCGACACAAGGGTAGTCAGCAGCAGCAGCAGAAACTCCCTGGCATTTATTACCATACGTAGCAAATGGCTCTGGAGATATCTAGCTGCTACAGTTCTGGTTGTGGTAGGAATTGTCATGTGTGGTAGTGGTAGTTCCGTGCAAGGATTGTATGCGGTGGTATATGCGATGCAGCCTATGCCATAGCGGTGAAGCACACACGCCAGAATCCACTCGACGTTGAAATACGTCCCCGATGTGTCCAACAGCCAAGCTACACCTCGTCCCAGTCTACTATATACATCTCGCAAAGCCACATCTACCTTGGAGTTGTATACGTAGTGGCGACGAGACTATAGCACTCTCTGGGTACGTCTAATCTATCACGGAGATTATTGAACATAGCGTGTCTGGGATATCGTGTTTGGGATAATTTCGATGTTCGTATTGAACAGTCGTTGGCTCAATGCAAAGCATATCCTTCTCGTGCATCTCATATGCCAAATGTACATTCTACTGTCTCAGTCACTATGGTCTTTGGTTAGATTATTGGGACTCCATGGGTGACGTTGGGGTGACTTGGTATGGGGTCCTATTGTTACCAATTTGATGGAGCTTTCAAAGATGGGACATACTGGGTCGACTCAGTGGGATATGGGTGCCATGGTTGTGATCGTCCATTATTTCATTTGTGATGCCTCTACACGGAGAGAAATTTCTGTGTTTGACAACATAAAACGAGAACAACAAAAATCCTTATGTTAGGCTGGCAAATCTTTTGTTCGGCTCACAAATCAGTTTTGCTATGCTGACAAATTTTTTGTTCGGCTGACAAATCTTTTGTTCGGCTGAGAAATCTTTTGTTCGGCTGACAAATTTTTTGTTCGGCTGACAAATCTTTTGTTCGGCTGACAAATCTTTTGTTCGGCTGACAAATCTTTTGTTCGGCTGACAAATTTTTTGTTCGGCTGACAAATCTTTTGTTCGGCTGACAAATTTTTTGTTCGGCTGACAAATCTTTTGTTCGGCTGACAAATCTTTTGTTTGGCTGACAAATCTTTTATTCGGCTTACAAATCTTTTATTTGGCTTACAAATCTTTTGTTCGGCTGACAAATCTTTTGTTCGGCTGACAAATCTTTTGTTCGGCTGACAAATCTTTTTGTTGCGCTGACCAATAATTTTGTTAGCCTAACAAAACGATTTTTGTTGTCATCGTTTTATGTTGTCACGACACAGAAATTTCTCTCCGTTTACATTGAATATAAGAAGACGATTCGAATGAGAGAAATATGTATGTGACATTAGCGGAATGATTTGTGCTCTTACGGAGTATCCGAATAATTCGGGTTTGATTCTCGGTGATCACTATATGTTTTATATCATCGTTTGATCGTTACATATTTGAACAATATACTTGTCGTGTAATTCAATGAACGATCATTATTTTGGAGTAATGTCTATTGATTTTATGTAAAGATGGTTAAATTTTTTCATACTTATTGAATATAAAATATCATAGAAATTTACTGAATCTTTATAGTAAAAATACAGTCATGCCATGCACCTCCATTTTTTTAACACTTTTTTTCCGCAAGATTTCATAGAAAATTGCATTTTTATGTCGCAATTGAAATGTTGACCAATCTCTTCATAATAAGTGCTGATTGTTATTGTGAAATAATCATAAATTAGAATATTTATTAAATTACAATTAGTTATTATTCTAAAGGTAAAAATTGTAAAATTCTAATACTACTTCTAATCCGGAATATCTGATTCGTAGCTTATGAACTCAGTATTACCATCAAATTCATAACTGCTGGATATTTCAAACAGTCTTGATGGTCAGAATGGATATTCGAGAACTGTGAATCAATACTCGCTTTTTTTTCCTACAAAAAACCGTTATACAATGACCTCGTAAATCCCAATTTACAATACCCCAAAATTGATTGGAACGTTGGAGTCGAATTAATAGGTGATATGATCTCTTTGATTAGTGAATTTAGATTCAGTTACAATTTTGTTGAGCGGTATAAAAATAATAAAAATAAAAAAAACTAAAATGGAATTTTACCATGATGCATGTTTTTCTATAGACAAAAGAGTATTTCATTTTCCATCCTGACACGTAAATTAATATTGCGCAGCATCGGAAAATGTATTAATCTCCCCATATAGCGTTACTGCTACGCCGGTGGAGTTAACGAGTCGCGAGTTGAAAAATCGCACTATATTTAAAATATACGCTATATTTTCTGTATACTACAGTGTGGAAATTTCTTCTTTCTTTTTTTTTTCGTCACTCGTTCGTTACGTCGAAGTATCGACACCCTCTGTGAGAGTTCGTGGAAACACCTCGAGCGAGACCAGACTAGTGAGACAGAGATGCGTTTATAGGAGACCTCGCTTTTATTACCATGCAAACTACCTCGATATTTCCACACGTCGGCCCACTAAGCGTTGCATTGCGCCACCAATATATGGGGTATTCCTGGCCAACTCAGTAAGCGTTCAACCCCTTCCAACTCGCTCCATAATTATTTATATTATCCTATATACTCGAAAAAACACTTTTAATATTTTTTTAGATTTTTTCTACTCTAACTTTTTTTTCATGGTTTCCGGAAATAAAAAAAATGTTTTAATTGGGGCGCAACATTTTTTTTTTTTTGCCAGGTATACCACCGATATATGGGGTATTCCTGGTCAACTCAGTAAGCGTTCAACCCGTTCCAATTCGCTCCATAATTATTTATACTATCCTATATACTCGAAAAAACACTTTTAATATTTTTTTAGATTTTTTCTACTCTAACTTTTTTTTCATGAATTTTGGAAATAAAATAAATGTTGCGCCCCAATTAAAACATTTTTATTTAACGAATTCATGGAAAAAAGTTTCAGTAAAAAAAGAAAAAAAAAATTTAAATAATAAATAAAAAAAATGTTTTAATTGGGGCGCAACATTTTTTTTTGCCAGGAATACCACTAATATATGGGGTATTTCTGGTCAACTCAGTAAGCGTTCGACCCCTTCCAACTCGCTCCATAATTATTTATACTATCCTATATACTCGAAAAAACACTTTTTATATTTTTTTATATTTTTTCTACTCTAACTTTTTTTTTCATGAATTTTGGAAATAAAATAAATGTTGCGCCCCAATTAAAACTTTTTTATTTAACGAATTCATGGGGAAAAGTTTCAGTAAATAAAGAAAAAAAAATTTAAAGCCTTTTCCCGAGTATGTAGAATAGTATAAAAAATTATGGAGCGAATTGGAAGCTGTCATCTGTTCGACCGCTTCCATCTCGCTCCATAATTATTTATACTCGAAAAAACACTTTTAATATTTTTTTAGATTTTTTCTACTCTAACTTTTTTTCATGGTTTTCAGAAATAAAAAAAATGTTTTAATTGGGGCGCAAGATTTTTTTTGCCAGGAATACCACCAATATATGGGGTATTCCTGGCCAACTCAGTGAGCGTTCAACCCCTTCCAACTCGCTCCATAATTATTTATACTACCTATATACTCGAAAAAACTCTTTTTATATTTTTTCTACTCTAACTTTTTTTTCATGAATTTTGGAAATAAAATAAATGTTGCGCCCCAATTAAAACATTTTTATTTAACGAATTCATGGAAAAAAGTTTCAGTAAAAAAGCTAAAAAAAAATTTAAAGCCTTTTTCCGAGTATGTAGAATAGTATAAAAAAATTACGGAGCGAATTGGAAGCTGTCAGGGTTGAATGTTTACTGAGTTGAATAGTGTTCAGTGCGTGTGTGTGTGTGTATTTTCGTTGTGCGTATAATGTAGACCGAGAGCTTCCATCGTGTGTTAGATAACAACATGCAGCTTTGCACTCGTATTTGTTTTCTCTCAATACTTATACACAGTTGCAACACAACTCACGTCTGGTCTATCACAGTGATCATTCAACCATGTTGTGTTCCACAACACTGACACATAGCACCACGTAATTCAAGCTTTTTTCACATACCGAAAGTGGTTCACATTTTTCGAGCGACACGAGGGCATTTGTTTAATTTCTGTCACTCTTACAACTAGATTGTTGTTGTTCATTGATGTAAATAAATCGTAACATTAACTCGATCATACTTTCGGCTCAGTGAAGCCAATGAGTAATTTTGTGTAGCCGAATGGTCCTTATTTGTGAACTTAATTAACTGTATTTTGCGTTTTAAATACAACTTCATCAGAAATTTATCACTATTTTAATGAACGATGTAGCAATACAATACTTCTTCCTTATTTCGGCAACCAGATTCATTTATACAAAGATAGTTACTAATTAATATAATATTAATAGCTATAATAAAACATCATTATCATAAGCTTAATTATTTTTGTCCAATTAAACAATTTGTATCCACAGGAAAATGTTGCAGAAAAATTAAACAGGATCTACGAGTGAAATGACGTTTATTAGTCACATCAAAATATGCAGAATTATAGGGCAATATTTGCTGATGTTATCGATATGTTTCCGTAATTTGAGTGTAAATTTTTTTTTAAATTACGTTCCTCGACATTGCCGATAGTTTTCCCGATCAATGACGATGATCCACCGACTCATCCCCTATTTAATTGATATAAAATTGATATAAAAATTGAACAGGATCTACGAGTAAAATGACGTTTATTGATTACATCAAAATATGCAGAATTGTAGGACAATATTTGCTGATGTTATCGATACGTTTCGGTAGTCTGAATGTAAATTTTTTTTTTTAATTACGTTCCTCGACATTGGCGATAGTTTTCCCGATCAATGACGATGATCCACCGACTCATCCTCTATTTAATTGATATAAAATTGATATAAAATTGATATCAAAATTAAACAGGATCTACGAGTGAAATGACGTTTATTAGTCACGTCAAAATATGCAGAATTGTAGGGCAATATTTGCTGATGTTATCGATACGTTTCGGTAGTTTGATTGTAAATTTTTTTACTTTCTCATCACATACGGAGTATGGATAAAGAGAAAGTATTGCAATCCAAAAAAAAATCGACTTCCAGATTTTGATGGAAATAGATGTTTTGAGTGTCCTAGATTCCAAAAAACACATTACCTCATTTCTGTCCGTCCGTCTGTCTGTCTGTCTGTCTGGCGTCTGTATGTGCCGTCCGGAAACACAATAACTTTTGAAAACATCTATGGACTGAAATGAAATTTTTTGTGTGTCTTCTGCATTCAAATCCTGGTTTTGGTATTGAAATCCAATCCAAAATCTCCACTGCTTCTGATACTTTACCTTAAATACAAAATAAAAAAAAATAAAAATTTTATTTATTTTTGTACCGCAAGTTAATATAAAAGATATTATGCTTCAATGTGATACATACAAATAGTATTACCAGCAAATAAAAAATGAACAACAAGAGATTTAGTATATAGAAGATTTTGTTTTTTCAATCACCCACATAAGACATCTTAAACTGTTGTAAAAAATGTATTGCTTGAAATATGTTACTTTCTTGTGTTATTGTGTTACACATTCACTAAAAAAAAGATCTGCAATGATCTTGAGCAGTTTTCAATGATAACATACTATGAATATTTACACCATATGTTAGATTAAAATTTAAAAAAGAATGTAAAAATACAAGAGAAACACATTTGAGGTTATCATCACTCTTGATGTTAGACTATAAACACTCATGCACTCATCACATCATAGTTTTTTTATTTATTTTATCACTCGTATAGCATTTTATACCAATTCCAAATGCTGCTCATACACACCATAATATGCGAAACGTTGGAAATATCAAATAAAATGTAATTCCGACTGTCAAACTATCGCAATGCCGACGATAATAACATCAAAGGGAAAGAGAGATGTGAAGGCGCGCGCCGGCGCGCGATGTCACGCTCGCTTTCTCGCGCGCGCGAATTTCGAATTTACAAACGCGTTCTTGACAAATTATAGCTAAAAATGGAGATTACAATTAATGTGCGAAATTCACACATTATTAATCACTATAACCCAGTAAATTCACGATAAAAATTTTACACCAGTAACAAATTTTTACTTTTTCATCACATGCAAAGTATGTAAAATAATATTTAAAAAATAGGTCTAATTTTTTTTTTTTTTCAAAAATAGACCTAAATTTAAAAAAAGACCTAATTTTTTTAAAAATAAGCCTAAATAAGCTAATTTTTTCAAAAATAGACCCCAGAATTTTTGTGGTCAGTACTTGGATGGATGACCGCTTCTAACCCGAATAAGTCCCTCGATTCTTGACACGGCGGCGAAGGCGGCGGCGCGATCTTTTTATAATATAGAGAGATATTTATTCATATATAACTACAAAAACGAATATTACGAACTAACTTCACAAACTAATTTCACAAACTAATTTCACAAACTAACTTCACAAACTAACTTCACGACAGTAACGTGACGCCAGTAACAATCGTGATGAGAAAGTCACGTTTTGCGATCACGCCAGTAGCAAGTTTTTTTTAAATTACGTTCCTCGACATTGCCGATAGTTTTCCCGATCAATGACGATGATCCACCGACTCATCCCCTATTTAATTGATATAAAATTGATATAAAAATTGAACAGGATCTACGAGTGAAATGACGTTTATTGGTTACATCAAAATATGCAGAATTGTAGGACAATATTTGCTGATGTTATCGATACGTTTCGGTAGTCTGAATGTAATTTTTTTTTTTAAATTACGTTCCTCGACATTGGCGATAGTTTTCCCGATCAATGACGATGATCCACCGACTCATCCCCTATTTACTGGTCGTGTGAACGGGTTCTGATTATTATGCAAAACACAGGGAACAGCGTTTCGCCAAACGCCAACGATTAGTCAACCCAATGAACGTCAAAATACGTGCCAGGGATATCTAAACAGTTGTGCCCGGGTTGGTGCGACTACTGTGCGGGAAAGTACCTATGACCAGTGAACTGAGTCAACGTGGAACGATCTATTACGAAAGTCAATGAACACCGCACCACTACCAATATCGGTGGATCCCAGCAAATGTTTGTATGACATCGAACTGACTCGCCTCTGAACAAATGCCAAGCATAAACCGCAATTACTTCGTACACTCATTAACGACTCCCGTTTTACACAGCTACATCCTGTGAAGTCCAATTCTCCACCTAAATTGCGCCCGTTAATTCACGGAAAAGAACCTTTTACAGCCCGCAACTCTTTGACATTCACATTCTATATTTCATACTATGCAACTAATTAATCAGCGGTCACTGCGCTAGGATCAATTAAATACATTTAGTCCATCTATAATTACAAAACTTGTAAATACCAACAACAAGACAAATTTTGGCTGGAAACATTTTAATGAAAATGAATATGTAACAGAATTTGAACAAAATATTCGCCGTCAATTTAGTCTGTCAGAAACTGGCTTTAGAATTTTTTTTTCGATGGAAACTAATGTAAATAATTAGTCCGAGGCTTTTATAGTTGCAAAATTATAACATATTCAAGAGAATTCAAGAGAAAGCAAAATTCCCTTCGCGATACAAATTTAGTTGTCGAAGTTGTCTTATTTTCCATTTGCGTTATTGTTTTTGTTTATTCATCCATATTAAAAATTTTATTTGATTGATTCTATTTTATTTGTACAAACCTTGCGGCATTTGCTTTGCAGTAACTCATTAAAGTTGCACCTGACGTATAACGAGTTCGCGAAGAATACTGACGTACAGTACCAAAATATCCAAGTTTACTCTGAAATAGCAATCCACTTTGGGAAACCAATAATTCACCGAAAACATCAATCTATGTAACGTCCATTTAAAGATCCGGCGGAGCATTTGGTCCAATAATTTTTAAACAAAATGCGCTAGCTCAATTGGTAGATTGCAATTTCTAAAATCATGAAATCTTTCTAGATTATCACCGAGCGTGGAATTGTTGAACTTTAGAATGCTGTAGAAAAAGAAAGATTTTTTTTACAACCTCTTCCAATTGTGTCATAATCTCGCAGCCTTTGCAATAACTCGGCATTCCATCAAAACTTTCGGTGCTACCCGGGAAAAACGATTCATATATAATCATATATAATCATATATAAACTGCTCATATATGATTGTATATGAATTTTGTCTCTATATGATCATGCATGATCATATATGACTATGCATGATCATATATAATTGTATCTGGGTATACATGATCCTATATGAGAAAATATAATTGTGTATAATTGTATCTGAGCATATACAATCATATATAGTTATATGTGATTATATAAGACGATGCCTAAATAGATATAATCTTCTGAAGCATATAAGGTCAGTCATGATTATATATGATCATATACAATTGTTACAATGTAATTGTACATATATAATCGTGCCCATAATTATATAAATCGTCCGACGATTTCATTTCATATAGATTTAGTAACATGTAGACTAACACAAATTATTGAATCCTTAATACTCATATTTTTATTACCTTAATAATACATATTTTCGTAAAGTTGGATATCCATGTATTATGAATGGATATACATTTATAGAGATCAGCAACAGACTATAATCTGATAGGAACGCAAAGTATTATTATTAAGCACGGTAAGTTTATTTTTAGGAACGTTAAGGCGAATCATGAAACTGTAGTTCACACTCTACTACTTTCTCACTTCTTACTTTCAGGCAGTTTTGGTGTTATATATGGTCATATATAGGGTCATATATGCCAATGTATATATACATATAAAGTTATATACGCTCATATACATTTGTATATGGATCCACATACAATCATATATGCGCTAAAAATGGGCGATATATAATTGTATATAACTATATATGATCATATCTGTTCATATATAACATCGCAAGCTGGCGGTTTTGGTATTATATATGATCATGTATACCACTGTATATGTACATATAAACTCATATATGCTCATATATGTTTCCATATACAATGATATATTACGTTATATACAATTATATATAATTATATACAACTATACATGAAATTATATACAATTATATATGATTATATATGAACCGTTTTTCCCGGGTAGCGAAACGCACTCGTCTACAATGTAATACAGGAGGTAACGAAACGCTTGTGACCTTCGCCCTTGCTTATTGAATTCGTTATGAGCGGATTCTTCTTTTGTCTAATGCAGCATAAAATTCGCTATCCGTACTAATGTAAGCCCACAGAAAAGCTCCAGTTTTATTGCCACATTCCAAAAGGTTGGCTGGAGGGAAGCTCATTGGAATAGTCTATACGAATTCTACGCGACTTCCGCCCTTATCTGAGTGCAGTGCTTCGAGGGTCCTGATGTTTTACGGTGCATTGCGAAACTCCACATTTCTTTCTCTCTTAACTTCCAAAGTAGAAGAAGAAGTGAAATAAGAAGAGGAAAAGTGCGGGGCAGGAGGAGACATAACGATTTGGCGCTTTAGTTCAACTCTTCGTGTCAACCTTAGCCAGGAAATTAACATTTTTATACCAAACAATTCGTGGGCGACGCTGGAGGGCATGAACAACGATAAGACACAGAGTAGCTTGAATAAAGTACCTGCTGGGGTGTCGAATCGCTGTGAGTACACCGAAGAAGATCAGAGGGAAAAAAAGGAAAAGGGTGTTCCGTTGGTAGATTCCCGACAAAAATGGTGGCTGCAGAATGGAAGGTGTATCGTGTTATAGGTTGTATTCAGGATGCGCACACACTTTCCTCTTTCTACTCTAGATACCTTATGATACATAATATCCATTGATTTTTGTGTTGGCATAGTATAAAAGAGTGTAACTATAGATATAGAAGCGGTCCAAGATTTTCCAACGGTGGATAGGAAGTGGTGGGACTGAAGCAGCCATGAAGGAATGGAGGGAGCCAAGGGGCGGTGTTAATTTCCGTTTAGGGTGCGTTAGGGAGCGGCGACGACGAGATGCTGCTTGCCGTTAAGATAAGATAACCAGGCGGGTGTGCACGTACTGCCATCAGAGAATTCTCCCGCAGACAAGCTTTCCGTCGCCTACCTTCGTTCGTTTGGTAGAGCGTGAGGGTTCGGTGTTGGCTGAGTCTCTGTCAGCTTCTTCCGTCCTTGTTTTTCCTCACCTTCTTACTCATGCCAGTACAGCATATGTTCTGATGTACATTTCTCAGATTCAACTTTAGACCGTCAAGACTTTGTCATTGATTGAAGTTGACAATAAACAATCTTAGAACATTCCTGTACTCTTGGTTGATAAACTTGACACCACATGCTTAGAAGCTTTGATTTGTGAAAACGTCGAAGTGGACTTCAAATTAAATTTTTCCAGATTGAACTTTAGACCATCAAGACTTTGTCATTGATTGAAGTGGACAATAAACAATCTTAGAACATGCCTGTACTCTTGGTTGATAGACTTGACACCACATGCTTAGAAGCTTTGATTTGTGAAAACGTCAAAGTGGAGATCAAATCAAATTTTTCCTGATTGAACTTTAGACCGTCAAAACTTGGCCATTGTTTAAAGTTGACAATAATCAACCTGAGCACATTTCTGTACTCTTGGTTGATAGGCTTGACATCAAATGTTTAGAAGCTTTGTGCAGACGACAAAGTGGAAATCATATTAAAACAAATTTTTCCAAATTAAACTTTAGACCGTTAAGACTTGGCCATTGATTGAAGTTGACAATAAACAACCTGAGTACATCCCGGTATTCCCGGTTGATAGGCTTGACACCAAATGCTTGGAAGCTTTACTTTGTGAAGACGTCGAACTGGAAATCCAATCAAATCAAATTTTTTCAGATTGAACTTTAGACCGTCCAAATTTAACCATTGATTGAAGTTGACAATAACCAACCTGAGAACATCCCGGTATTCCCGGTTGATAGGCATGACGCCAAATGCTTGGAAGCTTTACTTTGTGAAGACGTCGAAGTGGAAATCCAATCAAATCAAATTTTTCCAGATTGATGTTTAGACCGTCAAGACTTGACCATTGATTGAAGTTGACAATAACCAACCTGAGAACATCCCGGTATTCCCGGTTGATAGGCATGACGCCAAATGCTTGGAAGCTTTACTTTGTGAAGACGTCGAAGTGTAAATCCAATCAAATCAAATTTTTCCAGATTGATGTTTAGACCGTCAAGACTTGGCCATTGATTAAAGTTGACAATAATCAACCTGAGAACATCTCGGTATTCCCGGTTGATAGGCTTGACACCAAATGCTTGGAAGCTTTACTTTGTGAAGACGTCGAAGTGGAAATCCAGTCAAATCAAATTTTTCCAGATTGATCTTTAGACCGTTAAGACTTGGCGATTGATTGTCGTTGACAATAATCAACCTAAGAACAACCCTGTGCAAGCTTTCCTCAAAGGTGCTTAACAGAAATCGTAATCTGAACCCTAATTGACATTCTTCAGACTTGATCTGTCTGTATATAAGAACAATCGAAATCAGGCTGATCTTTAACTTTGATTATATCCAACAAGGTCTAAATTCTTATTTGATCGTTATGAACATGAGAATACAACTATAATCGTTTTATTCCATTTGATCCTACATTCCCGGTTGGAATTTAGATCATCAAAACCTATATATATATTTTGAAATTGACGATAACCAGTTTGGGAACATCAATACACTAAGTTGACAGATTTGACAGACACTAAATACTTAGAACCTATATTTTGTGAAGACTTCGAACCAGAATCCGGATTAATGATAGCTCAAAAATTTGGAATGATTTTAACAGTAATCGTGATTTAAACCTTAATTGACATCCTACGGAGTTGAATTGTCTGAAGATATCGGTAATCGAAATCAGACTGATCGTTACTTTTTATTCCTCAGAATAATGTCTAGATGTTTGTTTGATCATTTTGTCTGGTCTTTAGAATGTAACTATAATCATATCGTTCTATTTTACTCGGTTTTTTTTAGTATTCCTTGTTATCTGGAAAATATTCGTAACGTTCCACGTTTTCCGGAACCTTTGAATATTGCTTGTCATCAAGAAGCGTCGTGTATTTTCGACACAGCGTTCTCGACCTTGGTGTGGCACGTTTTCCCGAGTAATCAGTAGTCTCCACCGTTGGCACCTTTCCTTCGTGATATCGTAGTATGTGTGTATATATATATATATATATGTATATATATATATATAACGAGGGCTGCAAAGTCCATAACGAGTGGCACACTCACTGACGTTGGGGCTTTTGGTAACCAGCTGTATGAAAGCTACGTGATAATGAGATGAAAAGTAAAATAAAAAAGAATGTAAATTGCAGGCAGCGAAATTAAACGGCGTGTGCTATTAAATATTTCTTTCACAGTGTTCTCTCTTGACTAAAATTCTTTGTACGCTGCTACTGTGCGAAGACAGGTCTATTCGCATTTATCTCGTAAATGCTTGAGACCCGCTTTTTAAAGTCGTTGTTTCTCTCTTGTCATGATGAATAAGCACAGTCTTGATTTGGCCTTCGACTATTTTGTCTTTATTCTCCCGCACGCAGATAATTTTCGGTTAAGGACCAACCAAGTAATTTGTTAGGCTACCAATTTCTTGGTCGGTCTAACCAAGTTACTTGGTTAGCTTACCAAGTGACTTGGTTACTTGGTAAGTAATTTGTTAGGTTACCAATTTCTTGGTTGGTCTAACCAAGTCACTTGGTTATTTTACCAAGTGACTTGGTTACTTGGTAAGTAATTTGTTAGGCTACCAATTTCTTGGTTGGTCTAACCAAGTCACTTGGTTAGCTTACCAAGTGACTTGGTTACTTGGTAAGTAATTTGTTAGGCTACCAATTTCATGGTTGGTCTAAACAAGTCACTTGGTTGGTCTAACCAAGTCATTTGGTTGGTCTAACCAAGTCACTTGGTTGGTGTAACCAAGTCACTTGGTTAGCATACCAAGTGACTTGGTAAGTAATTTGTTAGGCTACCAATTTCTCGGTTGGTCTAACCAAGTCACTTGGTTGCTCTAACCAAGTCACTTGGTTGATCTAACCAAGTCACTTGGTTGGCCTAACCAAGTCACTTGGTTGGTCTAACTAAGTCACTTGGTTGGTCTAACCAAGTCACTTGGTTGGTCTAACCAAGTCTCTTGGTTAGCATACCAAGGGACTTGGTAAGTAATTTGTTAGGCTACCAATTTCTTGGTTGGTCTAACCAAGTCACTTGGTTGGTCTAACCAAGTCACTTGGTTGGTCTAACCAAGTCACTTGATGGGTCTAACCAAGTCACTTGGTTGGTCTAACCAAGTCACTTGGTTGGTCTAACCAAGTCACTTGGTTGGTCTAACCAAGTCACTTGGTTGGTCTAACCAAGTCACTTGGTTGGTCTAACCAAGTCATTTGGTTGGTCTAACCAAGTCACTTGGTTGGTCTAACCAAGTCAGTTGGTTAGCATACCAAGTGACTTGGTTACTTCGTAAGTAATTTGTTAGGCTATCAATTTCTGGGTTGGTCTAACCAAGTCACTTGGTTAGCATACCAAGTGACTTGGTTACTTGGTAAGTACTTTGTTAGGCTACCAATTTCTTGGTTGGTCTAACCAAGTTACTTGGTTAGCATACCAAGTGACTTGGTTACTTGGTAAGTAATTTGTTAGGCTACCAATTTCTTGGTCGATCTAACCAATTAATCGTCTGGCGCATATATAACCAAGGCACTTGGTTGTTCTAACCAAGTCTTTTTTTGCGTGTAGCCAAATGCCAGTATCTATCCAACAAGTGGGTTGTTTCGTTGCAATATATTATTATATCTACCATGAATAATTTTTAAGAACCCATAATTTTTTTCTTAGCTTCACCGAACATTTTACTGCACGATCGCAAGTTTACCTAAGGAAGGAAAAGTTTAGCTCATAAAGCTCGCAATCAATTAAACATGAACCGTACATCCTGTGGCCGTTCAAGCGCAAGAGCATCAGGATTTTCATTGAATGAGAATTTATGCTTTGCCATCCGGTAAGCTCATCGAAGCTTAGTACATCAGGGCAATAATAGTTGGTACAGTTGTACTACCGAAATGTACCTTGATAGCATTTCCTGTTTCAGTGTTTCGCTAGTCGTCCACATAATATTGGTAGTACAAGCCATACGGAACGATGGATTCGGCTTACTCTCAATAATAAATCCATTTCCCGTAATTACAAGCCGTATTAGTTCTCGTTGTTCAAACACGCATCGATAAATGCGTAATATTAATTATAAATGTAGAATGAATGTGTAATCAGCATCATAAAGTTTACGCTACGCCAAGCTTCTGTTGTTCACGATGGGTTGTCAATAACGTTAAGTACATTTACATGCAACGCTTCATGAATTTCTGGCGAAATAATTTAATACAATCTGAATTAATTCATTTAATTTCATTATATACGTATGTGAATCGTCATTATATATCTCACTATATGAAGAAAATTTTGAGAACCCTTTTGCTGCCAGAACAGATTTAAAAAAAAGAGAATTTTGGCTGTTTCTAATTCCCAAATTTGCAGATTCAACTGCCGGATAAAGCAAATTTTTATATATTTAAATGAACGTTGTTACTTTATGTGGTTCGTTAGTATGGCTTCACAAAAGCCTTTTTAACAAATCATTATCTCTAATAAATTCTGAATGGAAAGAGGAAAATATAATATTGTTAGTCTCCCACAATTGTTCGCTGCATTATATTTTACCATAAAAAATAAATATTCAGTTACAAGTATATTATCATTCATTTTCATTATTAGATTAAATGTCATGTGGATTTATTAATAGCAAAAGATTGATTATTTCAGATAAAAAATTACAATTTTTTCTTCATCGCTAATAGGTTTATAATTATTTGGATATGGAAGAGAGTCAATGGGAAATTCCTTGGCAATCACTATATAATCGTAGGTGCAAAAAAATCGAATGAAGAGTTAGTTCATTTTGGCTCCAAGCTTAAAATTTTTTATATCGTACATAGTATTTTTCAAAAATTTCAAAATTTTTCGCTCGCTTCGATCAATATATTCGTTAAAATTTTTTTTTAAATTATTCAAATCGGTTTAAAAATCCGAAAAAAATACTGAATGCCTTTAGGGATCAAAACAATCATATAAAAAATCGCGGGCCAAATCCGTAAGGTGAAGGGTCAGATCCTGGTGGAATTGGTATTATATATCCCATATGTTTTTTTACTATAAAAAATAAATATTCAGTTACAAGTACATTATCATTCATTTTCATTATTATTGAGATTAAATGACATGTAGATTTATTAATAGCAAACGATTGATTATTTCAGATAAAAAATTACAATTTTTCCTTCATCGCTAATAGGTTTATAATTATTTGGATATCGAAGAGAGTCAATGGGAAATTCCTTGGCAATCACTATATAATCGTAGGTGCAAAAAATCGAATGGCGAGTTAATTCATTTTGGCTCCAAGCTTAAAATGTTCTATATCGTACATAGTATTTTTCAAAATTTTCAAAATTTTTCGCTCGCTTCGATCAATATATGCGTTTAAAATTTATTAAAAATTATTGAAATAGGTTTAAAAAATCCGAAAAAAATACTGAATGCCTTCAGGAGTTAAAACAATCATACAAAAAATTGCGGGACAAATCCGAAAGGTCAAGGGTCAGATCCTGGTGGAATTGGTATTATATATCCCATATGTTTTTTTTCTGTTTATTTAAGTTGTCGCCATGTTTAAAAAATAGTGGACCATTCATGAATCTCTTGTCTCGTGGGAATTTTATTTAAAAGAACAGGCACGTAGAAAATCCGCCTCGACCATGCATACAGAAAGGCGATCGAACCGATGAGAAAAAAATCCATGTGTCCATCTGGCGCTGTAGCAAATTACCCTACGAAAAATGTTGCAACGAACCGCGAGTGAGCATCGAACGACAGAAAATTTCATCTAGCTCTGCTGCATTCGTGCGTCTGTCGCGATTCAATCAATATTTCGCACGGCATAATTCGCGAGAAACTCTCTCGGGATATCTGCCATACGATACAGAGTCACACACATGGCAACGAGATTGAACGGGCGAACCAGAGTGAGTAACGAAATGTGAAGGTATTTCTCATCCACTGCTGCGCACGTTGAATGCCACGGCACTATGGATCAAACGTCACGAAAGTTTATTGCTGATGATATGCAATTTCTGAGAATGTATCCGCAGTTTTCTATTTATCTGATTTTCGCAACAAATACAAAATTATTTTCAAAAAAATTATATAAAATAACACAAAGATAATGTATTATTCTTAACGAATATAATGAGGTCTCTTCATTGATTTTGTAAATTACAATAATTTAATATTGATCGGAATTTTTATTACAAAAATATATTAATATTAATAATTGAGTCGCAATCGAACAACATTATTTTTGTAATTTGCTTGTCCTTTTCAATGATTAATAAATAAAAAGATGTACTTTTAACAAAAAGTTTTTTTTTGTTCATATCTAATGAAACAAATTATTATAGTATTTTTGTTTGGAAAATTAAGAAATGATCAAAAATTTTCTATAAAATAAATAAATAAAATTCTATTGCTGTTTGTAGGTTAAATCGGAATTTTTATTACAAAAATATATTAATATTAACAATTGAGTCGCAATCGATCAACACTATTTTTATTGTAATTTGCTTGTCCCTTTCAATGATTAATAAATAAAAAGATGTACTTTTAACAGAAAGTTCTTTTTTGTTCATATCTAATGAAACAAATTATTATAGTATTTTTGTATGGAAAACTAAAAAATGATCAAAAATTTTCTGTAAAATAAATAAATAAAATTCTATTGCTGTTTGTAGGTTAAATCGGAATTTTTATTACAAAAATATATTAATATTAACAATTGAGTCGCAATCGATCAATATTATTTTTGTAATTTGTTTGTCCCGTTCACTGATTAATAAATAAAAAGATGTTGTACTTTTAACAGAAAGTGTTTTTTTGTTCATATCTAATGAAACAAATTATTTTAGTATTTTTGTTTGGAAAATTAAGAAATGATCAAAAATTTTCTGTAAAATAAATAAATAAAATTCTATTGCTGTTTGTAGGTTAAATCGGAATTTTTATTCCAACAATATATTAATATTAACAATTGAGTCGCAATCGATCAACACTATTTTTGTAATTTGCTTGTCCCGTTCAATGATTAATAAATAAAAAGATGTGCTTTTAACAAAAAGTTTTTTTTTGTTCATATCTAATGAAACAAATTATTATAGTATTTTTGTATGGAAAACTAAAAAATGATCAAAAATTTTCTATAAAATAAATAAATAAAATTCTATTGCTGTTTGTAGGTTAAATCGGAATTTTTATTACAAAAATATATTAATATTAACAATTGAGTCGCAATCGAACAACATTATTTTTGTAATTTGCTTGTCCCTTTCACTGATTAATAAATAAAAATATGTACTTTTAACAGAAAGTTTTTTTTGTTCATATCTAATGAAACAAATTATTTTAGTATTTTTGTTTGGAAAATTAAGAAATGATCACAAATTTTCTGTAAAATAAATAAATAAAATTCTATTGCTGTTTGTAGGTTAAATCGGAATTTTTATTCCAACAATATATTAATATTAACAATTGAGTCGCAATCGATCAACACTATTTTTGTAATTTGCTTGTCCCTTTCACTGATTAATAAATAAAAAGATATTGTACTTTTAACAGAATGTTTTTTTTGTTCATATCTAATGAAACAAATTATTATAGTATTTTTGCATGGAAAACTAAAAAATGATCAAAAATTTTCTGTAAAATAAATAAATAAAATTCTGTTGGCGTTTGTAGGTCAAAAAAAATATTTGAGAAAATTTTGTTATAATCAAAGAATAACAAAATTAACAATAAAGATATTTACTGTAAATTTCCATTACGGTTAAAGGAAGCTTTTTTATCGAAATTGGAATATCAAATATAATATTTAAGCAAGATGTAAAATTACAATACAAGATACAACATTACAATACAAGACTTTTGACTCAACCTTATGAAAATTAGAAAATTAAATATAACATTTTTTAATTTTACTGCACTCTTGTATTTAATGTAATACATCAGCTGATGAATAAAATTTTCATTTTATTTACATATTTACATGTTGAACAGTGTTAAATATTTAAAAAAATGGTCGTACAGATTTGAAATGGATTTCTGTCACTTTTTAGTTAACGACGACAATATTTTCTCGGAGTGCATAATGAAAAGAGGCATAAATGTAAGGGTCAGTTTCAGGGAAGGTTGTTAGCACTATGTAATATTCACACCCACGGTGAGATAAGTAGCAGGTGGCGATTGTACGAGAGGTGTCAAGCTCGTGAGGTTGAACGAAGGGTGAAACCCTCTCTCAGTCACTACTGCATGTAGTATCATCGTGGAGAACCTGTCATGCAGAAGGCAGAGGCTCCGACACTCTGAAAGTGAACATTCTACTATAACGCTACTACTCGGCCCTCTTGCTGTTTCCACATCGTTCCCTTTTTCGCTTCGATGAATGATGGTGATAGCACACGTATTTTTGTGCAACGTTTACAGTACTCCGCCTTCTTTCACGTCACTCTGTCAAACTTCCATAAATATAGTCTCAAACGGCCTGACAAGCCAATATAGTATCACTTTTAGACTCTAATTAAGTGGAGTCAGCGAGAGGTTGTAATTAAAAGTCTTGGAAGATGATAAATGTATGTTAGCCTCAGTGTGATAATAATTTCATGTTGAGGGAATAGAAATAGCTGTAAAGTGTTTGTGAAGTGTAATTAAATTGTAAAGTGAAATAAAAATCAAGTGATTTGTATTTCTATATCAGAAACAGAGCCTAATAGTTACAGAAATAATGATGATGATACGATCAGCTCTATAATTATGACTTTATAATAATAACATGTAGCGATTGTAATACGATGATTAAACTTTGGAATAGCTGCAAAAATTATTATTTTTCAATAAAAATTCACGGTAATCGTTTTGAAAAAATGAAAAAAAAGTAATGCATTTTTTTCTTCCATTTTTTTCACTATTTCTTGCAATATTAAAGCGAAAATTAGTATTTTTTTCAGCTATTCAAATGTTTACACTCTATTTTATAATCACTACATATTATTATTATGAAAACATAATTACAAAATAAATTGTACTGTAAACTATATCTCATGAATTAATGGGGATTTAAAACTCTGATCAGAAATAGAAATAGAAATCAGCAGAAAATAGTATAAAATAAGTAAGAAATAAGTAAGATCATGCTATTGTTTATGTTTTTGGTTACGGTAACGAAAATAATTGCCTGAACTGAATAGATTTAAAAGAGTAAAATCACTTATCAGATGGATCTGATATTGTTCAATAATATTGCACTGTTAAAAAATATTGGAAGTTTTTATTCATAAAATCGTCATCGAAATTTAATATACAATTGTGGTATAAAATTCATGTAATTTGTCAGTAAAATTAAAGCAAATTATTAAAATTAAAGTACTTTTACTGTAAAATAAAAGCAAATTATTGAATGTGCTGTACCATGCATTAATTTTACATTACACTTGTATACTAAATTTAATATACTAATTTATGAATAAAAACTTCCAGTAAAAGTACACTAAATTTCAAGTAGATTTTTTTTTACAGTGCAATCATGACACACAAACATACTTTTGTAGACCTTCGAATAAGAAGTCAAGTAATATCTCTTATTTCCTAAACGACCTTCTGAAACATTTGTATAAAATAACGTGGCCATTTTATATTTGCACATACACAATTAAATTAAATTTTCTGTTCATACGTGAAGCTGATTAAAAATGTAAAATAAAAGGAAGGTTTGTCATGTTACCTTAAAGTTGTTATGGTGGTCAAAAAATGCTCCGGGCGTTAGGGCAGCTTTGAGCCTGCGATTCCTGTACACAATGAAGAGAATAGCTGCAACTAGCATAACAATTACGGTGGTGAGGATTCCGATTATAAGTCCGATGAATTGCTTCGATTCAGGATGTTCTTTGCTCTTATCTGGAACTAAAAACCACATTTCATTAAATTCGATTTTCCCATGGAAACGAAATATGAAGACAGCAAAAATATAATTCACCAAAATTTTTGCTGATATGTGAAAAAAAAAAAAAATGTTTCACATATTTTATATATTTATAAGTTGAAATGAAAGAATCTCCCCTAATTCTACAAATACAGAAGCGTCCTGGATAAAATGTTTTTATATTCTTTTTCTTTTTTCACAAAATAATTTTTTTTTTTTTTTGTTTTTTTTCACAACAGAGAGAAAAATTCGACATAGGGGGTATAACGAATTCATAATCTCCCGGGTCTGACACGCTTCGTTATTTCGTCGATGCCAGAATTCATAGCACATCGAAAATATGTATAAAGGAGAGAAAATGATATTTTTTAACAGTATAATAAATAATTAACGCGGCCGTAGTTGGAGAAAGATTGTTTCTGGTATGTGCGAAAATTTGCCCTGTCCATTCAGGGATGAAAGTACACATATTGTTATTCACGTAAAATAGTGTATCAAGAGACGCCAGTTTTTCCGCGTGGACTCACCGTTTCGCTCTCTCCACTCGCTTTCACGTGTCCCTACGTGACTTTACCCCAACCAGCATATGTATTCAATTACTCATGCATGAGAAAACTCCTATGTTGCGTTGAATTGCGCACAGAAGTGAGCAGTCTATGCGTAAACGGATGTGAGCATATGTAAAAAAAAAAAAAAAACAAAAAAAAAAAAGTGCCACAAGAGAAAAACGAAACGTTGTCACTCGTTAAGGGATCTTTCCAGTGTGAAAAAAAAAGATTTTCTTTTTTCGTCTTATCCATTAGTATATACGGTGAAAAACATCCTCTCAAATATTTAAAGCGGAATTCGAAATACTTCGCTGCCATAATTTATGAACCTGGTATCGCCGATTAGTCGTAAGTATACAATTTAGGTAGGGGAGATGGGGGCAAAATGGGCATCACGAGTGAAAAAAACAATTGGGGGCAAAACGGGCATCGTTTCAACTTTTTCGAACACGACTTTTTTCAATTTCCTGCCATTTCTTACTTGAAAATTTCGGAAAATAATTGGTGATGTCAATAAAAAAGGCAGGGAGGCAAAACAGGCATCTCGGCTAAATATAAGTATCGGGGTCAAAATTGGCACCAAATCATAAAATGAGAATTTCGTTCTAATTGATTTCTTTATGATATACCGACTTTTTTTTTCAAAGAATTAATTAGATTATAAAATTTTTGAAAAATTCATTTGACTATATTTTTTTTCTTTGCTCAACAAAGTATCGAAAAAAAGTTCTGAACGGATGGTTAAAATAATTCTGATCTGATGAAGATTATCAATTTTTTTTCATCACCAATTTGACGTATTTTCCGCACTTTCCCTATCTAAGGAACGTAAAAAACTGAGATTTTTTAAATTTTAATTTGCGTATAAATTTAAATGGAATTTTCTATATATAGAAATTCGAAATACTTCGGTGGCATACTTTATGGACCTGGTATCGCCGATTAGTCGTAAGTACACAATTTAGGTAGGAGAGATGGGGGCAAAACGGGCAGGGGGGCAAAATGGACATCACGACTGAAAATGACAATTGGGGGCAAAACGGGCATCGTTTCAACTTTTTCGAACACGACTTTTTTCAATTTCCTGACATTTCTTACTTGAAAATTTTGGAAAATAATTGGTGATGTCAATAAACAGTCAGGGAGGCAAAACAGACATCTCGGCTGAATATACGTATCGGAGTCAAAATTGGCATCAAATCATAAAATGAGAATTTCGTTCTAATTGATTTCTTTATGATATACCGACTTTTTTTCAAAGAATTAATTTGATTACAACATTTTTGAAAAATTCATTTGACTATATTTTTTTTCTTTGCTCAACAAAGTATCGAAAAAAAGTTCTGAACGGATGGTTAAAATAATTCTGATCTGATGAAGATTATCAATTTTTTTTCATCACCAATTTGACGTATTTTCCGCACTTTCTCTATCTAAGGAACGTAAAAAACTGAGATTTTTTAAATTTTAATTTGCGTATAAATTTAAATGGAATTTTCTATATATAGAACTTCGAAATACTTCGGTGGCATACTTTATGGACCTGGTATTGCCGATTAGTCGTAAGTACACAATTTAGGTAGGAGAGATGGGGGCAAAACGGGCAGGGGGGCAAAATGGGCATCACGACTGAAAATGACAATTGGGGGCAAAACGGGCATCGTTTCAACTTTTTCGAACACGACTTTTTTCAATTTTCTGACATTTCTTACTTGAAAATTTCGGAAAATAATTGGTGATGTCAATAAAAAAGGCAGGGAGGCAAAACAGGCATCTCGGCTAAATATAAGTATCGGGGTCAAAATTGGCACCAAATCATAAAATGAGAATTTCGTTCTAATTGATTTCTTTATGATATACCGACTTTTTTTTCAAAGAATTAATTTGATTATAAAATTTTTGAAAAATTCATTTGACTATATTTTTTTTCTTTGCTCAACAAAGTATCGAAAAAAAGTTCTGAACGGATGGTTAAAATAATTCTGATCTGATGAAGATTATCAATTTTTTTTCATCACCAATTTGTCGTATTTTCCGCACTTTCCCTATCTAAGGAACGTAAAAAACTGAGACAAATCGTTTTTACGAAAATTGAGACGGTGCCCGTTTTGCCCCCAATCCCGATTTTTAATGGAGCTGCCCGTTTTGCCCTCGTCTCCACTATATGAAATTTCTACTTCGAAACTTTAAACGCGTTTTTCTCGAAACGACATTTTTCAAAACGGTGGACATTCTCCAGGGAACAGTTTTCAAGCGATCGTTTTCAAATTTTAGGAGAACATTCTTCACGCTACTCTATATCGTGCTATAGAAGCTTTTTTTTTTTAATTTCCCATTTTTTTTTAAAGAAAAACTATCGAAAAAAACGGCTAAATTCGGTACTTTTTGTTCAAACCGCCGCCATTTTGTCAATTTTGATTTAAAAAAAAACCCTTCATAGCGCGATAGCCAATCGCATACTAATTAATAATCCTTTGGGTTTCTTTTTCAGATCAAATTTATGACCCCTAGGATGTCCACCATGAGGCTATCTTTTTTATCAACATTATTTTCAACAATTAAAAAAATATATTTAAACAATAAAAATCGTCTTATAAAAAATCATTTTCTGTCATTCATGATTACCTTAATATGTCATAAAAATTTCAGATTGATCGGCGTATAGTAATCGGCCGAAAAAAATCCCTTAAAGTTTTCTGCAATACTTAAATATAAGGGAAAAATAACAACACTTACAAACGTTATTTTCGGTGTTATCGTCCTTGTTAGAAGTAGCCTTGACTTCGTCCCTTTGCAAAGGAGCCTCATTAGTGTGGTAAGGACTTTCCGTAGACACTGCTATCGTAGTTCGATTCTTGGTTTCTTCCTCTTCCGTGTTGTTCCATTCTGATAGCACTGTCGGTCAAATAAATAATTGTGAAATTATAATTGTTGTAAGAAAGTCATCGAATATTTTTAAATCCTCAAGAGGACCTAAATAAAATTGGGAAGTAATTGCAAATATTAAATATTGCGACTTTATAAAAGATGGTGAAAAAATGAGAAGCACAAAAAAATGACACATTTTTATAAAAGCCATTTATTAGCTTACAAGTTCAAATCATAGGTAGAAATATTTTTGCCATCTTCCTTCCTCATGGAGAAAGAATTATTTTTGTGAAATTTTTTATTCTCATGATTTTTATGTCGGTATACTTAGAAATTTTCAAAATGTCGAGTAAAGTGGTTTAGGAAAAATATCTAAATGTGTGTGTGCAGATTTTGTTGTTAGCACGATAACAGTCGTAATTTTTCATAGATCTTCCTTAAACTTGGTATGTAAGTGGGCTATTATATAACAACGTTTAGGAATCTATTTACCACAATTCGATTGAGAGGTTCAAATTTCACAACATTTTGAAAATTTCGAGAAAAATCATTTTGCGCTATAACTTTCGTAAATTACGAAATATCAGGTTGAAATGTTGTGCACAAATAGACTGATATTAATCGATAATTGGTGCCAAATTTGGGGAAAGTCGATAAAGTGGTTCTAATATTATTGTAATTTCAATTATTTAAAAAAAAATGCGTACAGTACGCATTTAAAAAAAATTCTATTATAATAATTTTTTTTTTTAATTTTCCGTCTTCAGTATCAGTGGCGGTGAGTGTCACTTGTTAGAATGACTCGATAAACTACGAAGATTTGATCGATAATAATAAAAATCAGGAGAACAAAAAACACTATAATAAAATAATTTAAAAAAATATTTAAGAATTTCATTTAATTCGTATTAACAAAGTCCATGGGTTTGCAGTAAACCATAAGCCCACAGATTATATTCATGATTTGTGGAGAATTACCCGGAAGGAAAAATAAAGATTTTCGGATAATACCGCATGCTCTACGGATTAGGTCGACGACGCACTAAAAGTTCTAAAAAAAAAAAAATTCAGCAAATGTGCGCTGCATCTCTGGTATAATATATGACGTGTAAACACGTCATTTTGCGAAATGAACGGGGTTTACAGCGAAACGAGTCCGAAGCGAGCAAATATGCCGAGAGTTGTAGTCTCTCATTCAAGTATCCAACGTTCTCCGGAATTTCCACGTTTGTACACGAGAGCGGAAAATGACGTGATATAGTATTCTACCACAGGTGAATACCCAAATTGAAATAGCCTCTAGGATTTTCTCTCAGTCTGTACTGCACCTTGAATCACACTGTTCTGCCCTCAACTTTGTAGTGGCCAACTCTCATTATGACACAGCAAACATCAAGTTTTTGGTATATTACACATTGGTATATCTAGCCAATTCAGTTCGCTGCTTTTCATTTATCATGAGTTTTTTAAATATATTCATATATTCATATTTGATAAGGAAAAACATATAACTACCGAAGCTTCCTAAAATCATTAACTTAAAACATTTTTATTTATTTAAATGATTAAAAATTGAGGGCAAATGTTTTAGTCCTTTTCTTTTTACTCCCGACTGCCCGCCGGGCAAAAAGACGGGTGTTATGCGTTTCACGGTGATCAGCTGATCGATTCGGATTTCTTTGTCGCCAGTTTTCTCCGAAACCACAACAAATGGCTTGACCAAATTTGGCACATGGATTCTGACAGTGATAAAGATGGTTCTAAGACATATTTCGGTACGATAAATTATTAATTCGCTGAATTACAAGTATTTTTTGAAAAACCTGTTTGAAAATATTGATTTTACCGCCATTAGTCATCTCAAGCAAATCCATCGTCTGCTGTGTACTATTAATGTATTTCGCCACTTTTCTCCGAATTCACAATAAATGGCTTAACCAAATTTGGTACATCAATTCTGACAGTGAATAAGATGGTTATTAGACATATTTCGGTACAATAAGTTACTAACTCGCTGAGGTAAGAGTGTTTTTTCAAAAAGCCCGTTTGAAAATATTTTTTTATTACCGCCATTAGTCATTCCCAATAAATCCATCGTCTGCAGTGTACTAACCTTACACAAACAATTCGATGAAGCGTAGTGTACGACGATACTAATAAATAAATAATCTGTGTATTGTTTACTTTTTTTTATTTACTTGTGATTTATTTTTTTATATCTTACACGTCTAGCCATTACCTCATTCCTGGTCTGCTGTCATGTAAATGTACAAATAAAATTAAAAATTAAAAAAAAAACTCCCGACTTAAAAAAAAACTATATAAAAAAAATTTGATTTTATAAATTCAATATTCATAAAAATTAATCTGAAAAGGATAAAATAATTTCCGGTATCGTTTTAGTGAACAAATCATTTGAATAATAATAATTTATTTACTGCTGTCAATACTGTCGGGAGACGTCCCTCAAATATCGTAATCATCTATTGCCTATCAAGAGACGCGCTGGCGTCTGGACACTTATAGAAAAGAATGATTATATACAATAAGGACATTTGCCAACCCAGAAGAAGACGTCTCCGGACTGTATTGACAGCAGTAAATAAATTATTATTATTCAAATGATTTGTTCACTAAAACGATACCGGAAATTATTTTATCCTTTTCAGATTAATTTTTATGAATATTGAATTTATAAAATCAAATTTTTTTTATATAGTTTTTTTTTAAGTCGGGAGTTTTTTTTAAATTTTAAATTTTATTTTTATTATTACATTTATTTAACTTCCAATTTGCAAGAGTGATGTATGGGCTGGAAAGATTTGTTTTAAAAGCTGTAATAGAAGGAAAAATATTATGAATACCATCCATAATTTCAATGAAGATTCCTTGCAATACCAAATTTTTTTAAAAACCTATGTGCATCCTTTTTGTTTTAAATTTATCTCGAATCTCTGTTAAAACATTGCGTCTCTTCAACCGGTGAAATATGTAAATTATTTCAAGTAAAATTTCGAAAGTTTCGTAAAATCTACAAACTCAAATTCAGTGAAGGGAAGAATTTTATCATAGTGTCACTTTCAACAAAATCAGGTTTGTTTGAAGTTGCTATCAATTACAAAGTTATGACAGTTTGAAAAAATGTTGTAACTTTTCTATGTTAATTACATTGTATTCAACTCTAGTTTTATCAATATCGATTCATCTTTGCTAACTTTAATAATTACTCACATTTTCACATAATTATGCACAGAGAAAATTGCTTTCGTTACTCTAACGTAATGTATTTTACTGACGATTTTTTTATCGTATGGCAAAATCATAATATAAATATTTCGAAACTTTAACAAAGTGGAAAGCTTTGGTAATATAAAATGATGCAAATTAATTAAAAATACCTCTTGATAACACAATAAAAAAAGCATTTTTACATGAGCAGAATATTTTTTGTTCTAGCTCAATTTTTATAAGAAAAAATTTTATTTTTTATTTTTAATTTGCGTAAGAAATTTAAATGGAATTTTCTATATATAAACTAAATAGAGCCTTGCGTATTTGCGAAAAGAATAACACACTTATTCTGTACAAATTAAAATTGAAAAAACAAACATTTGCAATGTTGAATCAGTCTACAAAAAATAAATTGCAGATGGAATATAATTTTCTATTTATAAAAAATTGATTTTGGAAATTTAATATCATCCAAATCCTATTGCATATACAAATGCCCAATGCACTATATTGTTGGTGCTCGATGAAAGAATTTTTTACTGTCGTCTGACTTGCATATGCTTTTCAATATTATCTTAAGCAAAGTTCTTAGGTTTTCCATTCTGCGCATGATTCAGATCAAACTACTAGGCAGATTGGAATCATTGATGTCTCATTTTCTTCTTCATGAAAAGATACACCTGCTAAATGGAGCAAATTATTTTTTTTCATTCTGAAAGCAAAGTTAATCACTGATTTAGAAAATAGCATACAATTTATTTATTAATAATTATGTTACTTAAAAAATATTACATTTTATTAACATTTGCTCCATTTAGCCGGTGTATCTGTTCATGAAGAAGAAAATGAGACGTCAACCATTCCAATCTGCCTAGTAGTTTGATCTGAATCATGCGCAGAATGGAAAACCTAAGATCTTTGCTTAAGATAATATTTAAAAGCATATGCAAGTCAGACGATAGTAAAAAATCCTTTAATCGAGTACCAACAATATAGTGCGTTGGGCATTTTTATATGCAATAGGATTTGGATGATATTGAATTTCCAAAATAAATTTTTTTGACCTGACTCCCTCCCCTTAAGGTATTAAAAAAAATACGGAATTCATCAGCAAACGAAAAAAAAATTATTTCAATCCACTTGATTCATCAGTGTCGTAATTTCTTCAATGACACAAATATATTTTTCAAAGTAACGTGAATTGCGTTTCAGACAATTTACAAACAAATGTCGAAACTTAAGTTCTTTATGCTTGAATCAACAGAAGTGGATACTCTGCATGTCTGCATGTACATATGTGTTATACATAGATGGCCCAAAGTCGTCACTCAAAGAGCTAGAAGAACGTCTAATGCCTTGGCACCGCTGCACTCTCGCTCATTTCTCTCTTTCGTCTCTGCCTGTTCGTTCTTCGTACATCGCTTGTTTCGAAACTAATGGACTGCTGGCCGAGTTAGTCGTCGCTTTTGCTGCATCTCCGTCTGGCAGATGGAGTTGCAGGGCTGGTGGTGTTGACGGGACTCTGTGAGCCACCCGAGCAAGCGCGGAACGGAAGAGGAAGAGGGATTTCAAAGAGAACCAGGGCAAACGTAAGGGAAGGCTAAATGAGACAACCGGCGAGTGCGCTAGTTGCTTCTGCTTCTAGCTCCCTCGATTCTCTTTACGAAAAGCCTTTCAGTAGCAGTGTGCCAGCGGCCAGACTCGGTAGCTGAGCTTTTCTGGGGCAATACAACATAAGTGTGTAACCCGTTCACTGTGCCGCTCATATATTTATTCATCTCTTTATCGGTTGTTATTTTTATCTACTTTGTATCATTCTTTTGACAGTATGCAAATTTCGTTTAATGCAATTGTTGAAGCTCTTTATTTAAAGAAACATAAGGATTTTTACTTCCATTTTTAAATGAGCTGACAATAATGTCAACAAAAGTGATGATGAAATGACACGATGAAATTACATGTGATTGAAATGCAATACGAATACTATTGCTACAGTAGAACGTCGATTATCCGAATCGGCAATCATACGAATTTTCGATTTAGAATTTAGAATTCCTATTGAAAAAAATAATCGCATATTAGGGAGATTATCACAACCTGGACGAATTAATCTCCCTATTATAATATGCGAATGATTATTATTTAACCATTTTTCATTTATACTATTTGTTTATTAATTGTACTCATTTTTTAAGGGGAAGATTTTATTTATTATTTTTTTAAAATTTTTATACAATTTTTTACAATATATTATTATTATTAGCATACAGTGGAACGTCGATTAACCGACTCATTTTTTAAGGGGGAGATGTTATTTTTTTTTTAAATTTTTATACAATTTTTTCAATATATTATTATTAGCATACAGTAGAACGTCGATTATCCGGACGGTAGTCGGTCCTAATTAGTTTGGAGATAATCGCCGTTCTACTGTATACTAATAATAACATATTAAAGAAAAAAAAATCGGATAATCGAAGTTCTACTGTATGCTAATAATAATATATTGAAAAAAAAAAGTTCGGATGATCGGAGTTCTACTGTATGCTAATAATAATATATTGAAAAAAAAAAGTTTGGATAATCGACGTTCTACTGTATTTCAAATCTCTTTATCGGTGATGATTTTGATCGACTCTGTGTCATTTTTTTGTCACTCTCAGTATGAAGAAAATGTATCCCCTTTAATGCGATTGTTGAAGCTCTTTATCGAAGAAACGTAAGGTTTTTTACTTCCATTTTTATCTTAGCTGACGGTGATGACAAAAATGGCAGTTTATGATGAAATAACACGTGATTGAAATGCAATTGTCATCTCAAATCAAAGGAAATATAATGACGCCCGTAGAATGTTTTTTTCGATCTTTTCACTAATTGCCACAAATAGCTGGGCGCCAGGTCATTTATTTTCGAGCCCGATAACCGGTGGTTGACTTGTCTCGTCGTCCTGTATTTTTATTTGTCGGTTAGATGAAAAAAGGTGTACTTAAGGGGGATACATAATAATATTCAGACGTGAGATTTTACTATTTGAGCAAATAATTAACAATTAATGCAATTACTCGACAGACAAAATTTGATATTTCAATAATAACTCGAGACCGCCATTAAGGGGAGGGAGTCAGATCAAAATTGCGGATTTCGTTATAAAATATTTCACTTGTTCATCTACTGATGTTATTTAAAAAAATGTATTCTTTTGACCATTGAATCAAAGATTTTTTTGCTCTATGACAAAAGCTTCTGACTATTGCAGATGAGCCATAGGAAATTTATAGGTTTTTAGAAAATTCAGCAGATTCCAAGATCAAGTTATCCAAATATTCCCAAAAAATGTTTACTTTAGTTTTTACAATTTGTTAATAAAAATAATTTTTGGCATTTCATCAATTTTGCCTCAATCTAAAATCTCGATTTCATTTCTTACCTTAATCGTACTTCATTTTCGAGAAAATAAAAAAAAAGTTGTCTAGGAGATGGATTTAGTTTGTATGGATTGACAATGTTGATATGAAGTAAAAATTAACAAAACGGTGTCTACTTAAATACACCGTTAAAAAAAAAAGTAAATAGGTAATTCAACCGTTGAGCATTGTTCTTTATTTATTATGTGAAACAAATTAAGAACATGGTTGTCGATTGTTTATTAAACGGACATTGTTGGAAAAGGCAAGATCATGAAGTTTCTGAACAGCCTGGCGATTTCCAGCTCAACAAACTTTATGAACCGCTCAGAAATTCTATTCACGTGTGTCGCACGCAGTAGAATAAGTGCGCGTATGGTCAGACCCTAGCGGAATCGACATCGCTGGGGACTTCCGACCTTTACTTCCCTTCGTACTCCACTTGTTTCCTTTCGCAAGGTCCTCTGCTCTCCCCGGAATCGAATAGCACCCTGGGGAAAGTCTCAGGCTTGTATTACTGACAAAATATGTTGTCGCTGTGTACTATGCTCTGATTTATGAATCACGCTGCCTCTCGACTAACTTCGCAATAAAAAAACCAAAAGTGGCCGGCGAGAAATTTCCGTGTTGTGACAACATAAAACGAGGACAACAAAAATCGTCACGTTAGGCTGGCAAATCTTTTGTTTGGCTGACAAATCAATTTTGCTATGCTGACAAATATTTTGTTCAGCCGACAAATCTTTTGTTTGGCTGACAAATCAGTTTTGCTATGCTGACAAATCTTTTGTTTGGCTGACAAATCAGTTTTGCTATGCTGACAAATCTTTTGTTCAGCCGACAAATCTTTTGTTTGGCTGACAAATCAGTTTTGCTATGCTGACAAATGTTTTGTTCAGCCGACAAATCGTTTGTTTGGCTGACAAATCAGTTTTGCTATGCTGACAAATCTTTTGTTCAGCCGACAAATCTTTTTTTTTGGCTGACAAATCAGTTTTGCTATGCTGACAAATTCGTTCAGCCGACAAATCTTTTTTTTTTGGCTGCCAAATCAGTTCTGCTATGCTGACAAATTTGTTCAGCCGACAAATCTTTTTGCTGGGCTGAGCAATTTTTTTGTTAACCTAACGTAACGATTTTTGTTGTCCTCTTTTTATGTTGTCACAACACAGAAATTTCTCTCCGTGTGCACTTGGTATTATTTAGTCACTACACTAAATTGGCGGAAAAGCTATTCTGTAAAATGTTCTTAGATTTATTGTTCCCAAAAATAACTGCTGAAAATACATTCTGAGTATGTTTACAAATTGTATTTTCGACTTAACGGGGACTGACATTTTTTCATACAATTTTTCAATACATTTTTCTCAAGTCTTTATTCAATATTTAGTAGAATCTGAGTTGTAATCAATAAACTTTCGATCGTCTTTTCCTTCGTTTTCCCGATAATACATTCAATACAAAATTACAAGTATTATATTCGAAAAGTTGAAAAGCAACTTTCATGTAACTTATATTATTATTCGCTTCGACTCGAGTCGAGGAAAAGCTGCAACTTCTGTCTGTATTTAATAACGTTTGAATTGATCGAAAGAATAAAAGCCGGGGATCAATTCAAGAATATATTACGTATTTTCCCATGGCCATCGTGTTGGTCGCCTTGAAAGTGGTAGCAGCCATTGGCAGCTCTTAAGTCGCAGGGAATGTAATGTTGAGGTCTGTCAAGGACGAGTATAGGTTTCCCTTCCTACCATAGCGAAGAAACCACGACGGAAGAAAGCAAACGAAAGCGACCTCATCATCTCCCCTCCACCCTAAGGTCCCCCAATACGTGGATGATTAATGACATCCACTTTTCTCTCCATCGGCTTCGCCCTCAGCATCTTAAGCGCTGTCCCACTTTTTTCTTCATCGACCTGGTCTTTCACTTCTAATTTTCGGATTTCTTTCCTTTACTTCCGGCTTTCTCTCGCAGCCTTTCCGTCCGTTAGGACTGTCAACAAGTTGAGTTTTCTGCATGAAAAACTTATGCAGCTGAATGCGCATTCTGGCCATAACCAGGCCGCTGTAACATCGCCTTCTCCCTTTCAGCAAGCTGCCGTCTGTTTCTGTTTTCCATTCTTCGCTCAAACTCGAACCTACATGAAGCCGCAACAACGACGTGTACACAGTCATCATTACAGCAGCACTTTTTGCGAATACCTGGGGCTTGTTTTCCTCCAAGAGTTGGAAAAATAAATGTTCCTAAAATTGTTGGCGAAGGAAAAGATGCTGGAAAATATTTCACCGCTATGAAGTGAACTCTAGTGATACTCTTGCGATGTTACTTGAATTTTTCTATAGCTTCCAAGTAATAAATGAAAAATCGCAAGATTACAAATTTTGTAGCATTGTTAGCATTAAAAATAAGACAAATGAAAATGGATAGAAAAAAAATAAGAAATCGGTAGCATTTGAGAAATTGATATATCGACATTAAATTTGTGAATTTATCATTCGGACACAGAGTTATTGAAGCCGTTATTCAGAACGTACAGATTTCCGAAAACAAATTCCAGTTGCACACACAAAAATACATTTTTGAACGATTTTTTATTCGAAAACACGGTTTTTTTTGCATACACTAAAATCGATAACCATAAAAATCGTGGGTGTAAAAATCGTGGTGCATTTTCATTCGTATGTTTTACCTGAATCTATAAATAAACAAAAAATCATAAATAAAAACATAGAAATAAAATGGAAAATCTGTAGCTGATCTAAAAAAAGCCATAAAACGACATCAAATTCAAGAATACATTGAGAATTCACAAACTTATCAAAGCCGTCATCCCGGACGTTGAGTTTGAAAAAAGTGGCTTGGTTGGTGACAAGAAAATAAATTGGATAGCACTTTAGAACCCTTGAAACTGTTGAAAACGTAAAACTAGGCTTTTGTGGCTAGTAAAAAAAGAAAAGTGGTGAACCATGTGCGCATTCACAAGGACAGTTGAATGGTAAAAAGATAATAAAAAAAAGAAAAATAAGGCAGAGGAGAATGATGGGTCATTGCACAACGAGACCCAACGAAAGAAAATTCATATAACGTAAAATTGTGAGGTATTTACTCGAAATAGTGTTTCGGGCGATATGGCATGGAGTTTATGGGATTCTCACCAAGTGCATAGGCATATAGCGCATCTCTGTTCAAGGAAAGCTTGCGAAAGCACTAGTTATACCATTCTCGATGGTTATTGCTGCAACTGGCTGGTAGGTTGTACGATGGCTTGGGGTACGCGCATTGCGCTCTTACCTGATTCGAAAACGACCTCACTGAGCATGATCCATCGTGCGGCGAAGTACAGCTGGAGCTTGAGATAACGTCCGGCACGGGAGTGCAACTTTATTGTGACCTCCCGCGCCTGTTCCAGCACCAGATCCGGCATGTACGAGAAATGTACGGGTTCACCGGTGAACTGGTTATCGCTGGGGCTCAGATACACCTTCGCGTGGGAGAAAACCTGCAATGGAAAGAGATGAAACGAGCGCTGTTTAACGAGAAGATTTATAATACCTCTATCGCATGAAAATGCGTAAGCGTAACAGGAATATTTTACGGTCCATTTCGAGTGCTTAATGGAATACAATCTTTAAAAACCACCCCTCAATTTCAAACTATCTCGAACGTACTTTTTTTTTACGGATCTAATAATATGGCTCTTACCATTTGGAAGCCAAATGGTTGTGCGTCGAATTGATCGAAGTTGAGTTCGACTTGAAAATTAATCTCTTGAACTGCACTAGGAATATTTTACGGTCCATTTCGAGTGCTTAATGGAATACAATCTTTAAAAACCACCCCTCAATTTCAAACTATCTCGAACGTACTTTTTTTTATGGATCTAATAATATGGCTGTTACCATTAGGAAGTCAAATGGCTGTGTGTTGAATTTATCGAAGTTGAGTTTGACTTGAAAATTAATCTCTTGAACTGCATCAAGTGACTTTTGTCCTAGCGCAGATAGATAAATTTCGGTGTCTGCAACGTAATCATTTTTTTAACTCTGTTGGCTAAGACCTTTTTCGAATCAATGGTTAAATTTAATTATACTCAAGGATCGAAGTTACATTAAAAAAGGGAATGTTGGGTTATTGTAGAGTGAAGGATTCTCAGTATCTCAAGAAAATGATCTAAGAATTTATCTATATTTGATACAAAAGTAAGTGATGTGATGATAATCATCTTTCAAATGATTATTATGTATAAAAATAGACAAAACTCATGAATTATTGAAAGAATATACTTACTTGTACTTCCTTGGTAAAATAGTTGTTCGTGTGTAAGTGCATAGCTGTAAAGTTCCTCGAGTAATCGAACTCGAAAGTAATTTCCACTGGACGTCCGATCATGCTGGGTGTATCATTTCTCCATCCGACCCACTCGTATCCTAAAAAAGAAGAAAAAAAAAATATTGTATTCATAGTCAGGTTGGAATTCTGAATTGGTCGGTTTTCAGAACAGTGATTGAAATTTCGAAAACATCCGCAATATTCGTAAGCTCCGAAATGGTTTGAAAGGAATGATGCCCGCCAGCTTTCTGCTATTTCCGCAATACGTAGCGCGGGAATATCTCTCCCCTGTTTCCCCCCTTTTACCGCTTGGGCGGTTCAGTCAGCCACCCTATGGAATTCGCGAAGAGCCTCGCGATTTTACGAGCACCCATCGACAGCCCTGGTGGAATATCAACGCGCTGGTCGCTAGCTTGTGGAATCACGCAATAACGGACACAAAGGGAAGTTAACGACAGCGCTTCAACCTAAACCGTCCGACTGCGGGAGTTCCCGTAATTTCGTTGGATTTTCAACGCGTTCCGCACTTTCCTGCGATGCTGGTAAGTGACGGCGTGAACACACACGGGTTCGGTTAGATACGCTGACTTAGGGGGAGGTAGAAAAGGGTGGTAGGTATGGGGTTTGAGAAACTCGCAAAGCTCTTTCAGAAACGAGGTGCAGCGATAGATGGAGAATGTGTAGAAACTGAGTGAGACGAGCGGTTAAGCTCTGAGCCATATCCCACTTCACGAACGAGCTCAGAATCGTGAGGTTTCCCATTTCAAGATCTTTGCGCGGATTTATGTAAGATAGAGGATGGTAGCGGGCTGGATAGTTTCGCACAGTTTACGAAGACCTGCATGGATCTTAGGAAAACTCGCCGTCAGGTGGATGGGTTAGTTATCGACTAATATGGCAGTAATCTATAGTGAGTGCTTACGCATGAGAGAAATAATTGGTTGCTATAAGCAATACGCATGACTAAATAGGCTAAGTTGGCTGGGTTAAGCAATTTGATCGTTGGGGCAATAAATTAGTTGGTTTAGAATACTCAATTTGTTGGTTGCCAAACAATTTATTTATTGGCTCGAGCAACTGATTTATTAGTCCGACCAACTGATTTATTAGTCCGACCAACTGATTTATTGACCCTACCAACTGATTTATTGGCCCGACCAACTGATTTATTGGTCCAACCAACTGATTTATTGGCCCGACCAACTGATTTATTGGCCCGACCAACTGATATATTGGCCCGACCAACTGATTTATTGGTTCGACCAACTGATATAATAGCCCGACCAACTGATATAATAGCCCGACCAACTGATATAATAGCCCGACCAACTGATATAATAGCCCGAGCATCTGATATAATAGCCCGACCAACTGATTTATTGACCCGACCAACTGATTTGTTGGCTAGACCAACTGATTTGTTGGCTCGACCAACTTATTTATTGTCTCGATCAAGTGATTTATTAGCCCGACCAACTGATATATTGGCCCGACCAACTGCTTTATTGACCCGACCAACTGATTGTTGGCCCGACCAACTGATTGTTAGCCCGACCAACTGATTGTTGGCCCGACCAACTGATTGTTGGCCCGACCAACTGATTGTTGGCCCGACCAACTGATTGTTGGCCAGACCAACTCATTGTTGGCCCGACCAACTTATTTATTGCCTCCACTAACTCATTTATTGGTCTGACCAACTGACTTATTCATGGAGAAGAATAATTGGTTGAACAGGCTCCAAGTGATAAAATAAACTAGTTGGTTACAGAAACTAATCAGTTAGTTGGGGCCAAAAATCAGTTGGGTAGGCCAGCAAATTAATTGTTTGGCAACTAACGATTTGGGTGTCACAAACAAATAGTTTGACAGTCTAATAACACAACAGGTTAACCTAGCCATCTTAGTCGCTTTTTCCACTGCACTATTCCGAAATTTAATGTATTTACTGGAGCCGCAGTCGAGCATAATCGATTAAAACCCGAATAAAATCGGTAATTGCATGTGAGTCATAAGAAGAAAAATTATTACTTGATAGACCCAACTTTAAACTCTTGGTCGAAAAAAATATTTATTACATTTTTTTTCCCTTTTCAGCACTCTAAAATTTATTTTCCGACCTAAAGTAATTCCCTGTTCAAGTCGAGAACCGTAGCAAATTTTTTAGAGGACGCTCAACAAGGTTTTATAAATCCCATGGTATTAATAAGTAAAAAAAATACTGAATAAATTATATCCCCGCAAAAAAAAAATAGATGGGAGTCATTAATAGCTTATTTTAAAGGGGAAATTTGAGAGATTTGTAAGAAATTACGATACGTCCATCTGCTGCACCATTTTTGTAGGATTAATTAAATAATCCAGGGAATTATCTTAAACATTTTGAGTACAGTACATTTAAAGTAGTTCTTCTGTTCAATATAAAGAGTAGGCCTGGGAAAACTCTATACAGAGTATAAAACTATTCACTTTGACGTATCAATATCGAACTAATTGAAGTCAACATCAGCCACTACTCTGGTTTAGTTTTAATATTTTATTTATCTTTTATTAGATTTTATATGACTTGCTCGACATCTCCTCTTTAAAATGATCGATCATATTCTTCAACAAATTAAATAGATATGATCCTTCAGATACATTAGAAAAACCCAATGGCAAAACCAAAAAAAAATAAAAAATGAAAAAATAAAACAATAACATCTCATGATGTAGATTTGTATTATTATTAATGTTCTGACAATTTTCATTCAATGCTTCTTACACGTCAGTTCATTTATAATATGGAGGTATATATTGACATAAGCGAACAGGTGCGCAATTTCTATCTAGCATCTGTACGAATAATTCAGAACACGGTTCTCCTTAAAATTTAGGAGTCCAAATGAGAAGACACAAATATTGTATATTCCGCAGCACTTGCAGAAACCACAGAGAGCAGCAAGCGCGTCGTTTCTTCCGCGAGTGTCTACGAGGAGTACGTTTGCGAGTGGGTAAACGGGCTTCGAGTACCAACGGGGATCCGCTTGAGGACGGTGGCAGAACGCCACATCGGTGGGCGAGCAGCCTTGCGGTCCAATATAAATGTAAATTGAAACAGATTCGAGTGTATAGCTGCGGAGTGAGTTGGCTTGGGTGGCGCGAGCGTCGCCGACCGTCGCTCGTGCCATCGGCCCTCGTACCACCAACGTGTTTGCTTCTGCCGAGTTTTGGGCCTCCGCTACGAAATTTCTTATGCGTGGTGAACGCTCGCAACGGGAGCCATATCCACCCACCGTAACGGTATACACTTTTCCTCAGCCTATGGAAACGGCTCTATGCACGCTATATGCAACGAATCGACAGAAATTTCATTTCCAGCTGCAGGATTTCCATCACGAACGTATACCAGACTCGGTCGTATCGCATTGAGCTTGTGGCGCACGTTTCGGCACGAAACACTTTCCCGTCGATGCGAAAGCACAGTCGAGAGTCTACCGTCGTCATACAAGCCCCGAATCCTGTACTGGCTTTGTATTATTCAACAATTCTGATCCAATTGATGCAGATGCGTTTGCCACTAACCAACGTGGTGCACTGATCGCTTTATCATCTTTGCAAAAGACGGTAGCAATTACTTAATCTAACCATATTTTCAGAATCCCAAGTGAAAATATTATATATATATATTATATGAAGATTATATATAAAGATTTATATAGAAGCTATATACGAATGTGGACATATAGAATATTTATATATTTTGTATAGCTCATATGAATTTATAGAATTAATTTTCGAAGACTGTATAGAATCAAATATATTTTATATAGTATCATATATTGATTCAATATAATTCTTTTAAAATTAATTATATAAGTTCATACGGATTATACAAAATATACAAATATTTTATATGTCCACTTTCGTATATAGCTTGTATATATAATCTTCATGTAATATTTGACACGAAACACTTTCCCGTCGATGCGAAAGCACAGTCGAGAGTCTACCGTCGTCATACAAGCCCCGAATCCTGTACTGGCTTTGTATTATTCAACAATTCTGATCCAATTGATGCAGATGCGTTTGCCACTAACCAGCGTGGTGCACTGATCGCTTTATCATCTTTGCAAAAGACGGTAGCAATTACTTAATCTAACCATATTTTCACAATCCCAAGTGAAAATATTATATATATATTATATGAAGATTATATATAAAGATTTATATAGAAGCTATATACGAAAGTGGACATATAGAATATTTATATATTTTGTATAGCTCATATGAATTTATAGAATTCATTTTTAAAGACTATATAGAATCAAATATATTTTATATAGTATCGTATATTGATACAATATAGTTCTTTTAAAATTAATTATATAAGTTCATATGGATTATACAAAATATATAAATATTCTATATGTCCACTTTCGTATATAGCTTCTATATATAATCTTCATGTAATATTTTTACTTGGGAAGTAAACAAATTGTATGTAGGCCCCTAAGTAAAAAAATTATGTATAGAGTATATAAAAAATATATATAGTTTTAAACATGGAATAGGGCATTTATAGTTTTTATAAAATCTATATACAATTTATACATAAACCCAACTTTACAGGTGATCTTATATATAAATTGCATATAGATTGTATATAGAGTTTATACAGACTATATATGCCCAATTCCATATGTCGGACTATATATCATTTTTTTACTTGGGCCGACATATGAAATTGGATATATATAGTTTACCATATATTGCATATATACAATCTGCAATTTATATACATATAAGACATATTGTTAAGTAGGGTTTATGTATAAATTGTATATAGATTGCATATAGAGCGTATGTAGACTATATACATATATATTTTTTATACACTTTATGTATAATTTTTTTACTTGAGTTAGATAGACACCACATTTGTATTGCTTAAATTTTCCAAGAAGGATGAGAATGTTACATTTATGTTCAAACACATTGAAAAATTAAATTAAATGTTTGTATATTGAATAAACAAAAAATTGTTCTTAAACTGACAGAGAAAATTTGGGTCTATTTTACTTGAAAAATTTGGTGAATTTTACTTTTAAAAAATTGGCGAATTTTACTTTTAAAAAACTGGTGAATTTTACTTTTAAAAAACTGGTGAATTTTACTTTTAAAAAACTGGTGAATTTTACTTTTAAAAAACTGGTGAATTTTACTTAAAAAATTTGGTGAATGTTCCTAGAAAAATTTGGTGAATGCTACTAGAAAAATTTGTTGAATCGTCCTAGAAAAATTTGGTGAATGCTACTAGAAAAATTTGGCGAATTTTACTAGAAAAATTTGGTGATTTGTACTAGAAAAATGTGATGCATTTTACTAGAAAAATTTGGTCATCTGCAAATTTGGTTAGTTGAAAAATTTGGTAAATTCTACCAGGAAGTTTTGTTGGTCACTTTTGCTGAAAAAAATTTGGTCGTTTTATAACTTTAGATTTCTACTTTAACAAATTATTTTGTATCGTTTTTTATTGTCCTAGAAATTGACAATATTCTTTTTGTACAATTAACCAAAAGTCTCTGTGGCCGTTTGTTAACAATTTTTTGTTGTTGTTGAAAGGACAAAATTTTCAATTTCTTGTGGTGGTCCTAAAAAACTGATTTGAATGAATTAGATATATAGGTGACGTTGATGCCCTCTGGATACTAGAATAAACGGAGTTCGATGCCCGGTCATCACCATTTATTTTTTCTCTCTAATACTCTATATCCATCGGCAATACCGATATCCACACAAACTTTCAAAACGCTCCAAACTCTCCGCTTGGTCGTTACAAGTTGTACTGCGTAACAACCCATCGAATACAAAGAGTGACTATATTCTACACACGAACTGTCCACGGAGTTTTAGTAGCGAAATCTTCTATTCACTGAATAACTGGGATCACCGAGAGACTAAAAATGTACCGATTTTTTGGTCCGGAAAAAAAAGAAACCTATTCCAACGTCATTCAGCAGCTTTTTCTGCTATGAATACAGTTCAACTATGAATAGTACTATTTTTTCGTACAGTAGAAATATTTTTTCTCATCGATAAATAAATTTAAACATACATTAAATATTCATCACTGAATTTACAATGAATAAAATCTAATTTATGTAAATGTGCTGAATTAACATGAAAATTTCGAATTATAGTTTTTTTTTAGAAACTGATAAAATAGGAACTACAATCAATGTTGTAAGTCTCCATTTCTTTACAATATAAAGTTAACAGAACAGTTTGTCTTTTAGTTACGAATTTGTAATAATAACCTGTAGCGATTATAAAATAATATGTGAACTTTTGAATAGCTTTAAGAAAAATCGAATTTTTCATTAAATTTTGGTAGAAATTGTGAGAATAATAGACCTCCATTACTTTAGCAATGCATTAACAGTATTTCTCCATTATTTCAATAAGATTATCATGAAATTTTATGAGGAATTAATATTTCTTGCCTTTATTCAAAAGTTTACCCGTTATATTATAATCCCTGCAAATTATTATTATAAAAAACATAACTACAAAGCTAATTGTAGCATCAATTTTGTTTAAAAAATAATTAGGGTTTTACAACTCTGACTACAATCTTTATTAAAATGTACAAATAAATGCATAATTTTCAATCAATTGTCAATTATTGAACTGAATGATTCGTCCATATAAGCGAGAGTGAACAGTTTTTTCCAACGTGATCGACAATTTTATTTTAATATTGCGCTCGAGTTAATTTTTTATCACCTCGAGTATCTACTATTGAAGTGATGCTCCCGGATCTTCGTGTTATATCACTCAGTAGAGCGTGTGTTGTTCAATAAATCGTTGGTATTAAGCGCAGAGTACAGAACAGTGACATCGATGCGTTTCCAATCTGTATTCGTGAATATATAGAGAAGTACGAAGAAAAAAAAAAAAAAAAAACGTGTTTTCCACTCTATTCCGAAGGGAAAATGAACGGATTTTTCCAATCACCAACAGTATTTCTATACTTCGTACATATCTGTACAGTGATGGCGACATCATTCAGTTTGGTACCCAGTCTCTTGCAATCCATTCTCCACAATCGTCTCCATTAGCTGTAATTGAATTTTCACCCAGAACACCGTCGGATTATAAACATAGCGATGCTTTTTGATTCTTGAAATATAGTGAATGGAATATCTGGACGGATATTATCAACCGTTAAATGAATCTCGTGTAACAAGATTATTTTCCAGCTCACTATTCTCGTTCCAATCTCATAAAACGTGAGATGAAAATTTGAAAATTCTATTTTCCGAACATGCACAGCAGTGAGTAATTATTTATTTGGATACCAAAACATCATAAGGTAGAAAATATTACAATGAACGAAATAACTGGTTTTATTGGATGTCTTCAAAGCTTTTGCAATATTCAATGTGAAACGTGCAGAAATAGCAAAAAATGAGATTCTCGTCGTATGTCTCTTTACCTTTTCCATTACCGTTGGCATCGAGTCTAAAATTGTCCGGTCCTTTCTGTCCATCCACCAATTGGCCGATGCCTCCTGAGAGGTAACCATCGTCCTCATGACCGTCATACGTTCTATCGGTGAGATCAACCTCAGATCCTCGTTGAACTCCCTGAGGCATCGAATATGAAACTACTCCGTCTGAAATAAATAGACAGTCAAAGTTAAAACCCTCATTTGGCTTAGAAACAAGATTCAAATCCAATGCAACTCCCAAAAGTATCGTGAAAAGCTTTTTAGCATAATCTTTTGAAGTATGACATGTCATGTTTCGAACAACTTTTATCGGCGTCGACTTTCATATTAAAAATAAAATAAATATATTTTATTTATTTATTTATTTTATTAATAAAATAAATAAATAAAAATAAATAAATAAATAAATATAAATATATGAATAAATACTTATTTATTTTATTATTAAAATAAATAAAATTTAGGAATTGAAAATCTGCATTTTTTTATCTCGCAAAGTCTCAAAATGAATACTTAAACAAAAAGGTTATAAATAAACAAACTACCAAAATCCGTTTTCATTTATTTTTCTTCAGAAAATGTGTTTTCACGTTCCAGTTATTAATATTGGCTCAATATTCAAGGGCTCAACCTGGAATTTCGAATTTTTTATATTTTTTATTCAAATTCATATCTGACGAACCCAGAAATTCTCACGTACCAAGTTTCATACACATTAGATCCGCCATTTTCAATATTTAAATTTTATATTGCAATTCGTGGTTAATTCAATTTTAAGTAAGTAGGAGGTTAAAAAAAAAGTGTACCTCGAAGGGTTAATTATAGTCACTTCATTATGCATATTTTCCGGTGATCAAAAATCCGTCTGATTCTATTTTTGCATTCTCATTAGAATTAATAATAATAAAAATAAATAAATAAATAAATATAAATATATGAATAAATACTTATTTATTTTATTAATAAAATAAATAAAATTTAGGAATTGAAAATCTGCATTTTTTTATCTCGCAAAGTCTCAAAATGAATATTTAAACAAAAAGGTTATAAATAAACAAACTACCAAAATCCGTTTTCATTTATTTTTCTTCAGAAAATGTGTTTTCACGTTCCAGTTATTAATATTGGCTCAATATTCAAGGGCTCAACCTGGAATTTCGAATTTTTTATATTTTTTATTCAAATTCATATCTGATGAACCCAGAAATTCTCATGTACCGAGATTCATGCACATTAGATTCGCCATTTTTAATATTTAAATTTTATATTGAAATTCGTAGTTAATCCAATTTTGAATAAGTAGGAGGTTAAAAAAAAAGTGTACCTCGAAGGGTTAATTATAGTCACTTCATTATGCATATTTTCCGGTGATCAAAAATCCGTCTGATTCTATTTTTGCATTCTCATTAGAATTAATAATAATTTGTCCACTGGACCATCGGAAATTCTTAATTGAAAAAAACAATCTAATTTTTTAGGTTATCATATTTAATACACGTAAGTAATAATTCATTGACTATAAGAAGATCCATGATCGTCAATCATGGTGCTTCACGTCATGAGACTTCACCCTCAGATTTCCCCTGAGGCTTTAATAATGATAATAACGTGGTTCTCGCACCTTCTCGTCTTCTTTCCCTCTACAAAATGCTAACAATAAGAGTGAATTATTATTGCTTTTAAGGAGAGAAAAGCTTCGCTTCTAACGAGGGAGGCTCTTTGAAAGTGTTATACTATAGTATTCCTGGCCTCTCACGAGGTAAGCGAGAGGAGATGTAACAATTGCTTTTGTTTTCACGAGTCTTTTGCACTGTGTACTCATGGCATTTAAGCACAGCCAAGATAAGAAAGCAGGATCAACCAAAAAGACATCATTGCATTGTACTAATAGTCATTGATGACATATTGAGTCAGGAACACATTCCAATGTCCTCACGTTGGTCGTGTGCCAGAAAAATCGTTATTACATCTCATCTGGAGAAAAAGTAAAACGTGTCGACTTGTACTGAGAAAAAAAATTGGTTGGATGCCTAACACTGGCGTTCAAATACGTTCAAACAAATTTGTCGTTTCGTTTGAAAAAAATAGTTTAGTTTCTTCAACAATTATGCAGTCGAACAAAATAAACTTCGCACAAACAAATTTTTTAATTGTCCTCACGAAATGTTCGTATTTTTAATGCCAGTGTTGGGCATCCAACCAATTTTGTTCTCAGTGTGAAAAATAGAAGAAAGAGTGGAGAAAGCAGGAAGAAGAGACGAAGGTTGATACAACGAATAGAGTCTCCCGAAAGAGCCATTCCACTAGGGTGATCGATCAAATGGAGAAGCTTCCACTGCACCTCGGCATCGGGCCGACAAAAGTGCTTTCTTTCTACTCCTTTGCCTCGTCTACGACGATCTCTTAGCTGCTTTACTTATTTCTCCATTCAGAATTTACTGGCCCTGGCTAAATAATTGAGCAGTCTATTTATTGACAACTTGAAAATAAATTTAAAAAAAAAGAGAGTGAAAGATAATATCACAAAACCGAAAAAGTTATGACTGGAATGATGGTACAGAACGAAATGTATTCAAATGTCCACCTTAAGAACCTTAAATAAAGGCCCTTCAATGTCAGTTAACCACCCGAGACATTGTCTTTATTGCCCTATTGGTCTATGAAATTAGGCCATTATCTCATTGGTCGTATTGTATTGATCTGGTCGTATTTCTGAATGATATAAGAAAATATTATTACAGTCCGCCTCTTAACACTTAAATATTTCATCCCTCTAACCCTCTCTCCGTTACCCCATTGACGTATGAAGTCAGTCCATATGCCTTCGAACTCCTTCCATTGAAGGGTTATTCAATTTTCATGTTGGTCGTATGCTATCGGTTCCAGTCCCAAGATCAGACTATTGTAGGATTTCACAGGCAATCCCAAGCTTCAATTAACTTTATTCTGGCATCCTTCCAAATTTCTCGCAATGGGAAACATTCTCGTTTATTTTTTTTCCTCTCCATGGTATTTCGAACTGTACTTCATTACAATTCACGCCATCTCTTTTACTGCTTCACTTTATTACTGTGTTTGTGATTGGCATATGTCATATGTCTAGTTCTATGACACTTTAGTTCTCCAGGCGTACCATCCTATAGGCATATTAAATCACTTAATGAGGCCATTTGTACATTGGACGTATATTATTATTCCCATTCCTAAAATCGGACTATTCCAGGATTTAATTTTGTTTTAAGCCGAACATACATGACGGACCAGCATTAGACATGATCGGACAGTTCGAATAAAAGCAACATATATCCATAATATCCCGTGCAGAAGTTAGTTTGGGCAGCCGCGATTAAATAAGGGACCTTTTTAGGTATAAACGTGGCATCCACTATAGGGAATCTACTCTAGAACCCTACTAGGCTCAACAGAGGCGGTCACGACAAACTTCGGGGCCAAATCAGGCTTAAATATGGAACCTTCACTAGGGTCGCCCATATTAAGCCTCTAAAGGCACCGTACTTCAAGCGTGACTAGCCTAGTAGGGCCCCTAATGGAACTGGGACAAACTAGAAAGGGCCAAGTTGGAGCCCCAACTATGTTTCTGCACGGGATGTGCTCTGACCCAGTACTAGAATAATTCAGTTGCAATCCTCGATGATGACTATAATATTCTCTCTCAATGGATACTTCGTACGTCCATCCGCAATACCAATATGTAAGCTTTCCGAAACGCTTTTCGTTTGACCCGTTACATATACCTCAAAATCTAAATTCGTAGCACTGCTTCACTGAGAAATATGGATACTAAACCATTCACAGAGTTCTCCATGCAACCAGGCAAATTGACGTTTGAAATAGCAGTGGTAAACCCAACTGTCAATTCAGTGTCAGAATCAACTTTAATCTGACACTCTTCTACTTCCATGCCCTGAGAATAGTTTTCTCCTGCACGTTTTCCTGCTTTGCGATATTCTAGAAACTCCGTCACTAAAATTTCACCCCATCTCTTTTATCGCTCCGTGTTACTGTATTTCTGAATAGCAAACGGCAAACCCTCTCTCACCAGTCAAAAGCACAGATGGTTAGCCAACTAGTAGCTACCCACTGGTCTTGCTCCTGATGTTGCTGCTCCGTTACCCTACCACCTTATTCACTGTCGTTGCATACCTATTCTTCGGATCATTTCGGTCTGGATTAATGCAAGACACAGCTGTGCCATTTCCTTATAACCACCAACCCCGGTCATGGCCCGAAACGTTTCCAACGCGATCATAAATCTAAGTTAATTTCGGATAGGCGCGCTGTACCGAGTACCAAGCATATAGTCCAGCAGCAGCAGCAGCAGCAGCAGCAGACGCACTCGTCAAGAAAATAAAGACGATAAGTACCGAGTATAAAATGCATGGAACGATATAGAGCGTATGCTGAAGTAGCTGGCACTTTACTGTATTGCGTTAACCCGAAACCCTTTGCACGTTTGAATACACGTTAAAATGCATCGTCCTTGCCACTCAAATTCACATTCAGGGTCGGTCATATACTCCGACTACCAGGAAAGAGAAACCCAATGGCTATTGCCCCTCAAAACTCCTGCCTATTGGGCTATGCGTTCATTTATGATCTGTGTAATGTATGAAGCATCCCACGTACTGAAACTTTCCGCTGGAAAACCCTTCTTCCAGCTTCTCCGTCAAGTGTTTTCAAAGTGCCGAGCCATATACCGAGCCTGGCTGCTTCTGCATTTTATCTGCATGGGTTTTATTCACTCGGACACTGGATATTTAGTCGTTAATTCAGCCGGTTATATGTTACCATTATAAAAGGTCTCACCAAACTTTACCGTATGTCGTTCGAAATGCTCAGTGCTCGGAACGTTCACTGGTGAAGTGTCAATTCGACGCATATATTGTTTATAGGTACTTCAGATAATACTCACCGCTCCATGGACATCCGTAGAGCTCCACTCTCATGCAAACGATTCTTATGTGAGATGTGTAAGGGATAAAACGTATTTTTGTTGCGATGATCGGTGGATCAAAGACCTGCTCTTTCTCGGTGTAAGGATTATTGTTGCCAACTAGAAGCTGAAGCATAAAAACAAGGAAAATTATGTTATTGATATTGTTGAGTCTCACAACAAGAACAAAAAAAAACAAGTGGGTTCAACAAAATCAAGTAGTCATAGACTAGAAAATAAATGTTCTTCGACAAATTCAGCACAAATATCTTTGATTTGGGACAAAATGTTGTACTGCCTGGAATTTACATTACAACTGTTGTAATGTGAGTTGTAATGAAAAACTTAGTTCTGTTTATCATATTTCGTGAATTGCCTGGAATATCTTATTCGAAAAAATTCGAAACAACGAGTATACGACTACAAAGTGTGAATTAAATCACTCTTAAAAAGTTTCCACGACGTTGAAACACATTATTGCTGATTCTTTACTATCTTTTTTTCCCGATGAAATTTCCGACTTGCTTTGTTCTTGATTGATTTGTCATTTCAATATTTTTTTTTATTGCCGTTCTCGATTTATTCACGATTCCGAATCATTTCAGTTCTCGAAATACCGATGAATGTCGCCTCAGTTCTTGGAATACCGACAATGATTATTTTTTTTTGCATTTATTTAATATATTCTTTCTCATTATGCTCTCTTTGGTAATTGGTTCTCGCGTGTTGCGAGAACCACACGGAAAGAAATGTTTGGTTGTGGCAACTACGTTTTCGATTTGCTGTACACAATGTCTAAAAAATTAGTTGCCTCAACTATTCGCGATTAGTTCTCGCGAGATTAGTTAGGTTAACTAATCCAATCGTTGGGACTACCACTCGAATAGTTGGGACTACACCGAAAGAAAGGCTTGGTTGAAACAACCAAGTGCTATGGTAATATATGCGCCAGACAATTAATTGGTTAGATCGACCAATTTCTTGGTTAGGCTACCAATTTCTTGGTTAGGCTACCAATTTCTTGGTTAGGCTACCAATTTCTTGGTTAGGCTACCAATTTCTTAGTTAGACTACCTTGGTTAGGCTTGATTAGACTTTCTTGGTTAGGCTACCAATTTCTTGGTTAGGCTACCAATTTCGTGGTTAGGCTACCAATTTCTTGGTTAGGCTACCAATTTCTTGGTTAGGCTACCAATTTCTTGGTTAGGCTACCAATTTCTTGGTTAGGCTACCAATTTCTTAGTTAGGCTACCAATTTCTTGGTTAGGCTACCAATTTCTTGGTTAGACTAACCAAGTCACTTGGTTAGCTTACCAAGTCACTTGGTTGGTCTAACCAATTAATTGTCTGGCGCATATATAATCATAGCACTTGGTAGTTCCAACCAAGCCTTTTTTTCCGTGTACCATTCGAATCGTCGGTATTATCATTTGAGTTGTAAGGGAAATAGAATAATCGATTAGTTGTGTCAACTCATTTCTTGGTTATGGCAACTAATCTTTATTTTTTCGTGCAGTGCACTGAAAAAAAAATCGTTATAACCAACAAAACGTGCGTTTACGGGCAGCGAAAAGAATATTTTTGTTGATCAAATGAAATATGTAATTGATCGAAGCAACAGCTGATCGATTCAAACATTATTCGATTACCATTCACAAATATTTTGTCCAATCGACAAAATATTCTTTCCGCTGCCCGCAAGCGCACGTTTTATTGGTTCTAACGATTTTTTTTTTCTCAGTGTGTTCTTTTTTTTTTGGGATCCCCCTGAGGACTTTCTTTTCTTGTCTTTGCTAGACAGTACAAACTATAGAGGCAAGACTGTGTGTGAACTCCGGTCTTCGCGATTTTATGTACTCTTCAGGGAGACGTAGAAATACACTAGTGGGGATATGGGAGTATATGTGCGGTCAATGGGGCGTGTTTATAGCACGTCCCAAAGAAGGAATCTCACGTGACATGCTTGAGCAGCAGTAACAACAGCAACCCCTATTTTCTCGGGGTTCGCGTCCCTCTATCCGATTAGTATACAGAAGCAGCGCGTGCAGAGGTGTCCGCGTAGGCGCGCGGCTTTCTCACTTGGGAGCTTCTCTAAATGTAAATTCGAGCGTTAAATCTGCGAGAAGCAGTTATCCTATACACAACGTTCGTACACGGACGATATACACGACTCCGGTAGCGCAGCAGCAGAAGAGACAGCGTTCTGTAGATACTGTTGCTGTCTGCAGCTTCTCGTTTTCGTTTCAACCGTCTACCACTTTATGCAATCCACTGCATCCCATAAAATATAAATGTATGTACTCGTCCACTATTGACAATTGCATTTGGTGGACGATGTTGGCAATATTAGGAGTAGGAGCTTCCTAAACGCATAAATAGCAATGACAATGTTGTTCAACAATAAAGTTCTGTTAAACATATGGAGAAATGGATCTGGAAAAAAATTATCATCATGGGTATTACATTTTTTTTTAAATATATTTAAACAAATATTTTATGATTGCATTTCAGGGCCACTTTATACAATCCATCGCATGTTTTGATGACACATGGAGAAAAGAATCTGGAAAGAATTATCATTATCGGTATTATATTTTTCTAGATATATGTAAACGAATATTTCTTATCAATTTCTAGTTTTACAATTCTAATTTAACAAAATTACTTTTATCTTAATAAAAAAAAAAATATATATATATATTTCTTTTTTGTTATTGGTACGTTTGATAAAAAAAATCTCTATTATTTGATAGAAATTATAGCAGGAAGTTATGTATATATGATAAATTCTTTTCACGATAATAGATTTTCTAAATACCTTTTGTTTACTGCCACCCATTTTTTTTTTTTTTTTTTTTTTTTTTTTCGTATTACATAGTAGAAATTAATTATTTCGATACTCGATCGAAATAGTAGAGGTCGCAATTCTGTGATAAATCTATCAAAGGTCTTGAATTTGAAAAGCTTCCGATGGAGTATTCATGTTATATTTTTCGTGTATATATATATGTATATTTATTCCACTTTGTTTATCGAATATCAAATCATCGCTCTTTCAATATTGTCGTTATAAACGAAGCGGCATTTCGCTAAAAATAAATACGTCATATTTTTACTTTTAGCTGAAATATAAATATCGTTATAAATGTATTCGAGGCGATAACAAGAATGGAAGAGTAATGGAGCACCGGTATAAAAATCGCAACATGAGAACGTTGTGTTCTGGCTGGTGCCGATCATTTACAAACAGAATATAAAACTTTATATATAATACCCCTTCAGTGCCGTGGGATATTGTAATGTGCACCTGTTCGATCATCCATACAGTCAATGCGTCTTTTTGAATATGAGTTTTTATTATTCATTTTTTTGTCCGTTTGTCACTCTAGGCTAAATTTTCAATTTTTATTTAAAAGAATTTCTTATCAGAGAAACGAATTTTGGATGAACTAATTCCACAAACAGATTATATCCTCATATGAATAAATTAATGCATCTATGCATCCCTAGTATAAGTTGCATAAAATATAGTTATTAAAAAATTATTATGTTATACGTAGAAAATATAATGAAATTCATTTTGAGATTTTATCGACCAGTTGAAAAAAGATTAAAAAATAGTTGAATATTTAATATGTTAAAAAAAATATTATTATTGCATTTCTTATAATCTTCAAATTTCTTACAGAACAAAATATCATTTTATGCTTATTTTAATTACTAGTGAAAAATCAATTGCAGCTGATGAACATATTTCTTTTTATTGTCACTAAGTAAGATTTATGCGACAAGGAAATAATAAAAAGTTATGTAGAATTTGGTCATCATAGGCTAGACTCTACTGCATGGAAATATCCAACTGCGGTGCAGAACAATACGTTTTTTTTCAGAATACGTAACATTTTTTTTATTTCTGGATACTGATCCGCTTTTGTGCTTTGTTTGACGACGTTAACGAAGCCAAATTGTAAACCGGTCTGTAAAGAATAGTGTATCTACAATCGCGGGAAAATGTGGTACCATCGTTGGAATTTCAATTGATTTTTGTGACTTGATTGTTGTGTGTCGATACTCGGTAGCGATACGATATTTTTCCTTAACAAGCTTTGGCCTTTGGATATAAATACGTTGACAGATCAATAAACAAACTTGCAAATAAAATTGTACTCGGCTCTCGATGAAATATTTACTGCAGAAGATTTTTTGTTTTGTTTAATACTCATTGCCTCTGTTTGCTGTTTTCTGGAGTTCATGAGTACATCACTATATCACTATATTTGTTAAGTTCCAACTTAAGTTTCGACGGAAGGTTGAAATTCAGATTGATAAAAAAATAATGCAATGAACATCAAACTAAAGTTTAATCTGAATTTCAAAAATACAATCCCTAAACATATCCACCTTAAAATTTCCATACAGTTTTCAGCGATATATCAACAAAGGGGACATTTTTACATTTGAATTAAATATACATGATAAAGCTATATCTACTATCGCTCCTATCACCAGATGAGATATTATCAAATGTTTAATCAAACCCAAATCGGTAGCTTATACTATCGACATTCTCTAACTAACAATTCATGTCTATAACTTCACACATCTATTTTGATATCATTGATCTCACGATTCGAACATCAATAAATATGTAAATTTAATTTTGTATAATGGACGGAAAGTTCAGGCTTCCGACAATTATATTACATATGATCGTATATCCTACAAATGAATACTAAATGATGATAACAATAGGTACAAGCAGAAGAGAAACAAAAGATCAATAATGTTTCGACACATCACCGAGTTTCAATAACAAGAAGTTGGATACAACCGCAGTTAAGGAGGTTGGATACCGTCTTTCTGGGGGGGGAGGTGCGCGGTTTGCCGGGGAGGTAGAGAGGTCCGTGACGCGCCTTCACTGGCGTACATTGTTGTACTATTCCAGCAGTTTTGTTTTTACGTTTTCTCGGCAACCAAGCAGACGAATCATTTCGGTCTTCGTAAAAGTTCTTTTCGAAAAAACAAGAAATGATTTGGTTCTGTTATCAACCATTGTTTATCATTTTTATTATACTTTCGAGCATAACCTTGAAGGTGCGTATAGTTATCGCTATGTTGCCCATGCATAAGAGTGTAATTTCAATAATTAATTTCTCGATAACCATCTAGACGATTGACATCAAATTTGGCATGGAGATGTAATTTTTATCTACGAATATCCTCCAAAAATTTGAGAGCATGTTTATCATTTTGAGTTGGGTATCCACCCTCCTTAATGTACACGACAACCAATGTACCTAAAATTTGCATAATGTGTGGGGGTCAAAATAGCGAATGACCAAAATAGCAAATAGCTAAAATAGCGAATTAAAAAATAAGGAACGTCGAAATATATGACCATTCGCTATTTTGATTGCATTTTAATCAGATGAGAGTCAAAATAGCAAATGATCAAAATAGCGAATGGCTCAAATAGCGAATTTAACAATAATGGCCATTCTAAATTCAGACGTTCATTATTTTGAAATTCGCTATTTTAACGGGTGGGGATAAAAATAGCGAATGGCTAAAATAGCGAATTTCAAAATTGGGATCGTGTAAATATAGAATCGCCATCATTGTGAAATTCGCTATTTTAGCCATTCGCTATTTTGATTAAATTTTAATAAGATTGGGGGTCAAAATAGCAAATGATCAAAATAGTAAATGGCTGAAATAGAGATTTTCAAAATTAGGAACGTCTAAATATAGAATCGCCATCATTGTGAAATTCGCTATTTTAGCCATTCGCTATTTTGATTGCATTTTATTAAGATTGGGGGTCAAAATAGCAAATGATCAAAATAGCGAATGGCTGAAATAGCGAATTTCATAATGATGGCCGTTCTAAATTCAGACGTTCCTTATTTTGAAATTTGCTATTTTAAACATTCGCTATTTTAGCCATTCTCTATTTTGATTGCATTTTAATAAGATTGGGGGGGTCAAAATAGCAAATGATCAAAATAGTGAATGGCTGAAACAGCGAATTTCAAAATTAGGAACGTCTAAATATAGAATCGTCATCATTGTGAAATTCGCTATTTTAGCCATTCGCTATTTTGGTCATTCGTTATTTTGACCCCCACCCTTTTAATCATTCGCTATTTTGACCTCCACTCTGCATTATGTCTGAAATTCTAGGCAATCGCATCGTATTCTCTATCCAGAGGCTTTATGACCTTCAAGGTTTGCTTTGTCTCCTCAGTGATCTTGGGTCGAAGAAACACCAGGCACTTACTCGGTCAGGAGAACATATAGCAACCACCTTAGGTACTACGTCCTCGTTTTACGCGTACATCACTTCTAAATACCATTACGAAAGGTAATTTGCGTTCACGCCCGTCGTACCTAGTGGAACGTGCCTCTTAAAGGTCCTGTCACACAACCGCTTGGGTGGGTATATCGGCTTGAGGGTATCGGCGAAGGAGCGCCAAAACGACCGCAGACGCATTGCAACCGAGCGCTTGGTGTGGCTGCTACGAAGTGCTGTGCGGTAGAGTAGGGTAGAGGATTGCATATAGGGCATCCCGCACGCGTATCTATACCACTGCAGCACGGACACGAGGCTGGAATACAAGGGAACCCAGAGGAACCCTAGTGCTCTTGGTTCACCGCCCATCACTACATTACGCGATACGAATAATTAATACAGCTATAAACATGGTTGGAGCTTGAAGGCGATACGCTCTTCGGCTATAGTTCTATACTGAGAGACATTAATAAAATTGATGGGTTACCATAGTGTCTATGTCAGGCGATGAGCAGCGGGACGAAGTTGAGATCAATCTACAGTCTCAATATCCGTTGTTTATTAATGTCGCGGGAACTAAATCCGATTAGATTACTTGGAAAAGTTGAGGACTCTACTATTTGCACCGGTTCCTCACCCAGAAAACTGTATGGTTCAATTTTTGAGAGGACAACAATGTTTTGATGGTTACTGTAACAATAAACAATGTAATCAGCATCTAAATTATGGGACAACTAATTATTTTTATAGTAGAACTCACTATAGTTAGCAATGTGTCATATTAATTTTTCTGAATGTGTCCGCTTGCTCTTTCAGCCGGCAAATTTCCCTTCATATTTAATACAGCTATAAACATGGCTGGAGCTTGAAGGCGATACGCTCGTCGGTTATAGTTCTGTACTGGAAGACATTCACAAAATTGATGTGTTACCATAGTGTCTATGACAGGCGATGACCGGCGGGAGGAAGTGGAGAACAATGTGCAGTCGACTCCGTCCTTTGTTTAAGTCGCGATTAGATCACTCAGAAAAGTTAAGGCCTCTACTTTAGGCAAAAGTCCTTCACACAAAAAAATGTATGGTCAATTCTACCATGCACATGTTTCCCTGAGAGGAAATCAATGTTTTTATGCCTTCTGTAGCAATAAATAATGTAACCAGCAACTAAATTATGGCACAATTCACTATTTTTATAGTAGAACTCACTATATTTAGCAATGTATCACATTAATTTTTCTTAGTCTACCCGCTTGCCCTTCCAGCCGGAAAATTTCCTTCTACTCAGCAGTAACTCGACCCCATGACGAGAGGGCAAAAAAGTGTACTGCCATTTTCCATCGGTCCTCGTCTCGCAGCAAACTGCGTCTGTCACTCTTGTAGATGCAACATGTTCGACCGCAGGTAATATAAAGTGGAAAGAACAATTCACTTCCTCGCTAGCGGGTAGAAAGAGCTCATAAAAGGGTCAGTCTAAATTTAACTGGGCGGAAATCCTTAATTATTCTGAGTATCTTAACTCAGCTGAGCTTAACGAAGGAGAGAGTCAACTGTATAGTCAAGAGAGGTTTTGATGACGGTCAATGGCCAGACAAATGGCCCAAATAATAATGACCTCTTGCGTAATGTGATCCTTCTGTGACTTTGATGGAAAAATTGCAAACTTTGTTCTGCTGCATAAAGAATGTACAACAAGAATGTATCTGCAGCTTATTACCAGTTGCTCAACAATGATCCACATTCCAAATGACTCAGTGTATTGTCGAGTGCATAGCATGAAAATGGGTTCGAGTGAATATTTCCAATACCTCAAATAGGATACTGAAAATACTTGAAATCTTGATAATTAGATGTTCCAAGCTACTTGCAAGCGCTTCAGTGTTTACTTTCCCGGGTGAATCAAGCTGATTGAATTTCATACACAATTTTTCCTGCTCTTGAATCTCGACAGACGTTCTCCTTCAAATCCTATCTATGAAATGAGAGGACACTATTGTTGCAAGCTTCTTGGGTCACTAGGTCGAGCGTAATTGTCTTCGCGAGGTAAACCGGAATCTCGGTACCACTGAATCCGACTGGTTGTTGCTTGGAGCTACGGAAGTATTAGGAGAGAAAGACAGATACAAGCAGAGAAAATGAGACAGAGTGGAAGAGAGGGAAAAGGAAAACGCCAAGAAAGCTAAACATCCTGGCTTGACTCCACGTTCTATTTCCGGTGAGGATCAGGATCTTTCCGCAATTACTTTGCGCCCCCTCGAGGAACACAGAGGCAAGTACTCCTGCGGCATCATCCTGTCGCTTGGGTTCACTCTGCCAGGACCTAATCTGTTTGCCACCGAAATTGCTATTGCACTTTGCGGTTAACGCGAATCACTGTTCTAATTCTGAGACTGCGAGACATCGTCTGCGTTCTAGCATTCAGCGATCTCGATTACCGACGAGTGGAAAGCGAGAAAAAAATAATTAGAAACGCTATGAGTCAGAAAAATAAGAGAAACAATGCAAAGTCCACGTTCTATCTGAGCTACACATTTCCTGTTCTCTCATTTGGAATAAATACTAATAGAGATTAGTACAATCGCCGGTGAACTGCAATACTAAGGATGAGATGCAGCAGTTATTATCCTCTTAAGGCTTTCCCTGACAGACAAAAACAAAGATGTTGTGCGATAATTCCAGCGACTTCAAGAATGTTTAAGTTCTCGTTCAAGTTAAGCATCAAACTCAATCAGACTAAATTTGATGTATTGTTTGCCGCTGGCACTGAATAAATTGCGTGTTTAGTCCGTTATCGGAAATGTGGTTGAATTTTAAATCCGATTTGTAAAGAGTTGATTTAGGAATCTTCTGGTACTCCTTAAAGAGGTTTAAATAGATGAATTCTGAATTCGATAATTTCAGCGACTTCAAAAATGTTTAAGTTCTCGTTCAAGTTAAGGATCAAATTGAATCAGACTAAATTTGATGTATTGTTTGCCGCTGGCACTGAATAAATTGAGTGTTTAGTCCATTATCACAAATGTGGTTGAATTTTAAATCCGATTTGTAAAGAGTTGATTTAGGAATCTTCTGGTACTCCTTAAAGAGGTTTAAATGGATGAATTCTGAATTCGGTAATTCCAGCGACTTCAAAAATGTTTAAGTTCTCGTTCAAGTTAAACATCAAATTCAATCAGACTAAATTTGATGCATCGTTTGCCGCTGGCACTGAATAAATTGAGTGTTTAGCCCGTTATCACAAATGTGGTTGAATTTTAAATCCGATTTGTAAAGAGTTGATTTAGGAATCTTCTGGTACTCCTTAAAGAGGTTTAAATGGATGAATTCTGAATTCGATAATTCCAGCGACTTCAAAAATGTTTAAGTTCTCGTTCAAGTTAAGCGTCGAATTCAATCAGACTAAATTTGATGCATCGTTTGCCGTTGGCACTGAATAAATTGAGTGTTTAGTCCGTTATTACAAATCTGGTTGAATTTTAAATCCGATTTGTAAAGAGTTGATTTAGGAATCTTCTGGTACTCCTTAAAGAGGTTTAAATGGATGAATTCTGAATTCGATAATTCCAGCGACTTCAAAAATGTTTAAGTTCTCGTTGAAGTTAAGCATCAAATTCAATCAGACTAAATTTGATGCATCGTTTGCCGCTGGCACTGAATAAATTGAGTGTTTAGTCCATTATCACAAATGTGGTTGAATTTTAAATCCAATTTGTAAAGAGTTGATTTAGGAATCTTCTGGTACTCCTTAAAGAGGTTTAAATGGATGAATTCTGAATTCGATAATTCCAGCGACTTCAAAAATGTTTAAATTCTCGTTCAAGTTAAGCATCGAATTCAATCAGACTAAATTTGATGAATCGTTTGTCGCTGACACTAAATAAATTGAGTGCTTAGTCCATTATCACAAATGTGGTTGAATTTTAAATCCGATTTGTAAAGAGTTGATTTAGGAATCTTCTGGTACTCCTTAAAGAGGTTTAAATGGATGAATTCTGAATTCGATAATTCCAGCGACTTCAAAAATGTTTAAGTTCTCGTTCAAGTTAAGCATCAAACTCAATCAGATTAAATTTGATCTATTGTTTGCCGCTGGCACTGAATAAATTGAGTGTTTAGTCCGTTATCACAAATGTGGTTGAATTTTAAATCCGATTTGTAAAGAGTTGATTTAGGAATCTTCTGGTCCTTCTTAAAGAGGTTTAAATGGATGAATTCTGAATTCGATAATTCCAGCGACTTCAAAAATGTTTAAGTTCTCGTTCAAGTTAAGCATCAAATTCAATCAGACTAAATTTGATGCATCGTTTGCCGCTGGCACTGAATAAATTCAGTGTTTAGTCCGTTATCACAAATGTGGTTGAATTTTAAATCCGATTTGTAAAGAGTTGATTTAGAAATCTTCTGGTACTTCTTAAAGAGGTTTAAATGGATGAATTCTGAATTCGATAATTCCAGCGACTTCAAAAATGTTTAAGTTCTCGTTCAAGTTAAGCATCAAACTCAATCAGACTAAATTTGATGTATTGTTTGCTGCTTGCACTGAATAAATTGAGTGTTTAGTCCATTATCACAAATGTGGTTGAATTTTAAATCCGATTTGTAAAGAGTTGATTTAGGAATCTTCTGGTACTCCTTAAAGAGGTTTAAATGGATGAATTCTGCATTCAATAATTCCAGCGACTTCAAAAATGTTTAAGTTCTCATTCAAGTTAAGCATCAAATTCAATCAGACTAAATTTGATGCATCGTTTGTCGCTGGCACTGAATAAATTGAGTGTTTAGTCCGTTATCACAAATCTGGTTGAATTTTAAATCCGATTTGTAAAGAGTTGATTTAGGAATCTTCTGGTACTCCTTAAAGAGGTTTAAATGGATGAATTGATTATGTGAATCCAGAACCGGACTATTCTTCAGAATGTCGGTTACTACTAGTCTGAAGAAACTTTCCACACGATTGTATTTTTAAGTGATGACCCTGGGAGTCAATGTTCCAGGTGCAGAGTGAATATATTGCACCTTCCCATTCTTCCCACTGGCCTATCGTCGCTATTCTGAAACCTACAATCACAGCAATCTCATTTACGACCGGCAATGCGCAATAATATTGTTCCTAGCTAGGCAACTTCGAAAGCCCTGCAGCAGGGTTACTTCACTGAATCGACTGAAATGCACGTCGTACTACACCTTCTGCTTGTTCTTCCACATCTTCGTGGAGGTAAAATAAATCGAGGCTACCCTCGAAACAATCTGAGTCAGGTGAAGTGTGTGTGTCTCTCTATTTATATCAAGTACTGGTAGTGTTCTTCCTCTTTCCTACGAGTTTTCAACGATTGTTAAAGTTCTCTGGAGACTGGTAAAGTTTAAATTGACATCGGTGTACTCTGGTTGACTTTCCTGCTACACTTTTTATGTTTTCACCGTGAGTCTCTCGGATGGAATGTAGACTCATCGAAAAAAGAGTTTGTCAAGGCTTCTGGTTTATGTGTACACGTACTTTATTAACCTAGGTCAGAGCAGTAGTGAAAAATTTCTCCAATTCATCAAAAGTGCCTCTTTTCAAAATACAATCTAAGGGTTTATTCGTTGATTCTTGCAGTAGAACTTAACATCATAGGTCGTATACATTCTAAAACAAAAAGTTCTTATTTCACCCAAAAGGTAAAAACGTATAAGGTGATAACAAAACAACTTCACTTTTGCACAAAGTCTGTTCATCTCTGCACCGTTCACTTTGTTGCATTTTTCAACACCGAATATTGAATTCGACAATAGTAATGATTCGTTATCAGCACATCAACATATAACAAAGTAGTGCGAAGCTTTCAGAACATTTTTTTTTCAGTTCTTACGTTATTCCAAAAATCCAATACGTGGTGTGCACAATTGGTTTGGATAGCAAAATGGATTTTGTTTTAGTGCCATATTGATCAATACTGCTATCACACTTTAGAAAATCCTTGTGACCGATGACCGTAAACCAAGCCGAGATTCGAGGAGAGGAGAGACAGGAAGCGAAAAAAGCGAACGCTAGCGTGGAAAATAGCTTCCAGGTCTGGATGTAATCCGCTAATAGCATGTCCACGTTCGTCGCCCATAATCCGTAATCCTTCGATAGTCGTGGGCTTTTCCAGAGCGAGCGATTATATGAGAGAAAGCTCTGGCTTACCGAAATACAGACGTAAGAGTATTGAATTCCTCTGCCGGTTCGATGATAAGCGTAGTTTGATGTATAATACAACTATGAACGAATATTTAAAAGCTGTAAGTACAACATTCGTAGCTCAACAGTTTGTTCTTCTACTGGAAATAAAAAATCTGTCCCAACTCCACCGACCGTATGTATATTATTTATTTTATCGCCGTTCTCTCTTATGTGCAATCGAAAAGAAGAAAGGCGCAACGAGACTCACTTCGTGGTTCTGTCGTCCGACGATGTACACGCTAAGTGCCGTGCAGAAATTAGTTCGGACAGCCGCGATTAAATAAGGCGACTTTTTAGGTATAAACGTGGCATCCACAATAGGGAATCTACTCTAGAACCCTACTAGGCTCAACAGAGGCGGCCACGACAAACGTCGGGGCCTAATCAGGCTTAAATGTGGAACCCTAACTAGGGTCGCCCATATAGAGCCTCTAAAGGGTTGTACTTTCAAGCGTGACTAGCCTAGTAGGGCCCCAACTACAATTAGGGCAATCTAGAAAGACCCAAGTTGGAGTCCCAACTATATTTCTGCATGGGGTGCATTGATTTTCGTCACTTACTTTGCACCTAGCAGAGCTAATAAAAAGCCGAGAAACGTGGTCAGAAAATACCCTAGAAAAGATCTTCGGTACTTCGTCCAGTTATAAGGTACAGCAAACGAGAGAACTGAGAAAACCAGGTTCAAAGTAAGTGGATAAACTCGTATTGCAGCTTCATTAGATTGGCAAACTGAGCGTAAAATGTCTACTATATACCAAAGCAAGTGTCTCACCTGGTATCACTTTTTTCCCCATTCTACAAGTGATATTGCAGGGTAATTAATCAAAAATAAAGTATACACTTGATCTTTTTTTCGCTTTCTTTTTCTATTATAAAAAAGCGTGCAATTTCCAGGCATTAGATTTTAAGCCCACGGTGCAGTTAAGCTTTGAAATTTAATACTTCACATATGTACTCGACGAAAATTGTGTAGTTGTACATGTGTATGTGGGTCAGAGATTCAGCGATCACGGGTATATCCTCCACGAGTCGTTCTGGTTTCTAGTGCACGTGAGTTTTCGATAATCACTGCAATTATCTGAAGGCCCCTGCACGGTTGTAAACGTATGTTACAATGCTACACACAGAGACAACGTGGAACGGTGCTATTACTACTGGTATACATAAATTCCCTCGTGCTCTTTGTCTGGTAGTTGTGAGGTATATAGGTGATCTCCCTCTCGTGGCCGATTTCGAATTCAGCTGAAAGTGGAAAAGGCGCGTCCTCTCGTCTCGCCGCACCCACGTCCCGCCGGAATGAATATGTTAATTGGCTTTGAAATTGGCTGTCCCTATAGGTGATTGATTAAAATTCGATACGTTCGCCTCGTCCCTATCACCCTCCGGCGGCGCAAAACTCTTTTCCCCCAACCCCGACGTATATCTGGAAATTCTCTCACTATTCTGGATCTATCGGGGAGTTATCAGACGATAAAAGAACCACGGGAAAGGATTATCACAGGGTTATTGGGTGCTCAGACTCGAGGGAAATTTTCTAGAGGAATCAGAAATCAGCTGGCCAGAGTTCTATAACGTTTTTTTTTTTTATCAAATCGAACTAATTTAATGCAACTACAGCTTTGATTGAGTAAAATCGATGAGCGGATAAAAGGATCACATGGACTCGAAGAATATTATCATCAGCATATTATATTCATGTGAAATTAGAATTGTATGTGCTTTAATTGGAAAATACATTATTTCCAGATTTTTTTTTAATTGGCAAAAGAATCATGGGAATCAATGAATTTAACAAAACTTGAATAACTGTTCATTCAAACAACAGATCAACTTGTCAGAAAAAAACAGATCTGCGTATTTTGAAATTAGAAATGGACAAAAGTCACTTTTCTTTTTTAAATCACTGTAGAAAGATTTGAAGCGGGTGTTTTATGTGGTAGAACATGCCACTTAAGAATGATAGTGAAGGTTCAAACACGATATATTGAAGAGAAAAAAATTGAGGCTGGATTTTCCAACCAGAAGTCGGATCTGTAAATTCTAGAATCAGAAACGGACAAAAGTCACTTTTTTTTATCACAATAAAAAAATTCGAAACGGATATTTTCGGTGGTGGAATATACCACTTGAGAATGATAGTGAAGGTTACAATTCGATATCTCGAAAAGAAAAAAATCACAGTTGGATTTCCCGACTGGAAGTCAGATATTTGTTTCTTATTTTTTCACTCATTTTCGTTTCAAAAAACGGTCCATTCGCGATTTTGTCAATGAACATTTTATTACCAGTGTTTTTCGTCATGTCATAATTTGAAAGTTATAGATTTGCCAAAGTTTTAGTTAGAAGATGCCGAAATCTTAGATTTCGTTCGTTTATGTCACAAATCGCATCCTCGTCTTGGGTCTTAGCACGCGGATAAATACCACTTCAGGCGCAGTTGTCTTGTCACTGCAATCTTTTGCCCTTGGGATTTATCGGTGTCACACCACTGGGATTGTTATAACGTAGTGGCAGACACTTGGCAAACCGTATACCCCGTTTCCCCGGAGTGACGTGTGTCTGTTGTGTGCACCTCCTTGCGCTAACCGGTGCATGGATGATCCCTCTGTGCCGTATTCTGTCCCACAGAACCCGTCACGATTCCAGTTGCAGTAACGCGTTTAAATTGATGTGTTGCCCATAGATATAAAGCCTTTGATCCGGATTAAATCTTATAATCCATAAGCAGAGAAGGTACCAGCAACTAAATATAATTTCTGATTAAGTAGCCAGAATACAAAACACACATACCATTGATTTTTGTAGATTCTTCTTACAATAACAAAGTCCAACAGTTTGGGAATAATAAATCTTGGAAATTCTCCTATAATATAGAAAAGGTGAGGAGAGAAGAGATAAAGTCCAATCTTTGATTATTGTCTCCGATGATGAAGTCAAAATACGTAGTTATGGATAACATCAAGACTTGCAATCTCAACTCGGTGAGTCATAATTCATATTAGGAGCCTTGCGTTCTCTTATATCATTGAATAAGGCGTTTGATGGACCGAATACATTCATACATAAATATCAAATACAGCTGCTCACATATAAATTTCTGTAATAAGCAAATGTGTGCGGAGTTCACTTGCCGAACTATCCAAATGTCTCGGTTAATTCGATGTTGCGACAAGCATTGTGGAGAAGTTATTCGCCTACTCCTTGACGCTTACTCACAGTGTGTGTGGGCTATCAAGCGTTATTCCTAGAGCATTGCAAAACAGACATAACGGACAGCCTCTCGACAGGTTGCCTCATTGGAATGCACACGAGGAAAGGACAAGTATGCATACAGCTAGAGCGAGTTGCATAGGGTGTTATCTATGCGCCTTGATGGATACAGAACGGAATTCGTATAGCCAGTGAAGGGGTCGCGTTGCCCTTACGAACGAGCTAGTGCCCAGGGATCCCCAACCGGAGGGTCTTCTCGTCCGTCTGTGGCGAGACAATTGCCAACGTTGGACGTGTTTCATTAACGCGGACACAGCACGACACTTTGTAGACGAAATATACAACAGTGACTGTACCACACAACATAGCATCAGTAGCAACAGCCATACCTAAAACGAGCAACAGCCACTCGACAACTCGTCGACTCGACTCCCTGTCTTCGTAATCCAGTCATTACTATATCGTGGGTAACACCTCGACCGGGTATTACAACATAGCAAGCAACAGCCACGAATGTTACGATCGTCTCTCTTCGCGCATCTCTTCTCCTTTTCTGTTTGGCTAGGGCAGTAGATATTAGGCCACCAGCACAGCTTTTCAACTTGAGCCGAGTCAGACTAGATCTGAGTCGAAGGCAAACCGGAATAATACTGTACATGCCATGTCATGGTATTAGGGGCTACTAGGAACAAAGGATAGTGAAGGTGCAGCACGTACTTCAGTTCACGGTATGGGCATAGTTTGGTTAATGGTACTATACTGCGCGAGATATTCCAGCGTTGCACTACGTATATTGAGGTGGTACATGTACCTACCAAATGATCAGGACGAAACAGACAAGCTACTGGATATTTGTAGCTTGGAGTTGGAGTAACCTACTTCAAGGGTGGAAGACCATAAGTATAATTGGATTAGCCGCGATAAAGTCGCACTAATAGGATTTGGCAGGAAGCTATTAACCGGGGCAGATGAGAAACATTGTGGCAGCAACCTTCAAGTTAGCTTAGAATTATAATCATCGTGATCAATACTGAATACTATTGAATAGCCATTATATTCGCTGTTTGGTATGATTGATATGATGGTTACAGGAGAACGTTGGTAGTAAACTCTGGGCTAGCTCAGAATTCGAACAACCATCATCATCAGTAACATATCAGCATCATATAGCCACACTAATTGCTGTTTGGCATGATTGATAACATATGAGCTGTCGTAAATATCTTATACCTCATCCACCTCCATCATCGATACAGTCAGTGATTTAGCCTCATTAGAACCGAACATATACATGTTCCATGGCATCTAATCTATAATCTCTTCTTGGTATCAAATAACAAGTTACCTCCTTGGTCATTGTGAAGTCGAACACTGGACTGGGTGTCCGTAAGTAAATAAATCGGGTGCGAGGGGATCAAAGGGGTTACCTCCAGTACTTGAAGAAAATGTCTATAATCTCTTCCTGGTATCAAAAAACAAGTTACCTCTTTGGTCATTGTGAAGTCGCAACACTGGACTGGGTGTCCGTAAGAAAATAAATTGCGTGCGAAGGGATTAAAGGGGTTACCTCCAATAGTTGAAGAAAATGTACGCTGGAAATAAATAATAATGATTTTGTATACCTTTTCATAGTTGTTACGCTGGTAAAATAGAAATTTGTTTTTGCAAGGCATCCAAAAGCTGTTTCCCATTCTAAAAATAAAAAAATAAAACAAAAAATACAACTGGTGCGTTTTTAGCGTGACTATCACAGTATCACCTTATGCTAAATTCCTTTCGTTTGTCCCATCTCTTTCAGTCTCATGTACCTTTTCATCCGCCGCTTTCCTACCTATCCTACAAACCCATGACGCAACAGTGAATCTGCAGTAGTCGGGTAAAATGCCGGCGTAGAGCTGGAGTCACGTACGGCACGCGATAACGCCTCGCAGACGGCGTACCGTATTCAAAGCGAGGTTGTCCTAGCATAGGGAGAGAACAAGAGGAAAAAAAAAGCAGCAAAGAGGGGAGAAAGGATCGAGTTTGGAGGCTCCAATGCTGTTGCTGCTGGTAGAAGTGGCGTTTGCGAGTGTAGGAGCTGGAAGATCACATGCTAGGCCAGATTGAGGCTAGGGTAAACGGTCGTACGACCACCGACGCGTACCTAACCCAACCCTGACTGTCTCCAGTCTCTATGTCCCTCAGCGCCCTTAGCCTCATCCTCCCCAAAGCTTTTTTCCTTCTTCTCTTTCTGCCCTTGCACTCTACTTGTATGCTGGAGATTCAGCATCCCTGCGCTCTGTGCAAATCTGCGTGACAATGGGGCTCTTCGGGAGAAAGTATAGAAGGCTGATGGTGTGTGGATTCGAGGGACTAACTGGGATGAGAAAAACAGAGTGGTGAGATTGTCTACCGTATGTCCTCCAGGCATCCTGATGGCTCACACGCCACATCTGAACTGGGTCTGCATACGCTGACTACTTCATTCACCTGCTCCTATGGTAAACGGGTAGATGTCGAGACAATGGATTTCTAACTGTGAGACTATTATGATAACAAGTGTCAAGCTTTTTTTGTAACAGAACTTATCACTTTGGTCTTTTTCCAACCATTTATGAGTCATAATAACATTTCCAGATCAGGGTTTTACCTTAACAACTAACGCCGCGTTATCTTCAACCTGCTCTTCCTAAGTAACATGCTAAATTATGCAAATAATACGAAGAGAAAATTTTACTGGACCAACAAATCAGTGCTAATATAGTGACAGCAACCCTTATATGCTCTCCTAACAAAATTATTTGTTAGCTGAGCAAGAAGATTTTCTAGGTTAACGCTACATCAAAACTGGGTCTGTATACGCTGACTACTTCATTCACCTGCTCCTATAGTAAACGTGTAGATGTAAAGTCAATGCCAAACAAGCATTGACTTTATCGCATCAACAATGCCAAGTTTTTTTTTTTTTTTTTTTTTTTTTTTTTTTTTTTTTTATAACAGAAATTATCACTTTGGTGTTTTTTGAAGCGTTCATAAATCATAATAAAACTTTCAGATCAGGGCTTTATCATAACAATTAACGCCGCGTCATCTTCGAATTGCTCCTCCTAAGTAACGGGCTGAGTTATGAAATTTTGATAGCCCCAGGTTTAAACAAATTTCCGTTCAAATTTTGTTGACAAAAAGTAGAATAGTAAAACAACCATATTTGCACCATGCCAATAACAGGAAGAGAAAATTTTGAGAACCAGCAAATTTGCTCTCCTAACAAAAAGATTTGTTGGTCGAGCAGATTTTCTAAATTAACAAATTTCTTGTCAGCGCATCAACAAAATTTGCTAGTTTAGTAAATAAGGGTCCATGTCATTGTTAGCAAATAACTGCGAGCAGCCGAAAGTAGAAATTTTTATACGCTTGATCTGGATTTCAACATTTGGAGGTTTAGGAATACCAATCGTATGAAACAGTCTTCGTTTATATTGTCAATCAATATGAATAGAATTTGGATGGTTTTGATTGCCGGAGGGGATATCGTTTGAATATTTCAGGAACGATGAATAGAACGGAATAGTATTTAGATCTGCCGGCTTTATATGAATTTATCAAACATATATCCTCTACGAACGGATGTGCGGTTTCCAATAGTTTGAAATGCATCCATGAGTTTCAATTGAGAAATAACATCTCACTATCAAAGCACTGTCAATCAATTTGTGATCGTGATCCTGGGCAAATCATTTGAAGTCAAGGATTATGATAACGATAATTACGATATACATAGATAATACGCAGGCCTCTACAATTACTTATCGATTAACCGGAGCACCAATTATTTTGAACTGAACTTTGAATTCACTTTATTATTAATAACTTAGCTGTGTTAAAAAATAAAATGTATATTAAAAAAAAATGATGTCTATTGGAGAACATCGATTTTTTTTTATATCTACAAATGCCAATGTAAAAATTTTCATTAATTCAAAACCAAAACATATTTTCATGACATTGAAAATAAAACAATCCGCATACATTGCAAAAAATTTCATTATTAAAATTAATAAACTTATGTCGGAAGTTTTTATGCATAAATCGGTATATTAATTTTAATAGATGAGTATGATGTATAATTAATAAACGGTTTTTAGTAAAACGATACTAAAAGTAATGTTTAATATAAAAGTACTGGAATATTATCATATAATTGTTTGTTACATTTGATGAATTTTTATCGAAAATTTTTAAGTGTTCGATGCAATCATTAAAAAAGTCAATGGGCTAAGTGATACGAACGAGTTATGATAGGGAGAACTTACGTGCATACCCCGTCGATTTTTCCATCGCACCCACTTGTTGAAGCCCGGCCTCCAGTACTCGATGAAGTACTCCTCCGTATACTCGACTCCGTGGCCATTACCGAATCTACCCTGTGTCTGAGTCGACGTCAACATACGAGGACTGTGAAGATTCACTTCCAGATATTCCTTGCCCTCTTTGGTAACCATGTTTCTTGGACACCAAGCTCCACCTCCTTTATCCTTGTGTAACCTGTTGTTTGATAAACAGATAAAAAAATGTTTGTTTAAAATATTTGTAAAAAAGATTCTTATCAGTAAATTTTGAATTCGGTTTCGATTACGAAATGTGCCTTGCAAACTTTCGTCATTAAAATTGACCGTCAAATATTCGCATACGATGAGAAATTAATAGAAAAAAAAAATTGTCACAACTACTTATATCTAATAAGGATATATCAGTATAATATTAAATACCAGAATATCAGTAGTCAAAAATCATTCTAGCAATATTCTATAGTACTAAGAAATTCCGGATATATATTGATAATTTTTTACATCCCTCATTATCTTACAATTAAACAAATTTGAAAGCATAGTATTAGTGTTAAAAATTTTACCTTCACAAATTTTAAAATAAATGCTTCATTTCCAAATTTTCAGCATAGGTATTAGAATTTACTGCAACGCCTCATGTTATGAAAATGATAACTTTGTAACTTAGTGTCCATACATCATTGTCTCCTAACTCAAACGAGTAGAATATAGTAAGAGTAGCTTATAGTGGTAGCGGTACTGATAATAATAATAACGATAATAGTAATGATAGCAGTAACTCAATTTTAGTTCTTGTTCGGTTCTGCTTCAATCTTGTCGAAAATTTACGATAACGTATATTACCTCGGTACGAAAGTGCACAGGTGCATTTAACTATTATTGCCATTATTATTAGTATTATTATTATTATTATTATGCTCGTCCTCTATGTCCAAGTCCACATTTTCGGGAATTGCATCGTGCGGAAACTGCAAGGATGACGAAGAACGAGACAAGGAAGGCCAATGAGATGCCAAAGGGATATCAAGAGATGCAGTAGCGTCACGATGCCAAGTATAAATCTGTATATAATGTGTATATATATATATGTATAAAGTGAGATGGTAGACAGTAATAGCAGAGGGCGATAAAGGGCAAGGGGGGAAAACAGAGAAACAGTATTAGAGCGGTCTGAAGGAGACCATGGCCAGTATATGAGGCGCATTACCCCGCGTCTCATCAGAGACGAAAGATGCATTAGCATTGCTAATGGCGACCATCGTTACCGCCACACACCAAAGGGGACGGAGGTGGATATGGCGAGCAGACCATTCTGTTGGCACCACTCACCGCCACATCCCCGTCCTCTCTCGACCACCTTAACATTTCAAGACTGCTACGAATTGGTCGGACAGCAGGACGTTTACAGCTCCACCGCAAATGGGAGAAATAGAACGATGACGGTGACAACCACGAGAATAACAACTGAGCTGCAGTTTGGGTAGGTTTAATGTACGGGACGAATTTATACGTACATAAAGCCGCGTAGTTTACATATCGACGTCGAAAACTGTAGTCATGTAACCCCCATTCAACGTATTCAAAATTTAGGATTCTATTTCTACACTGAGAAAAATTATTGGCACATGCAACAAAACAAAGTATTGCCGCGTCCATATTTCTTATTATAGCCATGAATATTCTCGCACGAGCAATGCGAATTTCTATAGTAACAATATCGTTTTAGTGGCCAAGTATTGGTTACTGTAACTATACAAGAATTTTCTCAAAACGATAGGCTTCAGTTACTCAAGAAATTTCGTTTGTCGGATGCGGTAACAATTTCAGTATAGCTACGGGAGCTGTACACGGAGAAAACGGGTTAGTTGAAGAAACTAACCTTTTAATGCTTGGAGTGTTAGATGTAGTTTGGTTGGCATTACCAACCGGCTGGTTGGCATTACCAACCGATTGGTTGGCACTACCAATCAGTTGGTTGGCGCCACCAATCGGTTGTTTGACATCATTCGGTTAGTTGGCATTCCCAATCGGTTGATTCTGACACGCAATAACTTGCTAATGCCATATTTGACCATGCCTGTTAATTGGCACGTATCAATTCCGTAGTTCCTACAACTACACCCTTTTCTCCGTGTACGCGCCACAGCAGGAGCTATACGCTCGGTTCGGAAACCCACGAGTATTCACTCGTACGCTATGCAGACTTGTTTTTATGCAGTGGTTCGATTAATGCGAAAAGTATTCGTTGATGGAGGAGTAGCTGAAACGGAAACTGCAGCCATGGGCTTACAGAATTGGGAGAGTGGTTTGAATGTAAGGCATTCAATTAATAAACGGTGATGCATACGATTGACGCTTGACATCCTTTCTAACCTAAAAACTTGGAAGTGCAAGTTAAATATCGCATGGCTGCTGGAAGTTAGCGATCGTTCAGCTTCCACAGCTATACCGTTTAGCTCCTGCAAGCGGGAGACGTGAAGCACAAGTATCCAGCTGTTGAAACTAAACAGAAACACTATGGTGCCAACAGACTCCAGTATATCTCTAGCAGCCACATATTTGGTTAGCCGTTCATTTTTCTCAGTGTATAATAAACGTGTAGTTATAGAAACAATGGATTTCTAATTGTGAGACTGTTATGCTAATAAGTGTCAAGTTTGTTATTTTTGTAACTGAACTTATCACTTTGGTGTTTTTCGAACCATTCATGAGACATAATAAAATTTCCACATCAAAGCTTTACCTTAACAACGAATGCTGCGTTATCTTTAACCTGGTTGTCCTAAGTAACGGGCTGAATTATGCAATTGTGACAGTTCGAGTTTTTTATGACACATTCACGTCCTCTCGACAACCTTAACATTTCAAGACTGCTATGAATTGGTCGGACAGCAGGACATTTACAGCACCACCACAAATGGGAGAAATGGGACAATGACAACCACGAAAATAAAAACTGAGCTGCAGTGTGGATAGGTTAATGTACCGGAGGAATTTATATGTACATAAAGCCGCGTAGTTTAAATATCGGGGTCGAAAACTGTTGTCGTGTATCCGCCATTCAATTTATTTTAGTTTTAGGATTCCCGCCGATCTGAATTATTAAGAATTCGTCTAGACGCTGTTCCAGTTCCACACTACAACATTGCCATGCTTCGATCTCCAATTTTCAAGAGGGTTTTACTTTCGAGGTTTCAATTTTCTATTGACATTGAATATTTAAAAACCTGGCTGTTAATAGATATTGTCAAATAGCTACAGGTGAGAGCGATTGTCATTTAAACACATCTCCGAATTAAAAATGTATTTTTTAAGTTGAACGCCCCGCTGACCGTTTTTCCTTATTTCATTCTGATTGGTCCATCGATCGAGCTACTGAACTTCCGTTTCCGCTTGCGCCGAACCAGACGCGCTGATAGCAGCTGCCACTACTAACTCGCACGGAATTGGTGCACCACTCGACACCGCTTGGGTATAAAAGTAGGAGGCTGAGAGCTCCTTGAGCCAGTTGCTCTCGGGTTTGGCTGACATACGTTTCTCGCGCATTAGTCAAAGTACGCATTTTTAGGTCTCTGTCAAACTCTACTCGCCTTTTTCTTTGATCCTGCGTAAAAAAAAAGATGTGGAGTCCAAGATGTAATCCAGAGCAGAATCCATGATGGAGGCTGAGTTGTTCAGGATGCAGTCTGAGCAGTCCAGGATGGATTCTGGGTAATCCAGGATGGGATCTGGGCAGTCCAGGATGGATTCTGGGTAATCCAGGGTGGGATCTGGGCAGTCCAGGATGGAGTCTGGGCAGTCCAGAATGGACTCTGGGCAGTACAGAATGGATTCTGGGCAGTCCAGGAGATTGGAGTCTGGATAGTTCAGAATGGATTCTGGGCAGTCCAGGAGGTTGGAGTCTGGATAGTCCAGAATGGATTCTGGGCAGTCCAGGAGGTTGGAGTCTGGATAGTCCAGAGTGGATTCTGGACAGTCCAGGAGGTTGGAGTCTGGATAGTCCAGAATGGATTCTGGGCAGTCCTGGAGGTTGGAGTCTGGATAGTCCAGGAGGTTGGCGTCTGGGAAGTTCAGGATGAATTCGGCGCAGTTTAACATGGCGTCTGGGCAGTCCATGATTGACCAAGATAAACAATGGGTTCAAATCCCAATCTCCATTCCAGACTACCCACACTCCATCCGGGACTGCTCAGAATCCATCCTGGACACATAATTTCGGAAGCTGTCAATCGGGAATTCCCTGACTTGGAAGTTGTCAACTTCCTTCCTAGTTACATCGTGCTTTACCAACCACACGTGCGTCATCACCGACCAACGCATGTATTGTTTCGACCTCTCAACAAGAAACCAAATCAATACTTTACCAAGACACTCACTTTACCGTATTCATTATTTCATCTTTCTCTAGGTCTTAAACTTTACCAAATTATTGTAAACTATTGATCATTCTCAAATACATTTGCCAAACAATGAAATATAATAATAAAACCTTGTCTCATCCATCACAACCTACGCATCTATGATATTGCTGAACAAACCGATTATTATCCTTTGATTTTTCTAGCGATTCGCTTTAAGAACAAATCGCTATCGTGTAATACTTTTTTTTCCTGCGATTATTAAGATTATTCCGGAAATGTTGTTCGCCACGAAATGTATATCTTGCCTCCCTTCGTTTCGTTCATACCCATCGTATTTTCATCCAAGCCTCAAGGAAAACCTCTCGGGATGAGGAGGAGGTCGAAAGGAACGTGAAGAGAGAAAGAACGAGAGGGAAAATGGTAGAGGTGAGACTCTACGTACTCTATGTACGGAGTAGAATAGGGATATAGAGGATGCGGCTCTCAAGAGTCTACTGTGCGCGTCGTAGTCCTCTTGTGCTTCTCCTATACTCGCTGTATAGTATGCAGCAAACTCGGCGCTGGGTCACGCGCGAGGATGCTTACGATTTCCAATCCGGATGAAAGCCGCTCGCCCGATAGATGAAACGACAATGGGGTAAGAGCAAGAAGGATGAACAGAGATGGAAGATATCAAGAGTGAGTGAGACGAAAAAGGACGTTAAGCTGCCGAAGAACGCGTCGGCAAAAGCGAGTAATCCAAATCGATAGGAAAAGCAAGATAAGAGAGCTGGAGGTATCTGCGCTCTATCGCCTTTTTACCCATGATCGTATCCTCACTACAAAGGAAATCACGACAATTGCTATCGATTTCACAAATATTTATTTTTTTACCCTGATTTCCCTGAAATCACCCCCATTCCTTTTCGTGCAAAACACGAGAGCGATGTGCCCAATTTTTAACCAATAATGAATATACAATACAGTTATCATTACCAATAATCACCCTGCTACCCCTAATTTCTGTTTCATAAAAATATCTGAAAATATAACTTCTGTAGAATAATGTGAAGTAAAAAATACATTTGAAGAAATTATTGAAATATACATTTTTTGAAATCATTAAAATATATACAATATGTATAAGACCAATTCAGTTACCGGATTTTTTATTTACCTATAAAATGTTATGTAATTTTGCGGTATTGTAATACCATATTTCCTTAGAAAAAGTATTACATTTCAAGAGCTTACGTTTTTCCGTTTACGAGATAAACCGTTTCTTCATATTTTGTTTGGTTTGGTGATATCTCGATAACCTCAAAACGTATTGTAACTTAAAAATTCGAAAATTTCAAAGTACTTTTCATGTAATTTTTTTCCGAATTTTTTAAATCGCATCAAATTTTATTATAAGTTTTTTTTTGTTTTGTTCTAGTGTATTACAATACTACAAAATTACATCATTTTTTGGGTACATTAAAAAAAATTGGGTGACTGAATTATCGTGGGTTATATGAGACTTTAAGAACGTCAAAAATATTTTACAACGCCTCGAACTCAGGGATAAATATTGTATCAGATAGCTATGGTTTATTATTATTACGCAAAACAAAAAAAATTTCACATTTCTGCAACAATTATGAATAATTTAGATAAATTATTATTTAATAAAAAATTCTAAAATTTAATAGATATTTCAAAATATTTCAAATACATTTTCATTCGTATGAACGTGAAAAATATTTTACTTATATAATATTTTTAATATTTAAATTTATTATTATGCAAAACTTAAAAATTTCACATTTTTCAATAGTTATAAATAATTTAGATAAATTATTATTTTACAATGAATTCTAAAATTTAATAGACTTAATAATCCTTAATAATTTCGTCATGAAAGTATTTCAAATACATTTTCATTCGTATAAACGTCAAAAATATTTAACTTATATAATATTTTTAATATAAAAATTTATTATTATGCAAAACTTAAAAATTTCACATTTTTACAATAGTTATGAATAATTTAGATAAATTATTATTTAACAATGAATTCTAAAATTTAATAGACTTAATAATCCTTAATAATTTCGTCATGAAAGTATTTCAAATACATTTTCATTGAATTCACTGCCTGGTCGGACTTCCTATGAGATTCAATTCAAAGAAATATCTCGATAACTGCAATGAATTGTTGAAACTGGTCGATAGACATCCCCACGATTTTACTGTAAAATATTATCGAATATACCAACGCCTGCTAAGCCCAGGGCATATTTTCATGGACAGAAGGGTCAAGGGGTGGAAGGAAGGGAAGCATAACGTCCTTCTGATTGGCGCATCGCAGTGCTGTACACCACCGGTGTGTTCGGTCATTTTCCATGACTGAGTCGCATTGTTTCGAATGGCATCCGTTCGCTTTTGCGAAACAATGCAACGAGCGAGTGCTTGGTCTATATTTCGCTCGATACGAATGAGAAATTGGTGGAGCTTGCAGAGCTACCGGTGGAACCGTGTTGCCACACGTAGTGCAGATTTCGGCGGTTTTGGGAATTTCGAAGGGCAGATATTGATCGTTTCTATTGACAGGAAGACGATGTCGACATTCGATTTATCGCGATACGAGAGAAGGAAAAATAAAACCGAAGTTTCAATCTGACTCCTTTGGCTTTATAAATTGTATTGAAAAGGAAGATTCCACGGAAGATTCATCTCTCGGATCTCTGTTTCAGAAAAGGACATCGGCGAACGTAAAAGAACCAGCATTTTCATATTCAACTCAAGCTTCGTGCTCGAGCACGCGCTCGATGCCCCCATTTTTCTATTATCTTAGAGATACGTGCCCTGGTCCTCCGAGCAAAAAGCTAATTAAATTTTTCCATAATATGGCTATTCCGATGTGAAGTACGATTGCGAAAAGGAGAAAAAGTGGAAGGCGTGACAGAAGAAAAGCGACTTAAGGGCAGTCGTGTGTCTGTGTTTTAACTTTTTGTGTCTAGCAGACAATTAGTCGATTTTAAGGTTGTTGCTGCGTATGACACGCACTAGTTCAATCAATACTACATTTTTTTAAAGCGATTCTACTGATTCTGTAGGGGCGATGGGGCAAAACGGGCATCACGACTGAAAATGACAATTGGGGGCAAAACGGGCATCGTTTCAACTTTTTCGAACACGACTTTTTTCAATTTTCTGACATTTCTTGCTTGAAAGTTTCGGAAAATAATTGGTGATGTCAATAAAACAGGCAGGAAGGCAAAACAGGCATCTCGGCTAAATATAAGTATCGGGGTCAAAATTGGCACCAAATCATAAAATGAGAATTTCGTTCTAATTGATTTCTTTATGATATACCGACTTTTTTTTTCAAAGAATTAATTTGATTATAACATTTTTGAAAAATTCATTTGACTATATTTTTTTTCTTTGCTCGACAAAGTATCGAAAAAAAGTTCTGAACGGATGGTTAAAAAAATTCTGATCTGATGAAGATTATCAATTTTTTTTTTCATCACCAATTTGACGTATTTTCCGCACTTTCCCTATCTAAGGAACGTAAAAAACTGAGACAAATCGTTTTCACGAAAGTTGAGACGGTGCTCGTTTTGCCCCCAATCCCGATTTTTAATGGAGCTGCCCGTTTTGCCCCCCTGCCCGTTTTGCCCCCATCTCCCCTATTTATCATTGACTATTTTCACAAATCCTAAAATAATAAATTATAACACCAAAAATTGTAAAAAAAAAGGTCTTAAAAAAAGGTACTGACTTAACTAGACTAAAGTGCAGAACTTTAATTGTCGTATTTGTCTGGAAATATTGATTAAAAGTGAACAGAAAATGGACAATTTTTAAAACATGTTCAAAGGTGTCGAAGCAGCCGAATGATCTTCTTTTTGTGCAGCAATGATTTTTACGGTTCTGAAGGTAAAACTCAGCTTTGCCTGTAGTTGCAGCAGCATCAATACCCAATCTCGGTCAGACTCGTGGTCTCCGTTTATCGCAAATATTCCAAGCGGGGAATGCGGTGTCGAATATGCCATCAGGCAAATGATCCGAGGAAAATTCCGATTCGCCGCGACGACGGTGACGACCAATTTTACGGGCTACTTCCAACCGTTCTCTCGCCTTTTCTCGAACATTCGCACGTTGAGGGTGAATAGCGCAGAAAACTAGATTTACGATAGATAGGGGTGAGAGGAAGAAAAACATAAAGGAACCGAAACAGGAAAGGCAAACCTCTCATTCGTGGGGAATTGCAAAAAAGGTATACACCAAGTTCATATTAAAAACTCCAACTATGTGGAATTATATCTAAAATTCAGTACAAACAGTCAGAAGGTAATCAAATCTTTTTTTTTTTTTTTTATAAGAAAGTAAAACCGTTTCTTTGTCTTTTCTATCATTATAAAATGTGGAATATTTTTTAAATTATATGTACCATTCAATTCATAAATAAATAAAAATGGTTGTAACGCGCAAACTGCTATTGTGGATGACAAATTATTTTGTTATCACACACACTGACAGTATGTACGTATTTAGAAATTGTAAGCAGTAATGACACTCTTGAAATACTTAATTTTAATTCGTAGAAAATAATAAAAGACTTGTCAGTCAAAGATCGTTGACGGTTAAATAATTAGTCAGTAAAATATACTTGTCGGTTAAGAAATTTGTCAGTCACACTGAGAGAAAATTGTGTTAACATTTGTTAAAAGTTAATAAACATCTTGGTTAAATATGGCGAAATGAACCATTTAGTTGTTCTTATTGAATCTCACTTGAGCTACATAAAATTTGCTTGTCGCAAATGAAGCTCACTGACATTTGTTAATAGTTAACAAATCTTATTTGGCTCAAGTGAGATTCAATAAGAATAACTAAATGGTTCATTACGCCATATTTAACCAAGATTTGTTAACTGTTAACAAGCTTTGCTCACAGTGCAAGTGATATCGGGCTAATGACTGGTGATAATCAATGATATGAATATCATTGTCACCCCTGATCAAAATTTCTCTACACTGTTAAAAAAATAAATAAATGTCCGACACAAATATTGGAAATTATTATTCAAGTGTATATTAAATTCACAAACTTTGTGTAGTAAATGAGAATTAATATATATTGTGTTGCAAATTTTCGAATAACCTTTCATTTCACTATACGTATAGCAAATTTACGACACACAGCTTTGAATTTTCAAAGACGATTTATGAATATTCTTATACATGTAGTGTAACGGGACGTCCTTACCCCGGCGAGATTTTGGCAGTTGGCCACTAGGTGGCGAAAGCTCCGCTCGCGTTTCGCGCAAGCGGAGCAGCGCGGCAGTGGCGGCTATTTAGACCCAAGCCAGCCGTCTCTCCGGGTCCTTTTCTATCCCTACCAAAGTGCCCACACCTCTTACACGAGGCAATCCCTAATGGTACCTTGTGTAAATTTTACCTACACTGTTGTAAAATTACAATACATTGTATGAAATTCCAACTGTGACATTGAATTTTACAACACAGATGAGTTATAAAACTACAACACAGTATCGGTAAATTTTATATACCAGTGTTGTAAAATTCAACGTCGTAGTTGAAATTTCCTACACGGTTTTCTGTAAAAGTGCTTCGTGTACATGTTTAATAATTTTACCTCGAATTTTTTCAGCAGTGTACGAGGAAGCAAGATCAACTAAAATATCTTTCATGAAGAATTTCAAGTGTACCATAGTTTTTCTCGAACAAGAATATTAAATTTCAGAACGAAAGTGGATTTTCAAGTAATATACCGTCTTTTCCAAGATGACTTTTTCGTCGTTGTCGGCGTAGTCAGAAAGATAAAAGCATTCGCAACACGTACCAGGGAACCATTACTTTTCTCGTTTTCCATTGGCCATCAGAAGGAAGCTACGCAAAAGCACAAGTCTGCAGTGAAGAGAATCAGAAACGTGAACAACAGCACTATCGGTATAATATATAGAAATATATATGTCTAAATATATATATTTTCAAAGACCTACAGTGGCAGTAGTATAACAGTATTATATACCGACGTGTTGCAGTCGAAGCTCGCATTGGTGGTTGCGATGGTGTGGCAAGTGGAAATGCTATTCGGGAAACTTGGTCATGGAAACGCAGATATCGGGCGAATAGGTTGGTACACGGCTGTTGGAACTCTCTCGCTGGACGCAGGGGCGATTGCTTCTCGCTTCCTCTCGTTTCTACGCTTTCTCTCACGTTCGTTCCCCAACCTCCGCGATACAAAATCGACTACCAGAGCGTTCACACGCTTGGCTCGGCATGGACACACACCTTCGTCGACGAGGGGGTAGTTTGAAGCGACGAAATAGATTTTCGTTATCACTCGACCTATGTATAACGCTATCGGCTCTGTTCGCTTACATATATATACAGTACACCTTCACCTATTTCGTCGCCGTTACATTTTTGAAAGTTTGCTCAGAGAAATCATGAGATTGCCCTACAAAGTTATTTATTTCTAGTTTATGCTGCGATTTTTTTTATAACGATGGTAACTATATCACGGAGAAAAATAATCATGGAGTGACAGAATATTTTTTACTGTGGCAACTAACAAATTTGTTGAGCAAATGACTTGTGATTATACGAATTTTATTTCTTTCCAGGTAACAATTTTTTTTTAAATCTACTTGAAATTTAATTTATAGGTTTTGAAGGTTTTTATGGACCAAATACGAATGAAAGTTGAAATTATTAAAAATTTTATAAATACATTTAATATACCGGTTGATGAATTAAAAACTTCAGAATATTAATATGCTGAAGTTTTTAATTTAATTTAATTTAATAAAAATATAATATAATATAATATAATATAATATAATATAATATAATATAATATAATATAATATAATATAATATAATATAATATAATATAATATAATATAATATAATATAATATAATATAATATAATATAATAAAAATAAAATTTAAAAAAGTCTATAAAAATTATAGATTAAATTTAATCTATATTTTTTTTAATGCCACATAGAAGTTGTCTCAAGTTTGTCACGCTTAGTGTTTGTTGGAGGATATGATTCTCTGAGTGATTTACGCCTTTTATGCAAATGTATTCGTGCAAGCGATAGTTTCTATGTTGGAAGGTGAGACATCTGGGCAGTCGGCGTGAACCAGTTGACTAACGGATTATTGTAGCAAAGGAAGATCTGTATTGAATGTTATATATAGAGTGGATGAAGCGGTTGGGGTGGATTGGAGCCTCAGCCGCCCACGATGTGCTCGGAAAACACCGATATTCAATAACGCTTGTTTACCTCGAGCGAGCGGGTGCACTGCCATTCTGTATACAAGTTGTACCTTCTGCAACTGCCTTGAATAAACTCGGAGCTTTCTGGATGTTGTATATATACGATCGAAAAAAAAAAGAAACTCGACGGAGGCAAATATTTTAAAGCAGCTGCGTTTATTGCACCGATGACTCGAGGTCAACGTTACTTTATACATATATGACATACAATCGATTTTGTCGTTTTGTTTAACATGATTTTGAATGGTACCAATTTCGATTAAGGAATCTTCCCAGTGTGAAAAAAATAAAAATCGAATTTTTTTTCTTTAGTTATCCATTAGTATACGGGGCATTGTACACCGATCGGACCACCTTTTACCATGACCGTCGTCGATATAGTTGATTATTTTTTTAATCATTCACCCTAATGAATGGAGCTTGTTCCATTTTTTTCAAAATTTTCATTGCATATTTCGCACACTTGCGAATTTCTAAAAACTGCTCTAAAAATTGCGTTTAAAAACTTTCGAATGCACGTATCTTCTTGGATATAAGTCGTATCGTAAAAAAACCTACATAAAAGTTTTTCATTTTGAGGTATACTTTTATGTTAATTCATTTAAAAAATTCTTTAACTCCTCCGGAGCATTGATTTTTCATTAATAAACATAAAAATCGATTTTTCAAAAATTTTGATATTTTTAATTTTTTTCGAAAAAATCTCTAAAATACTACTGATGAAGACGAACATTTTAAGCTTAGACCGGAAGTGGGACGATTTTTTTCCGATTTTTTATGAGGTTTTCATTTTTTATTAATCTTTTAAACTCTCATAAAAATTCGAAAAAAGGACATACCGTCAAAAACATCCTCTCGAATTTTTAAAGGGAAATTCGAAATACTTCGCTGGCATACTTTATGGACCTGGCATCGCCGATTAGTCGCAAGTACACAATTTAGGTATATGAAATTTCTACACTCGAAACTTTAAACGCGGTTTTCTCGAAACGACATTTTTCAAAACGGTGGACATTCTCCAGGGAACAGTTTTCAAGCGATCGTTTTCAAATTTTAGGAGAATATTCTTCACACTACTTTCTATCGTGCTATGGAAACTTTTTTTTAAAAATCTTCCCATTTTTTTTAAAGATAAACTGTCGAAAAAAACAGCTAAATTCGGTACTTTTTGTTCAAACCGCCGCCATTTTGTCAATTTTGATTTAAAAAAGCCTCCATAGCGTGATAGCCAATCGTATACTAATTAATAATCCTTTGGGTTTTTTTTCAGATCAAATTTGCGACCCCTAGGATGTCCACCGTGAGGCTATCTTTTTTTCAACATTATTTTCAACAATTAAAAAAAAAATATTTAAACAATAAAAATCGCCTTATAAAAAATCATTTTCTGTCATTCATGATAACCTTAATATGTCATAAAAATTTCAGATTGATCGGCATATTGTAACCGTCCCAAAAAAAATCGTGAAAATAGTCTATTTTTCGAGCGGTCACATTGGAAAGATCCCTTAAGGGAATTTAAAAAACTAAATAAAAAAAATAAAAATTCTTAGTTTCTAGACAAATGAACATATTTTACCCCAGAAAATACCGGTTGCAAGTTTTTTTACCATAATTTAAAAAAAACACTCACTTTTTTCCTTTTCTGATTCCAGAATTCACAGATCCGACTTCCGGTCCTAAAATCCAACCTATATTTTATTTTCTTCAAGATATCGAATTTTGGTATTTACTATCGTTCTCAAGTCACATATTCTACCACAGAAAATATAGGTTAAAGCATTTTTACAATGATTTAAAGAAAAAGTGACTTTTTTCCATTTATCCCTCAATTATCGACTTCAAAAGTACGTGTTTCTAATTACATAAAAAATGTCTAATGCACTTAAAATGTTTCTATTGCTTGATACTTTTGATTCGAAAGAACGTGGGAGAACTTTTAACGAGAATTAATACTGAGAAGATTCGCTTTCTCACTCAAATACGGTAGAATGGCCGAAGAATACGAAAGAGTTTCAAGTTGCCAGAGGCATCCGCTTTCCTGAAAGTTTGTAAAATCTGTTCAGGATTATATTGCACAGAGAGCCCTTTTTATAATGTTATCTTCATTATGAGAGTTCCACTCGTTACCCAGGTTTAATCATACGCAGAATACTGACATCGTAACTTTTTCTGTCTTTTTTTATTACTATCACATCACGTATATTCATGTTATAATATTCATATTCCGAATTAACTGTATATTTCGAAATTAGCGACATGGATATTTAATTTTAAAAGTATATACTCTTGTTAGATTATTTATTTGCCTTGCTGCAAAGTCAACTTTTAATTATAACTATTTCCATTGCATTTACATACAAGAAATCGACATATTATTTTTAAACAAATGTCAATGAAATATCCACTAATTTCATTTCAACTTCATTCGAATAAATAACAATAACATATTCTTCAAATTTATCCATCTTTAAAAAAAAAAATGATTTTCTTAGTCATCTTGTAAAGATCACAATTATCTCAATAATAAATATTTCCCTAGTTGAAAATTTCTATTCCATGATACATCAATTATTCATGCACTCGATAAAGTAGTCGTCGAAGATTTCAGGGGTATTGGATACATAAATATACAAGTATAAAATCTGTCGATGAGAAGACATCACATCAATTTTAAGGGTTCGAGTGACTGGCAAGTCATAAAAATTAAATGGTGCTGCAATTGAACATATGTCAGCACAAAAAGTGAAATATTTTCATAAGTGTCAATTTTTACAGCCAAATTTAACGGTGCAATTTCAATGAAATGAGCAATGACAAATTCCACTTATGAAAATTTGTCACTTCTAGTGTTTGACCAGTAGTATTTTTAACGAAGGTAATGAATTTTATATTTCCTATTGCAGGACCATTTAATTATCTTAATTATTAGACGTCACGATCCCATTAAATGAGAGTCGCGAATTCGTGATAGCAAATTGCAATGGAAACAAACAATAAAAATTAGAAGATACAAACATTGGTAGAACGTGTCACGTGACATGTTAAAACCTGACAAGGTTGTCTGGACATAACATAAATAAACACTAGTCAATCCTATACTCTTTTTAAAAAAAGTGATTCTCTTATTAATCTTGTAAAGATCACAATTATCTCAATAATAAATATTTCCCTAGTTGAAAATTTCTATTCCGTGATACATCAATTATTCATGCACTCGATAAAGTAGTCGTCGAAGATTTCAGGGGTATTGGATACATAAATATACAAGTATAAAATCTGTCGACGAGAAGACATCACATCAATTTTAAGGGTTCGAGTGACTGGCAAGTAATAAAAATTGAATGGTGCTGCAATTGAACATATGTCAGCACAAAAAGTGAAATATTTTCATAAGTGTCAATTTTTACAGCCAAATTTAACGGTGCAATTTCAATGAAATGAGCAATGACAAATTCCACTTATGAAAATTTGTCACTTCTAGTGTTTGACCAGTAGTATTTTTAACGAAGGTAATGAATTTTATATTTCCTATTGCAGGACCGTTTAATTATCTTAATTATTAGACGTCACGATCCCATTAAATGAGAGTCGTGAATTCGTGATAGCAAATTGCAGTGGAAATGACCAATAAAAATTAGAAGACACAAACATTGGTACAACATGTTACGTGTCATGTTAAAACCTGACAAGATTGTCTGGACATAACATAAATAAACACGAGTCAATCCTATAGAGTCTTTAAAAAAAGTGAGTCTCTTAGTAATCTTGTAAAAATCACAATTATCTCAATAATAAATATTTCCCTAGTTGAAAATTTCTATTCCGTGATACATCAATTATTTATGCACTCGATAAAGTAGTCATCGAAGATTTCAGGGGTACTTATTGGATGCATAAATATACAAGTATAAAATCTTTCGACGAGAAGACATCACATCAATTTTAAGGGTTCGAGTGACTGGCAAGTAATACAAATTAAATGGTGCTGCAATTGAACATATGTCAGCACAAAAAGTGAAATATTTTCATAAGTGTCAATTTTTACAGCCAAATTTAACGGTGCAATTTCAATGAAATGAGCAATGACAAATTCTACTTATGAGAATTTGTCACTTCTAGTGGTTGACCAGTAGTATGTTTAACGAAGGTAATGAATTTTATATTTCCTATTGCAGGACCGTTTAATTATCTTAATTATTAGACGTCACGAGCCCATTAAATGAGAGTCGCGAATTCGTGATAGCAAATTGCAATGAAAATGACCAATAAAAATTAGAAGATACAAACATTGGTAGAACGTGTCACGTGACATGTTAAAACCTGACAAGGTTGTCTGGACATAACATAAATAAACACTAGTCAATCCTATAGTCTTTTAAAAAAAAGTGATTCTCTTAGTAATCTTGTAAAAATCACAATTATCTCAATAATAAATATTTCCCTAGTTGAACATTTCTATTCCGTGATACATCAATTATTCATGCACTCGATAAAGTAGTCGTCGAAGATTTCAGGGGTATTGGATACATAAATATACAAGTATAAAATCTGTCGACGAGAAGACATCACATCAATTTTAAGGGTTCGAGTGACTGGCAAGTCATAAAAATTAAATGGTGCTGCAATTGATCATATGTCAGCACAAAAAGTGAAATATTTTCATAAGTGTCAATTTTTACAGCCAAATTTAACGGTGCAATTTCAATGAAATGAGCAATGACAAATTCTATGAAAATTTGTCACTTCTAGTGTTTGGCCAATGGTATTTTTAACGAAGGTAATGAATTTTATGTTTCTTATTTCAGGACCATTTAATTATCTTAATTATTAGACGTCACGATCCCATTAAATGAGAGTCGCGAATTCGTGATAGCAAATTGCAATGGAAACAAACAATAAAAATTAGAAGATACAAACATTGGTAGAACATGTTACGTGTCATGTTAAAACCTGACAAGGTTGTCTGGACATAACATAAATAAACACGAGTCAATCCTATAGAGTCTTTAAAAAAAGTGAGTCTCTTAGTAATCTTGTAAAGATCACAATTATCTCAATAATAAATATTTCCCTAGTTGAAAATTTCTATTCCATGATACATCAATTATTCATGCACTCGATAAAGTAGTCGTCGAAGATTTCAGGGGTATTGGATACATAAATATACAAGTATAAAATCTTTCGACGAGAAGACATCACATCAATTTTAACGGTTCGAGTGATTGGCAAGTAATAAAAATTAAATGGTGCTGCAATTGAACATATGTCAGCACAAAAAGTGAAATATTTTCATAAGTGTCAATTTTTACAGCCAAATTTAACGGTGCAATTTCAATGAAATGAGCAATGACAAATTCCACTTATGAAAATTTGTCACTTCTAGTGTTTGACCAGTAGTATTTTTAACGAAGGTAATGAATTTTATATTTCCTATTGCAGGACCGTTTAATTATCTTAATTATTAGACGTCACGATCCCATTAAATGAGAGTCGCGAATTCGTGATAGCAAATTGCAATGGAAACAAACAATAAAAATTAGAAGACACAAACATTGGTAGAACGTGTTACGTGTCATGTTAAAACCTGACAAGGTTGTCTGGACATAACATAAATAAACACGAGTCAATCCTACAGAGTCTCCCAGAGGTAAACATCTGAATTACCACTTGCGATGTTATCCTGCTACTACAATAGTGACCTAGTTAAGTCCTAACGACGATGTTAATTTAACGAAGGTGAAACGTCGTTGTTGTTGTCGTCTTAGTCGTATGGAAGTGGATATACTAGCTTAAGTCTCAGCCCTATTACTTTATCGTGTCTCAGTGGTTGGTCGCTTTCGTCGCTTTTGTGTTAAGCTCCATTCGCAACCGCGTGACGCATCCTCTAATGTTACAATGAAGAAACTACCCTCAGGGATTTTGTGCCAGCGATAAAAAGCTGATGTGTGATGAGGACTTCGCCATAGGTCATAGGGGAAAGTTCCCATCAGACATACCGATGATCGCAGCTGCGATAATAGACACGGAGGTTACACGGTGAGTGATAATCGCAATTTTGGGTCGTCACGATCGTTTTACGAGTTCATGAATTTTCTACTCGTGAAATTAATTTAGTGGGGCTTGAAAATACTGATAAGATAAGAGTATGAGGAAATGCTGAACGTGGATATTTATTTGGCTCGATAGAATCTTGAGAGATAAGTCGTTGATGATCCTAGTGACAATGGAATCAGTGATTCGTGTCACTGAGAGTCGGAATGCAGCACTCCTAATTTTTTTCAAGTGCCTTTCAAGGCATTGATGGTGTATACTATGGAGGCCGCGGAAAAAATAAATAAGTAAAGGATGTTGGGAAATGGCCTCGGGGCCATTACTTCAAACGACCTCTAGCCACACACGCGAAGCAGAACTGGCCTATTTTCTTTTATATCGAATCGCCACCAGACCACATAGCCCAAAGCTTTAGGGTTGTGGCTGTAGGGCCTGGAGTTGGGGTGGGAAATGAATTTTTTTTATCCGACATTCTCCGGGGATTCGAGTGAGGCAAGAGAATTGCATAGGTATATATATATGGACGTGTTGCAGAAAAGGAGAAAAGCCTGGGATGAATTACATGGGAATCGCTCGGGCGAAATTAAACGCGTTAAATATTTATTTTCTGCGCAATTGAACCTAGGTGAGAATTCAGCACAACCGAGCATCTATTGACCGCAGATTTGTGAGAAATCTTGGTTGAGCAATCGGAACATCTTATAAATATTCAAGATTTTGGGTCGGAGCAACTGTCTTGTGAGTCCCTTAAATTATTTCCAGTATTGACGACCAAAATGCATCGATTAAGAGAGTTACGTCCCTAATATCACTGCGATTATCATTATTAACTTTAATCTTCATGGATCACTTGTAATAAAAGTTTGAGTAATATTTGGAACCTCTTATGTGATGAAATGAAGTTGTGATGTCATTTAATAAAACGTTGTAACATTTTTTTGGTGATTCCATTCTTTCGTACAATGGAAATTTCATATTTGACGGTCATTGATCGACCCGATTCTTTAAAACATTCTCAAAGAATATTCTTCAAAACTATTTTTGAGACATTAGGCAAAAATAATTTGAATGACATCCCTTCGTGGTTCAGTAATTTGGGACCAATCTACTACGAAGCGGTACTTTCGATAGTAGTTTCGTGGGATGAAAGTGGGTAATTTCATAGCAGTTTTTACTTTCGTCCCTGGGACATAAAATTTGGAATCAACGACTTGAATGTAGCACCGTGGCCCAATTTCCTAAAACAACGACAAACCCATTTTGGAGTCTCATCACCACTCTGGTTATTTTCCTTCCCATCTCTTCTTTGCAACAAACTGGAATTATGAATGAAGCATCCTCAGTTCGGTCCTTAGTTGCGCTTCTTCTCACAGCTAAGCCAGTGGAAGCCTCTTCTTCTAAGGCTCTTGCCAGCGACACGCAGTGCGTTACAAAGGGCTGGACGTGTAATGCCTCCTTCAATTTATGCGCCTCTTTATGTCCCAGTGAAAGGGCGTATTATGTTCAAGGTATATTATTGTGAAGAGTGAGCGGTCGTCCGAGGATAGTGCGAAAGAAAGAGGCCAACAACGGCGAAAAACGGGCGAGACTGTGAAAGGAGAGGAAAAAGAGAAAAAAACGTATGGAGAAAAAAATGGAAAGAGTGAAAGAGGATGAGATAGAAGTATTCCGAACATCACCCGCTGGCGATGCATGTTTTGTTATCAAAAGATTTCCCCCACTCTACGCCTCGAGCTCTCTACATACAGAGAGAAAGACGGTAAGAGCTAAAAAAAACAGCAGGCGAAAAATGCAGCGAAAAACTCAAAACAGCTCAGCTCATCCTCACCGACTGGTACACCAAAATGTGTATGGTAAATATGAAACTTGGATTTCCACAGGCAGCTTGGCTGTTCTCTTCCGGATCTCATATTTTCCTCTACACTTTCACATAAAAGGTAGAAGGAGGAAGAAATATAGGTGGACATATTTATATGCACCGCCACGGAGATATGTCTTTCTTTTTGTTATGCAGAATAACCTCCTCAGAAGCTGGGGACTGTTACATGGTGACTGCAATGTTGGAAAATCCAACTGACATGATTCAGAACAGAACTGAACACGTTTAGGTTGCTTCTTGTTCTCTCATTTTGAAATTGTAACAGATTTTGTCCTTCCCCTTAAAATTTGTCTCGTGTTGCTGTAACGTTCAATCCGACTCGTTCGCTGTTTCCTAACCCTCATTGAATGTCCGCTTTCCCGCACTAGTATCATAATCTACTATTTTTCAATGATAATCATGTATCGACGTGAGTTATTGTTTTACCGATTTTCACTTTTTATTGCGGCAGAAGTTTGGAAGCGGCAATTCGTCAATTTAATTCATATACCTTAGCTCTATATTGATATTTGGTATTTGTGTCACTTTTCGTTCTGTTTTTTCGTGTACTAAGTTTTTAAGCTCTTTAAAGTTCGATTAGAATAGAAACTAAATTTTGGGAATACTATATACCCACTCAGTAAATTAAATGTGGGGAATACCTAGTGTTCCTAGCCAGTTTCCACTTTCGCAGACACTTATGATTCAGACGCCTCACACTGTCCTACTTTTGTGAATTTTGGGACCGATGTACAATAGTCGTGTGCGTCGGTACGTGTTAGGTATAAATTCAATGGAGAATCGAAGGTATGATCCATTATCGTTACAACCGGATAAATATACGAATAGAATTACGCTTCATGAATTTATAAAACATCGAGGAATGAGAACGTAAAACAAACAAGAAGGGAATGGAGAGTGGAGCATGTGTCGATCCGTACGTGCCCGGTGCGACATACATTTTTTTTCGCTGCGCTTTCACGCGGATCGCACTCTCGGATGCGAAAATGAAAATAATTGGTTCAGGGTAAACCGTCGATCGTTATTCGAGATTTCGAGGAAATCACAACACCGGTATGTCTCCTCATAGTATAGCATAGCATAGCATAGCATAGCATAGCATAGCATAGCATAGCATAGCATAGCATAGCATAGCATAGCATAGCATAGCATAGCATAGCATAGCATAGCATAGCATAGCATAGCATAGCATAGCATAGCATCGCATAGCATAGCATAGCATAGCATAGCATAGCATAGCATAGCATAGCATAGCATGGCATAGCATAGCATAGCATAGCATGGCATAGCATAGCATAGCATAGCATAGTACAGCATAGTATAGCATAGCATAGTATAGCATAGCATAGCAGAGCATAGCACAGCACAGCACAGCATAGCATAGCATAGCATAGCATAGCATAGCATAGCATAGCATAGCATAGCATAGCATAGCATAGCATAGCACAGCATAGCATAGCATAGCATAGCATAGCACAGCATAGCATAGCATAGCGTAGCATAGCATAGCGTAGCATAGCATAGCATAGCATAGCATAGCATAGCATAGCATAGCATAGCATAGCATAGCATAGCATAGCATAGCATAGCATAGCATAGCATAGCATAGCATAGCATAGCATAGCATAGCATAGCATAGCATAGCATAGCATAGCATAGCATAGCATAGCATAGCATAGCATAGCATAGCATAGCATAGCATAGCATAGCATAGCATAGCGTAGTATAGCATAGCATAGCATAGCATAGCATAGCATAGCGTAGCGTAGCGTAGCGTAGCGTAGCGTAGCGTAGCGTAGCGTAGCGTAGCGTAGCGTAGCGTAGCGTAGCGTAGCGTAGCGTAGCGTAGCATAGCGTAGCGTAGCATAGCATAGCATAGCATAGCATAGCATAGCATAGCATAGCATAGCATAGCATAGCATAGCATAGCATAGCATAGCATAGCATAGCATAGCATAGCATAGCATAGCATAGCATAGCATAGCATAGCATAGCATATCATAGCATAGCATAGCATAGCATAGCATAGCATAGCATAGCATAGCATAGCATAGCATAGCATAGCATAGCATAGCATAGCATAGCGTAGCATAGCATAGCATAGCATAGCATAGCATAGCATAGCATAGCATAGCGTAGCGTAGCATAGCATAGCATAGCATAGCATAGCATAGCAGAGCATAGCATAAGCTCGAGGTCTCGGTCGTGGTAACAATAAAAAGCTTCTAGTCGACTATACTTCATTCTATTTCTCATAACATACAACGTCTCATTATTTTCCACGAATGATTATATTGAACAATTTCACTTGTCTGCGTAGAAATATTTGCAATATCAATTTATTGTAGGCTATTGCCTAGGTAATTCGGAGTGCGAGAAAAATTCACTGCGAGCGCAGTACTCTCCTGATATACGTATTATGTTGCTGCAAGCCCAATGGTGCAATTGCCATGAAATTGGAGGTAATTTGTCAGGTTCAACCGAGCTACTGGTGCACCATCAGGTAGCACTTCCATTTTGGCCGATGTGTACCTTGTTGTTCTATCATGAAGCTACAGAGGCTAACAGCTTGTCCCTCGCTTGCTTACCCAACCGCCTGTGCACCTTCAGACAAACAACACTATGCCTTCTTACTGGACAGACAATAGAATACAAACTGACTACTATACGAAATTGCAGATTAACCTTTCAAAGGCGTAGACGGAAGAAGTCATGAACTAAGCAAATAGATGTGCCTTTCCGTATTATTCTAGATTACCCCACGTTATCCTTTGGAACTAACAAAAAAGTTTGGAGTGATGGCTGCGATGTAAAACTGGAAAAGGCATGATAGATGGCTTCATTCATTTATCCACCATCACCAGCAGATTATTACCTGGCATGTTTAGGTCCGAGGCTAGGATCGTACATTGAACTGGCAGTGATGTCTTCGTCGGGTATTTCACCGCTCTCCATGCCCAGTACCGCTTTGCATTGGCCTGAAACAATTAAGTAGATCTTGGTTAACATATTGATCCAACGACATGATTGATGCGTGGAAAATGTATGCATGTGTATAGAATATAAATTGCAACGAGAAGTACAATGAGGGTGAGTGATATCGAGAGTCCTTCAGGTCACCTTCGTCAACATCTAATGCTTGTTATATTCCTATCATATCCGCTTGCTTTAGTCTTTCCGGACACACAGTCGTGTTGTGTATCTTTGTCTGGACGTGCCAAGATGAAAGTGCACTTACGCGTTCATTTTATAATTGACAATCAAGTGACTAATGTCACCTTTCAGAAAGAGCTTGAATACCAAGATCCAAAAATCATAATGTCCACCACAATATACCCTAATGTTTAGACAAATATGACTCGCCAGTTTCATTTGCGGACAAAAAAGGTAAAATTAGGTCAACACCTTCTAGAAAGACATTTATTTATTTCCCTGCGTTGAGCCGTTTGTATTTTCCACCTCAAAAGTTCAACTTTCATTCTGGTGCATTTTGTCTCCAACTCTGGTCCTGTTGGTGTCTATATAATGGAGATAGGATAGCAGTGTACAATTATAACTATGATATTCCAGTAGATGTATCAACTCCCAAATATATAGGTATATTTCGCTTCGAGCAGGTAATATCAATATTTTCCCTCAGCTCTTGCTATGTCATAGACGCATCCGGTCAATGTCCTGACGTCATTGCCTATACGCATGGACGTCGCAATCATTTGTATCCAACTCGTGCCTTCGTTCTATCTATCGGCCCTTTCGTTCCATCACAAAGCTTCGACCACAGACTATAGCTTTGCAGGATGAACGGACTGGCTGTGCAAACTGGGAATACACGGGGCCGTCCAGTATTGTCTCAGCCTCTCTCGACGTGTATCAACAAATTTGTATTACGTCATAGTGAGACTCTGTACAGGATGGGGTTTCATGTAAACGCATCATAATCTATGTCGGGGACCAGTATCGAAACTTTAGACTCTCTGCAATGTCACCTTTATCCCCAATGGGTCACGTTGTTTGAAGTCTTGATCATATAGATCATTACGGACAACGCAAATTGATTTACAGTAGGGAATCTGACACTTTAACTAAAACCGTTGATCAAGTCGCCGTAACAACTTATTCCATTTTTTGATGATGTCTTCGCGACGTTTAATGGAAGAATGCTTCAAAAAAGGTCACATAAATGTTGCAATATACGGAATAGGTTTTTTTAGGGACAACCATTGACTGTAGTTATGTATGGACCAGACGTATCGATGGTTAGTTCAACAGAAATTTGGTAATTGGTTAATAATTTTATACCAAGTCATTGATTATCACAACCAAGCGACAAAATTGATTGAGACAATAAACTAGTGGGTTACAAAAACAATCCAGTTGAATTGGATAGGAAATTAATTGGTAGGCAACTAACGAATTGTCACAACCAACTAATTTGTCGGGCCAACAAAAAAATTGGTTAATCTAGCCAATTTATTCGCTTGGAGAGTATTTACCCATGCCAATGATTGGGGTAACCAATTATTTCTCTCCCTGTACTAAATAATTACATATATGATTCCGACCAAGCTTTTTTTCGTGTATCGAGAATAACATCCCCACAAAGTGATATGAAAATTCTGGAATTATTCCCTAAGCCTGGAGAACAGAGGATACATCACCAACAAATCATATGTTAGTTTTAGCACTTTCAATGTACACATGACACTTTTGAAAATAGCAATGTTCGCATAGAACTCGATTAGTGGTACACACTAGTGAGTATGATTGTGATTGTTGGGCGTGTGAGTTTCTGTGTGGACAACGCAAATTGATTTACAGTAGGGAATCTGACACTTTAACTAAAACCGTTGATCAAGTCGCCGTAACAACTTATTCCATTTTTTGATGATGTCTTCGCGACGTTTAATGGAAGAATGCTTCAAAAAAGGTCACATAAATGTTGCAATATACGGAACAGGTTTTTTTAGGGACAACCATTGACTGTAATTACGTATGGATCAGATGTATCGTTGGTTAGTTCAACAGAAATTTGGTAATTGGTTCATCATTTTATACCAAGTCATTGATTATCACAACCAAGTACTTGTTTGATCTACCAAAAAAAAAGTTTGAATAGGCTCCAAGCGACAAAGTTAGTTGGGACAATAAACTAGTTGATTACAAAAACAATCCAGTTGAATACGATAGGAAATTAATTGGTAGGCAACTAACGAATTGTCACAACCAACTAATTTGTCGGGCCAACAAAAAAATTGGTTAACCTAGCCAATTTATTCGCTTGGAGAGTATTTGCCCATACCAATGGTTTTGGCAACCAATTATTTCTCTTCCTGTACTAAATAATTACATATGTGATCACAACCAAGCTTTTTTTTCGTGTATCGAGAATAGCATCCCCAGAAAGTGCTATGAAAATTCTGGAATTATTCCCTAAGCCTGGAAAACAGAGGATACATCACCAACAAATCATATGTTAGTTTTAGCACTTTCAATGTACACATGACACTTTTGAAAATAGCAATGTTAGCATAGAACTCGATTGGTGGTACACACTAGTGAGGATGATTGTGGTTGTTGGGCGTGTGAGTTTCTGTGGGAGCAGACGAAGCAGGAAGGAGGTGGGTCGTAAGGTTATAATACGAGTAAGAGCATTGGTACTCCGTGGGTGTACAACCCCGTCGATATATCCGGGTGTTCCGCTATCCCTGCAATACCACCGAGCTAGGCGATGGTTTCCAGTGAAAATGTCGGACGTAGGCCATGATAAATTGCAGAGTCCGCACGGTGTCGGCTACCACCCTCCTCAGCTTTGCCCGTAGCCACTGCACTTAAGCTACACAGCCGCTGCAGTTATCGCTCGTTCCCTCGCCTTTCGGAGGATATGTGAGATATACAGTGTACAGAGCTGCAACGGTATACTATACACAGTTAGTATACGTTGGTTTAACGTAGGAAAGTTTCAAAACTGCAGAATGCAGCGGACGTGGGATTTGCTAGGAGGTTGGTATGAGCAAGTAGGTGGCTACTAACCTGCCCTCAGGCCTGGCCTCCTCCTTCCGCTCTTTCTCTCTCTCTCTCTTTCGGTGCAAAACCATCTACGCCATGCACATGCCTCAGTCACCTATTTTCCACCCTCATTCGGATGTATTAGCGAGTGGATACAACTTCAGACGCGTTTCGCGGCAACCTTTACGCGATGTTTACTTGCATTACCGAAGCAGAAGGATACGCTTTTGCGGTGATGTAATTAGAGACGTAGTCTTGTATTACACAAAACAATGCATCCAGTCGTACGGATAAAATTGTCACAGGAGTTGGCTCTGAAAAGCTGTTGTAACAGAGTTCTAATTAACCAATTACTTTCCAACTTGCTTTATCATCTTATTGGTCTAACAAAAAAAGTTATACTAATATTTTGTTACCAATGTTCTGTCATATTAATATAAAAATGTATTAAAGTTTTAAAAAAATGTAAAAAGGTTATAAAAAGAAAGGTAATGATTAACGGCCTTTCTTCATTACTTTGATGTTTGGATAATGTTTAATTAATTTTTTAGTGAAAATATTTTCACTTTTTACTTGAATAAAATTAATTAAATGGTAATATATATTTAATTAATATGAATATTCTACATAATCAAAATAAACTTTTTAAGCATCCACGATATTTTTTTTTCGGGTCATTGATTTGACTCAACTGGATGGCAGTAGCTATTTTGATCTATTGTAAATATAAATGAACCAACCATTGCCATATTGCCACGTCAATATCCAAGGGAATTAATTAGGTCGTATGTTTAACGTTATACATTATAGTTGTCATCATTCCGGCAAAAACATCCACACCAGTGTGAAACAGAAGATACTACAGTATGCATCCTGTATACCGCGATGTGCTCTGCACTCTGGCGCAGAGAGTGAGCTCTCGTAGAGCTTGCAGATTACCCTGCGGGAACGTGATGGTATGGTGCAAGGTTGTGAGCCTGCACTGCAATATCAGAGGCCAGCACGAGTCGAAAGTAAAGCTGGCTGCAGCGTGCCCAGTGGATATCTGAGGATCGCCTCCATCCAACCGAGCGTAGTGTGTACCTGCTACCCCCAAAGACTGTTCAAACAACATGGTGTTATACAACTTCGTTTCGCGCCCGCATCTTAAGGCTCTGAGCTTCTACTTCAGTAAAACCTCAGTCTGTTGACTGTATAGTGATGATCACACATTTACATCTATCACAGTCTTTAACCCTTGTTACGTCCACTCTGTGGTCTTGCATTCTACTGTCCACACAAGAAACGCACTCGAGAACAGCTGAAGCAGCATACAAAGCCGAAGGGAGATCGGAAAAGGATTAGTGGAGTCCTTGCAGAGTTTCAACTGACGATCCTGCATCGTTTTAACGTTGTAGTTGTCGCACCCAAAACAACTTACTCTCGGTGTGCATAGGATATTTCAGAAAAAATATTATGAAATAACAAATGATGATTCGCATATTATAGGGGAGATGGAGGCAAAACGGGCATCACGACTGAAAATGACAATTGGGGGCAAAACGGGCATCGTTTCAACTTTTTCGAACACGACTTTTTTCAATTTCCTGACATTTCTTACTTGAAAATTTCGGAAAATAATTGGTGATGTCAATAAAACAGGCAGGGAGGCAAAACAGGCATCTCGGCTAAATATAAGTATCGGGGTCAAAATTGGCACCAAATCATAAAATGAGAATTTCGTTCTAATTGATTTCTTTATGATATACCGACTTTTTCTTTCAAAGAATTAATTTGATTATAAATTTTTTGAAAAATTCATTTGACTATATTTTTTTTCTTTGCTCAACAAAGTATTGAAAAAAAGTTCTGAACGGATGGTTAAAAAAATTCTGATCTGATGAAGATTATCAATTTTTTTTCGTCACCAATTTGACGTATTTTCCGCACTTTCCCTATCTAAGGAACTTAAAAAACTGAGACAAATCGTTTTTACGAAAATTGAGACGGTGCCCGTTTTGCCCCCAATCCCGATTTTTAATGGAGCTGCCCGTTTTGCCCCCATCTTCCCTAGTCTGGAGGTTTGTCAGTTCGAACATGAGTTCAAACATGGGACATAAATTTGGCTTCAGATGCACAGTTCTATACAATAGACATAGTCAACGTAGTATATGCAAAAAAATGATTATCATAGCTATTTGGTAAATAATTAATGTTAAAAAAAACATACCAATTGTCAAAAGTTTAAACAGCATAATGTTATACAACGTCGTTTCGCGCCCGCATCTTAAGGCTCTGAGCTTCTACTTCAGTAAAACTTCAGTCTGTTGACTGTATAGTGATGATCACACATTTACATCTATCACAGTCTTTAACCCTTGTTGCAGAGTTAAGCAGCACACAAAGCCGAAGGGAGATCGAAAAAGGATTAGTTGAGTCCTTGCAGAGTTTCAACTGACCATCCAGTCTCGTTTTATCGTTGTAGTTGTTGCACCCAAAACCACTTACTCTCAGTGCACTGAGAGAAGAGTTTGTTAACAGTTAACAAATCTTGGTTAAATATGGCAAAATGAACCATTTAGTTATACTTATTGAATCTCAGTTGAACCAAATAAGATTTGTTAACTATTAACAAATGCCAGGGAGCTTCATTTGCTACAAGCAAATTTTACTCTCGATGTGTATAGGACATTTCAGAGCTCATTGACCTAGCCATAATAGCAACAGATATAAAACACAATGTAAAATCCTCTTGACTGAAAAAGTCTAATAAATTAATTAAATTGATGAAAATATTATGAAATGTCAGTTCGACCATAAGATCAAACTTGGACATCAATGGGGTTTCAGGTACACAGTTCTCATTTTCAACTCCGTGTTCACAAAAAAATAATTATCATAGCTATTTGGTAAATAATTCATGTTAAAAAACATACCAATTGTTGAAAGCTCGTCAATCAAACCGGAAGTTCAAATATGATTCTTGTGTCAGTTTCGTAAGAGTCAATAATGTCATAACATCTTTTTTATATCATTACAACTGAAAATAAATAAAAAAATCGAGGAAAGATATCAGTTCCATCAGGCAAGAATTAATTGATATCATTTGATCCACAACAATTTTAGTCAATTTTCTACAGTGAATTATAACGAGGAAAGATAAATATAGACTTGCTCGGTATCATCCCATATGCTGTTTCAACCCCATTAGCTGACACAAAGGACCGAGTGCGAGAGAAACACCCCTGGCACATCGGGCAGCCATCTCTGGTATCATCGCCAGTTTCCACTCCTCGCACACAATTAATTTGCATCATAAAAAAGCCTTTCGTAGAATCCATGATTTTGAGTTAACAACGGTTGAGATGAAGTCACTCGCATCAGGGACCAAGCACAGTATATATTATGCCGCATGATGTACTGACTTTCTCATTTTTGTACATTTGCACTTTCATTATGTATGTACTTGGCGAATATACATTACAGTGACTGAGGAGGAGCTGTATTAGATAGTATTGTTAATTCATTGTGCACCTGACGTTTCATTTGCGAAGGTACAATGGCTCGGTACCACCGAGAGGGGTGAAGAGGCTGCATAAATTACGCGTGCACCGTGGCGCTCTGCTGCTCTTGTAGCGCAAGCTCTGATGTAGCATCAACGACAAGAAGCTGCGTTCCGGCTATTATTACTGGGTTCTCAAGGGGGAGGGGGGGGGGAGGGGGGGGTGGAAGTAAAGAAAAATGCCAATGCAATTTCCACATTTACTCATTTATTTATTTTTTTCATACGTATGAATACTATAAATTCAAAAAGTCTTTCCTCCATTCGTTTTTACTCGTTTAAATAAAAATGTTGGATGCATTTCTAGATAGATTTCCACGGGCTATTATGTTCTTCATAATTTGTGGAATAAAATTTGAAAAGATCTTTTAAAAAATAGAAACTTCAACAATGAAGAAATTATGCTGCGTTGGACGTTTAAGGGTTTATTCGATGCCTTTACTGCTAACATTTATTATCTTAAATCAATATTTTCAAGATATTCGCTTTATGAATACTGTATATTTAAAAAAAATTACTTATGCAGAATATTTTCCGTTTTTTTATTCGAGTCTTTCAATTATCAATATTGCTGCTCTTGTAGCGCAAGCTCTGATGTAGCATCAACGACAAGAAGCTGCGTTCTGGCTATTATTACTGGGTTCTCAAGGGGGGGAGGGGGGGGGGGTGGAAGAAAAGAAAAATGCCAATGCAATTTCCACATTTACTCATTTATTTATTTTTTTCATACGTATGAATACTATAAATTCAAAAAGTCTTTCCTCCATTCGTTTTTACTCATTAAAATAAAAATGTTGGATGCATTTCTAGATAGATTTCCACGGGCTGTTATGTTCTTCATAATTTGTGGAATAAAATTTGAACAGATCTTTTCAAAAATAGGAACTTCTCCAATGAAGAAATTATGCTGCGTTGAACGTTTAAGGGTTTATTGGATGCCTTTACTGCTCACATTTATTATCTTAAATCAACATTTTCAAAATATTCGCTTTATGAACACTGTATATTTAAAAAAATTTACTTATGCAGAATTTTTTCCGTTTTTTCATTAGAGTTTTTCAATTATCAATATTTAAAACTAAACAAAGGACGCCCCAATTTACAAATCTGAAAAAAAATTTAAATAATACGATAAAGAAGAAAATTTTGGTTCATTTATTGTAACATTTATTAAAAAAACAAAAAGTAGAAAAATAATAGAAAAATTGATTTTTCCACTTTGGCTTATGGATAAAAAATTTTGTTTATCATATTATTTAAAAAAAAGGATAGAAAAAATGGCGTTTTTTCTTTAGTTTCAAATATTACAATTAAAAAACGACGTTAAAAAAAATAATTTTTTACGTGGAAGAATATTAAAAAAAAATTGCGAACCATATTTAGGAGTTAAGGATCGGTCGTTGGTCGAGTTGCTATGGAATGCCCGATATGTAAAAAATTATGAAAAAAAAAAAAATTGTGTAAACTGTTACAGCGAAAAATGTTCTAAAATGGGAAAATAGAGAGAATAGATGAAGAACACGACGATTCCTTCCATTGCCGGTGAGTCTTATGACAACGCGAGAAATAGAAAGCTTTCGTAGCTTCAGCGATATTGCGAGTGCCTGCCTGACGAAAATAAAGAGCGGATCTCTTGCGCGAACTTATTGTCGTTCGCGAGTCGGATAGCCGCAGGCGAAATAGCACTGGATGAGCTATGCCTTCGACGACGGTGTACCGACTCATATATGTATAGTATATATACATCTATATATATATATATATCTTTACGCTTACTCGCTCTTTCAGTCTTCTACCTCCACTTCCTCAACCTTATCCTTTTCTGGATAAAGGTACACGTACGGGTGTCGTCGTATTGCAGAGATACGGCTACGAATGGCGAGGAGAAACGAACTGTACGTTCTACCGCTACTCCTACTCCTTCTTTTTACTCGTCGTACCAGTCGACATTCTCGGTGGGTGCCGAGTTGGCGAGATATCGGGATTTTAAAGAAAGATGAGACTACGTACACAGTAAAGACGAATGGAGTTTATAGAAGGTACACGGTATATGCTATACCCGAGCGATATTACAGAAATAAACGTTGGTTTTATTTGTTTGCATACTTTCAGAACTTTTCAATGACTGTCGTCGAACATATATTTATGGGCTTTAAACATTTTTTTTTTAGTATTTCTCATAGAAATTTTTTTCTTGATCAACAAAGATACACTCTTTTGTGTTTCGGTCGAGTAAAAATAACCTATCATTAAAATGTCTGCTTAATTTCGGCTTCATTAATTTTTAAAAAATTATAGACAAATTTAAAGGTATCAAATTTTTCAACATTTTTGACACATTTAAAGGCATCAAATTTTTTAAAAATTTTCGACAAATGTAAAAGCATCCAATTTTTTATAATCTTATATTGTACATTTTTTTGTACTTTCTGTACATTTTCTGAATATTTTCTACATTTTTACTTATTGTACATTTTCTGAATATTTTTCATATACTTACAAAAATATTATATATTACCGAATATTTTTCATATACGTACAAAAATCTTAATCGGTCGTATGATGTATGTACGTAAATTGTTGTTAGTCATTATTTTTCGAAATACTTTCTTGATAGCCATGGAGAGTTTCATATTTTCGCAATGAATTTATTTAATCCAGAATCATGCATAAGATACATTTTATCTAGTTGAATGTCAAATCGATAGAATTCTCGTCGTTCTCTCTACGTTCCTTGTTCTCGAAACCTTTATCGACAGAAGGATGATTGGGTTTACAAGATAAGTTTCGGGTTTTCTATCTACGTAAAGCAGAAGTATTCCAATGGGAAAAAAGGTCGTGATACCGAAACAGCCATTTTTTCGATTTTTCGTCCCATTTACCAGGCTGATTTTATTCTGTCAATGATTTGGGTACTGCTTGCCAAAGAGAATTCCACCTTCGTGGAATCTGTAAAAGGTTGTCCAATGCGACAGGAAGGACTTTGAATTCTCTACGCATTCGCAAATCATCCTTTCGTGTGTGTGTGTGTGTGTGTGTGAAAACCAGTTTCAGAGAAAAGCCCAGACCCATTACGAGTTATATAGAAAGGGATAACGGTTCACAAACGATACCCACAGCGACCATTAATATTTATATCATGTATGGCTGTTGGCTTGTTCCATACGTGCATATACATCTATGGGCATACAGCAAACGGCCCAATAAACGTCAAATAATGACTGTGCACGGGTGTTCATGCAACATTATCGTAATAATGATAACTATAGGGTCAAAATCTCGCCTTTCCGATCATAACCCTCGTCCTTTTATATATTACAAGCAATCAAAGACAGACAAAAGGGAAATCCAGAACTTCGGATTCAAGAATGGACAGATTTAGCAATAAACACTGCTGGAAAAGATCAGAAGTTTGTATGCATAAACTCGTCAATTGCATTCAATTGTGATATGAAATGAATGTACTTTTACATTAAAATGAAAGTAAATTATTGAAATTACTATACCATACATGAAATTTTAGATCGCAGTTGTATATTAAATTTAGTGTACCAGTTTGTGCATAAAAACTTCAAGCCCTTGTACATTAAATTCCAAGTAGATTTTTTTACAGTGAAGCTATACACTACTCAATTTGGAAATTATTTTTGTGTTTTCAAGCAAAAGAATGCAATTTATTTATACACTTATTCCTGAGCGTTGATATATTTATAATTATGTCAAGTTTCTTCAATTGTTTTTGATATTTGTTACTCGATAATTGTAACTTTTCAAAGGGTATTTTTTTTCTATTAGTATAGTAATTTGTGAAATCTTACCCATATCCAAGCTGTGAACTGAGCCCAACTGCGATAGAAGAGCGAGGATGAAGAGTGGCAGTGGTTGAAAGCCACGAAGATGATGTTTGACATGTCGGCCATGTTGCTGCGTCTTCAGCTTCAAGGTTCGCATGTTATTCCGTTTGGCCTGTATCATTGGCACCTCGTTGATTTGTTTCGCATCGCAGAAACTTTCGCATCTACTTGAACGATGCAGGCCGATGAGGAAATATTTAATTCGGCCTTCGATGTAGTACGTGATGAACCATACAATAAAACGATGGTTTCTTCATCGTGCAGTGCGTGTCGAAATCATCAGAAATTATTCGAATCTTTGTTCATCAGAATAATCCCTCGGGCTCACATCTGCAAATACACAAAATGGTAACGGTAATTAATATTCAATATAATCAAATTAAATCCTCTCTTCGAAAACAAACAAAAACGAGAGGCAAGATAATCTCGCGTAAAAATTATGAGTCTAGGATGGATTCGGTTCAGTTTCGGATGGAGTCTGGGTGGTCCCGGATGGAGAATGGGATTTGATCCGATTCCATTGTCCATCTTGGACTGCATTCTGAACTGCCCAGACTCTATCTTGACTTGCCCAAATTTTATCCTGGATAGCACAGACTCCATTCTAGATTCTACCTTCGACTCCATTCTGAACTTCATTCTGAACTGCCTAGACCCTATCCTAAATTCTACCCTAGATTCCATTCTAGACGCCCTATCTGTTTTACTGGAGATGCAGTCGTTTTTCATTGTCCTGTTCAATAGTTCTTATGTGGCCATTACTATATTCATCGCGACAGACGTATTTAGATTCCGTTGTGCTACTATAATTTAATTGGGCTGAAGGACTCCGATCGATGATCCGTTGGGTTTTTTCGCCAAGACTAAACATCTGTAAAATTTTTGTACCAATAAATGATCACTTACTACTACTACTATTATAATTTCACTCGATCATATTTCGATCATTGGCATTGCTTGCCCGGAGGTGATGGTGGTAAGCTGTTGAACGTTGTTTCCCCTTTTGCCGCAAGCTCAATGGTTACAGGAGTATAAGAGCTGAACAGAATCGACTAGGATAGGAAAGAGACTGAATTCCAGCAAGGATGGTAGTAGTTCTCACGCCGATAGCGTACTGCACGAGCGGCAGCATCGAGGGCACGGAGGATGAGGCGTCGCGCGACCGGGTGATCGCCTGATGCATCATTCACACCCTCGCGGGTGAACTGCACCAAGGGGTGGAGACTATTTTATTTGCCGAGTGCAGTTGCAGGTGCTGCTCGGTGCAGCCGTTAGCCGCGTACCTCCGCCGTTTATCTGTTCCGCCGTGCTCACTGTCGTTCGTTTCTCTTTCTTTAGTTTTTTTTCAACCTCCTCCCCTACATGGCACAACTGGGTGGAGGGTGCTCGAACTAGGACTTATTCAGCTCGCGTCTCACCGCTGTACAGGACAGTGAATGCACGTAGACGTGAAAGGGAGATGGAGACGTGTATAAACTTACGTATGTGTACAGTAGTTGCACAGCTACAGTACACAGGCTGAAATAGGTGAGTCGTAAAATAAAAACTCTTTCACTCTACGTACCATTCACAGAATAGTGTTATTCGAAAAAAGAGACCTAGTTATACTTCATCATGGATTATTCAGTAAGCTTTGTCTTATGTGCTGTAGGTTGGATAGATTTTTCTTCAATGTAAGTCTCTCTGTGTAATTTTGAAAAACCTCATCTTCGAAGTGGTTTATATAAATGAAGAAGTCTTACTCCCGCCCCCTAAGACCTGATTCTTATAAATCCTCCTCAGAATTATTTTGAGTGCTGTAAACCGAAGAATGGAACTGGAAGTACAGTGAGCTTCTCGAGGGTTAGAGGGAGAGATTTGATGGGCGGGGGGTCTCGAGGATAGCGGAGGACCCGAGGAATCGGAGGAAGATTCCAACTGATAGAGACCCCGTGGGTAGAGGGGCCCGCCAGATGGAGGGGTTCCGAGGGATAGGGGTGACATTCCAATACATGGGGTACCCGAAGTATCGGAGGAGGATTCCAAGTGATATAGGCTCCGTGGGATAGAGGGGCCCGATCAACAGGGACCCCGAGGGATAGGATTGACGTTCTAATAGACATGGTATCTGGAGCATCGGAGGAGGATCCCAAGCGATAGGGGTCCCGTGGAATAGAGGAACCCGATAGATAGAGGGGTTTCGAGGGGTAGGGTTGGTGTTCCAATAGGTAGGGTGCCCGAAGTATCAGAGGAGGATCCCAAGTGATAGGGGCCCCGTGGGTAGAGCGGCCCGCCAACCGGAGGGGTTCCGAGGAATAGGGGTGACATTCCAATACATGGGGTACCCGAAGTATCGGAGGAGGATCCCAAGTAATATGGGCTCCGTGGGATAGAGGGGCCCGATCAACAGGGACCCCGACGGATAGGATTGACGTTCTAATAGACTGGGTATCTGAAGTGTCGGAGGAGGATCCCAAGCGATAGGGGTCCCGTGAGATAGAGGAACCCGATAGATAGAGGGGTTTCGAGGGGTAGGGTTGGGGTTTCAATAGGTAGGGTGCCCGAAGTATCAGAGGAGGATCCCAAGTGATAGGGACCCCGTGGGTAGAGGGGCCCGCCAGACGGAGGGGTTCCGAGGAATAGGGGTGACATTCCAATACATGGGGTACCCGAAGTATCGGAGGAGGATCCCAAGTGATATGGGCTCCGTGGGATAGAGGGGCCCGATCAACAGGGGCCCCGAGGGATAGGATTGACGTTCTAATAGACAGGGTACCTGAAGTATCGGAGGAGGATCCCAAGCGATAGGGGTCCCGTGGGATAGAGGAACCCGATAGATAGAGGGGTTTCGAGGGGTAGGTTTGGGGTTTCAATAGGTAGGGTGCCCGAGGTATCAGAGGAGGATCCCAAGTGGTAGGGACCCCGTGGGTAGAGGGGCCCGCCAGACGGAGGGGTTCCGAGGAATAGGGGTGACATTCCAATACATGGGGTACCCGAAGTATCGGAGGAGGATCTCAAGTGATATAGACTCCGTGGGATAGAGGGGCCCGATAGAGGGGTTTCGACGGGTAGGGTTGGCATTAAAATAGGTAGGGTGCCCGAAGTATTGGAGGAGGATCCCACGTGATAGGGGCTCCATGGGCTAGAGGGATCCCGATGGATAGAGTTGCAATATACAAGCTGCCCGAAGTATCGGAGGAGGATTCCGAGGGTTTATCCTCATGAAACCATCACTGTCACTATAACTATTTGCAGCCTATTGCAAACACCTGTCCACATGGAAATTTCAAGTATGGAAGTTATATTGATAGCAGGACCCGTAACGTCAGAGCCGTAGAGGCACTATAGTAATTATTTGGAAATGGTAATGAATATTATTTAAAAATGAACTTATTCATGACGTTAATGTAACGACGGGGAATGGGTTGAATGCCAGACGTGATTGACACTGGACAGGCGGAAAGCGAGTTGTATAACGCAGCCTCATTCCGACATTCAGGAAGCCGATGTCCTCACCGCAAGAGCGGCGAGTGATGGAAAAGCAAGGCTCGAGTTTGAAAACTGCCGAGTGAGGTGTCTAGACAAGTGAGGGAGAGGACGACGTCGACAACCGGGAAAGCTGCAGGATAGGAGAGACTCTGACGTCCAACAGAGAATCGACCGAGAGGACGAGAAAACCGAATGGACTGATTTAAACGGCGCTAGTCAGGACAGACAGGATTGTCAGCGTGTGGGTGGAAGTTGCCGAGCATCAACGACTTTATAATAAACACCAGGGCTGTCGCTTTTCAAACCCTCCAGACTCGTATACTCTTCACTGACCCTCTTCAGTCTTTAACGCGAAGCACAGAGGAGCCATCGCATACTAGACCTTCCCGCCTGCACAGAGAGTTGGAAAGAACCTGTGTGCTTTTCCGTTCATTCCATACTCGATCAAAGCAAACTAGCCGGCAAAAAAAACCATGCTGCAGTATTCACCCTTCGCTTTATATCCTCTTGCATAAACCGTGCATACTTTAAAGTTCGGGGAATCAGTGCTGGATGGACGTATATGCATGTACATATATGGAATCAACTATATATTCCAGATTTTCTGGTATTATCGTTCGAACTATGGAGGTGAATACCGGATATGACAGAAGCACCATTTCCACTGTATGAATTCCAGATCCGGCTATTAGTATGGTTTTCGACTATGTGCAATGCAGAGCCGATATGAACTTTAGAAGGTAATACGGTAGCGGTACTTGACGGCCGGTCATTTCATCCCAGTCCTTCAACGTATTTGCCTTTTTTTCTTTTTTATTGCGCTCTATTTCCCTCAAAAGCTTCCCTATTACCATTCCGTATCGTATCGGGGCCACAACGACCAACCGAGAAATGTTCGCCACATTTATATTCACATTAAAACACTGTACAACGTTCTCATTCCCGTTGCCGTCGTCCTGAACATCCTTCCTCCTTCACTGGCAATGCCCACCACGTCATTACACGTAGATATGCAGTTCATGAGGAGAAGGAGGAGCAAGCTAGCGCGGACATGACATGAAGACCGCGTTGCTGCTGCATACTCGGCTCCAAGCGGAAGGATTTTGCCATGCAAATTTCATTCCGCATCTTTTAAAGCCGGGCTTTACGTGTCGTTGCTTCGAGAACCATGCCTAGAGTGCGAGCGGAGTAGACCAAGCAACGTGTTATCGTATATTCGCTGAAGACCTCACGTCGCTGTCCCTGAGGATCTCCTCCATCACGAAACTCCTCGTTCCTCACATTTTCAACCCCTTTTAAATTCTGATCCACTCAATTTTTCGGCATCTTTTTTACTACTCATACTTCTTCCTGCAGATTAAAAGATGGAAGGGAAAATATGTAGACGTAGAAAAGATGTGCAAGTCCGAGTATTTGCGAAATTATGAAACAGATTTTCCCGCAAATCCATTGGAATAAACTCTTCATTGAATTGAGTGAGTATGGAAATATTAATTTAGAAAACCTGACATAACCTGAAATGAGGTTACAAAGTTCAGCATGTTATTCTTGGTTCAGCTATTCATGTTTTCACTACTTATCTTGAAAAGCAAACGATGCAAGGAAGTAAAAAAACTATGGAAATGAAAAGATCAGCGACAACCCAGTTTTTATAAATGTGCACAAAAATTCAGGCGTTTTTGCCGACACCGAGCATGCTTACGAAATCTGCTAGCTTGCAGCGCATTCACAGGAAACTCTACGCAGTAGGAAAAACCTAGAATCGTGGTAAATGTGGTAAGCAAAGTATGGTATTGGAAAAAAATGAATCTGGAATTCTGTGGGTGAATAAAATATCGCTCCATGAGATCCGAGATCGATTTTAATCTCTATATACTTTTTCGGAACAATTTCGCTGGTATGATAAATAACAATTTTGTTTAAGCTTCCTACATGAGTCATTTGATATGTTTTTCATTAGACTTTACAAGGAATTCCACTTTTCCATAGGTATCACCGTCCATTTTGGTTAAATCTAGATTTGGCACAATGCAGTATTGAATTTTACATTGGATACCAGCTTTCCATAAAGCTTTTCATCCGATTTTAATTCCATTTATGGAATTACTTTAAATACAGTACATAAACGTGATGGCCACTGGCAGTTAATCTACTCTTCGCTGTGTTTTTCCCCCCCCAACTGCTATCAATAATTTGGCTCTTTATTTTATATCCATTACATCATATATATAGTTACTTTTTTAGTGAAACATATTCCTGTAAAATGCTGAAAAATCCATATTCATATTTTTTATTAGGATGATCAAACACATGAACGTAAAATGAAATGGATGAAAAGGTTAATTCCACTCGTCCATGTGTATGCGTCAAGTATTCCTGAGCAAAACCAACGATATCAGCTTTAGTCTCACATTAGCTTTAGTTTCCAAGATTGGAAAGCATATCATCAGCATTTCGTGGCACTCAAACAGTGGAAGACTAAGGATTTATTTTCGAGTACCAGCTAATCCAACAAGGATTACGGCGCTGTTTCTGGAAAATCCTGACACGAAGAATTGGGTTGAGAGTGAAAAAACGAAAAGACAAAAAAAATGCAGTGAGTGAAGCAACGATTTGCCAGGATAGAAACCCTCTTCAATGTTGTGCGAGGTAGAATACGAACTCTATCGATCCAACGCGTTTTCCGTTCGTTTTATTCCTAAAATTCCGGAAGACAAAACGAGGAATGTTATGCGTTCTAGGGAGGAAACACACAAAGAGGAAAAGCACATCGACGCTTGGGTAGCTCTTGACTATACTTTATCGCTCACTTCAACCAGCTTACGAAGCGATAAGTGTTGACGCGGCATTTGATACGCTTGAAATACCTTCTAGACTCCATTTCACTGACTCCCATTTATTCTTCTTTCAACACTGTACTATTTATTCGCACTCGATTTTTCAAGCAGTTACAAACATTTAGCATCTCAGCCAGCTCATATCACTAGAAATAGCTTAATGATTTGCATAAAGTCCGGTTAAAATATAGCTGCTCGATTATTTTAAACCACTTTGTTTCATTAGAGAAATCCTCGTCTACTGCTATTTCTGATACTACAAAAAAAAGTCAGATTTGTAACTGAATTTTTTATTATACATAAACACGATAACCTAGTTCATGCCTATTAAGGGGAGGGAGTCAGGTAAAAAAGATTGATTTTGGAAATTCAATATCACCCAAATCCTATTGCATATAAAAATGCCCAATGCACTATATTGTTGGTACTCGATGAAAGGATTTTTTACTGTCGTCTAACTTGCATATACTTCTTAATATTATCTTAAGCAAAGTTCTTAGGTTTTCCATTCTGCGCATGATTCAGATCAAACTACTAGGCAGATTGAAATGGTTGACATCTCATTTTCTTCTTCATGAAAAGATACATCGGCTAAATGCAGCAAATGTTAATAAAAGGTAATATATTTTAAGTGACATAATTATTAATAATTAAATTTTATGCTATTTTCTAAATCAGTGATTAACTTTGCTTTCAGAATGAAAACAAAATAGTTTGCTCCATTTAGCCGATGTAGCTTTTCATGACGAAGAAAATGAGATGTCAACCATTTCAATCTGCCTAGTAGTTTGATCTGAATCATGCGCAGAATGGAAAACCTAAGAACTTTGCTTAAGATAATATTCACAATCATATGCAAGTCAGACGACAGTAAAAAATCCTTTCATCGAGTAACAACAATATAGTACGTTGGGCATTTTTATATGCAATAGGTTTTGGACGATATTGAATTTCCAAAATCAATTTTTTTTACCTTACTCCCTCCCCTTAACCTAACGCAGCGCATCATCATATAATTTCTTTTTTTCTCGATGAACTCTAATGTCTTGATTTTCTGGAAAGGTTGATTTAACCTGATATTCAATTAGTTCTCTTAAGTATAAGAATCAATCATTCTATGACCATTTGTTATTTATCTATAAAGTTGCTTCATAGACTCTCAGTTAGCGCATAAAATTGATGGCATTGCTTCGAAGATTCTGCGGTATTGTCAATCTACATTCTTGCCAACCATCCGGAGGTTACCAGAATTTTATTCTTTTTTAGTGCATAAAATAAAAGGGCAGTGTATAGTGAGAATTTCAATGTTCGTGAATACAGGAAGAGGAAGCAGGATGGGAATTGTAGTCGAGAACAATATTTTTTATGACACTTTATGCAAACAGTGAGACGAGCCAGTGGAACCAGAAATTGCGGGCTTCACTTGTCCTTGGTCAAAAAGCTTCAGGGTCCAAAGTAAAGACAGAAGAGGAAGACGATAGGCACAGGACAATAAAAGAACTTTTCAACGACCCTTCAGAGTGCACGTTGTTGAATATTTATGATGTACTATATTTACTTGCCTTCAGGTATGACAGGGTTTGAGAAAGAAAGATTCTTCACGCATAATGTAATGTATTCCATTGTCGGATTACACGAATCTAAATCAGGTGGATTGTCAATTTATTTTTCAGTTTTCTTTGTCTCAAAGAAATTTTGTTTGATATTCGTTTGTTTAATTTTTGTTTTCTTGCATCAATTTTCGAAATGCACTCCAAATGGTGTAAATGTGAGCAAAACTGAATTCACTTGACGTCAATCTGTTGATAAATTTAAATGTTGGAATTTGTTTTTCGCTTTGTAAGTTTTCCAAATGCGAAGAAATTTTTATGTTTTACGTTTTGAATTGTTTTAAGAATCGCTTTCTCCTAATAGTTTTCACAAATTATGACATAATCGGTTAAGATTTTCTTCATGAATGGACCAATACGAAAATATGATTTTAGTGAAGCCTGCTAAAATATATCTTGCATACAAATAGCGTACATTGATTCCTCATTGTTTTATAACTATGAATAGGTCTCTGCGAGGAAGTCAAATTGATCATCACATTTCACCATAAAAGTTGCTCAATCTAACTTATTAAATAATGAGAATACATTTTGCAAAGTTTTACTTTGCAGACTTAAAAAAAAAATGAAATTCTGTAAAAACTGTTTAGGTGACGTTTGTAATATTCATCTTCACTCATTAGTTGCCCCAAATCTCAGATCCAAGAAATAAAGTGAGTTAGTTAAGATAATTACGAGGATTTTAAATTCCTTCCACGATTGCACTGAGACATCACGAATGCAGTGAAGTACACGGATAAGTACGATTAACACAAAAATCAAAGTCCGAAAGTACTTGCAGGGTTTATTGTAGGCACTACGATTTAGACACGTTAATGAGGGTATTCAGTCTACGATAGAAAGCGACGTTTCTACAGTGCGAGGGAAAGAGATGGAGATAGAATTTCAGTGCAACTCTCACCGTTCGTGAGGCCACGCCGTTGGATTTTCGCCAATCGACGCTGCAATTAGCAGAATTCATTGGACACGAGAAGGGCTGCAATACGTGGCGGTGGCGAAAGCTCACCGACACGAGCTTTCAGTCGCTTTACATCGCTTACTCAGCGATTTTCGAAAAACGATCCGCGTAATGCGGATCCGACCAAAAGGGCGCAACTGTGCTCCTACTATATATATATATATATATATACAACCCTATTCCAAAAATCCGTTTTTTTGTTGTATTTACCCCGTTCGGCAGGCATTCCGCCTATTACTGGGGCGGCCCGGGTTTGTAGCCAGTTCCCGGTCAGGGTCTGGCCCGGATCAGTAATCAGACCCCCACGCGGCCCTATCCGGCTTCCCCGTCTGTATCGCATTCACCTTAGCATTTATATCATGGGTATAGACATACTGCGGAAAACCTATGCCAATAACCCCATGGAAAATTAAATATATCCGATCTAATCCCCTTTTTGGCGGATAATACATTTTTTATTAACAGGATTAATAACAGAATACAGATCCTAATATTTGGCATGTCCGAGAAATTTGTAGCGTTACATCAAACACAAATCAGGCCCTTACTGGGCGGTGACAGGGCCTGACAGGGCCTGACCAGCGCCAGATGTAACACTCCAGATTTCTATTCCGGTAGTTATGAAAATATTTTTTAAAATTAACTGTCAAATTCACATAATTTCTTTTAATCCACTACATATGTGTTCATTCTCTCACTTGTTATAATCAATTCTAAATTGCTAGTATGAGAGCGTGGATTGTGCTAAAAAAGGGCGGATAGCAGGACATTAGTGTCGGAACCTCTGAAAATATACGACTTTTGGAGTGGATGTTGGCCCACTTTTCCGATTTCGCATCGCGAAACCCAGCGTTCCAACATATATACCGAGATTCCACCACTGTACTCATAAAATACAACAACCCCTTACGAATGATTTACGTACGAGCTAGCGCAGCTTCGCTTCTCGTATGCACCTCGCCATTCTATCCCGTGTCCTCGTTACACCCATATAATTTTCCGACGACGATATTATTTCATTGAAATGTATATTCCCAGTTGAAAGGTATATTTATATTTCAGTTATTTATTCAGTGTTTTCCAATAGTACGACGGCTACCACTTTGTGTGAGTACTTTATACTTAGAAACGTGATACCAACTTTTTCCAAAGGCTTTAGAAATTTTAAAGGGGTATCGGATTAATGTGGAAAATATATGCTAAAAGTGCTAAATTAAATAGAATTTAAAGCAAAAATAGCCTGCAAAATATAAATATTTTTAGTTTTGTTCTCTTAAGATTTTAACCACACGATCGATTCTCGTTAAATTCTATACGAATAATTTTTCAATGTTGGTCCATGTGTGCAGAAAATCACAACCCAATATTTCAACATTTGCAAGAGTCTCAAATAAAAGTTTACTTAAACTGAAATGCAATAACAGTTATTTTCGAACGATTTACAAGAAATTCAATTGCAAACGTTGTTCTTGTATCTTTTATAACGAAGTACAAAAAAGTATCACGAATAACTCATATCGTTATGTCGCAACTCAAGTGAAAATATTATATGAAGATTATATATAAAAATTTATATAGAAGCTATATACGAAAGTGGACATATAGAACATTTATATATTTTGTATAGCTCATATGAATTTATAGAATTAATTTTTAAAGACTATATAGAATCAAATATATTTTATATAGTATCATATATTGATTCAATATAGTTCTTTTAAAATTAATTATATAAGTTCATATGGATTATACAAAATATATAAATATTCTATATGTCCACTTTCGTATATAGCTTCTATATATAATCTTCATGTAATATTTTTACTTGGGAAACAATATTTAGATAAATAATTTAATTAATTTTCATGTACCAAATTCTGAAAAAAATGTTTTATACAGAAATATGAACTTCGATCCATTTTGATTGAAGAAAAAATTTTCAATCAAAATGCCTAAGGAGATAAAAACTCAAATTATAGTTTTTATTCATACTAATATTATGAAAATCGGTCATGATAAAATCAACGAACAAATAAAAATTATTCCTCTGATAATGATATTATGTTATATCCTGTGTGGATTTTCGCCTTGCTAGAGACACTTATGATTGAAAGTTAGCATGATGAGACATTTACAATGTGTGAGAGAGAACAGAGTGCGATCTGGATCGGGAACGCCCGGATCGTCGCGGGCGGCACGTTTACGTACCCGAATGGAGTGAGACTCTAAACGAGCCAGGTTGCAAGCCCATAAACTCACCTCGTTTACGAGCTTAGTCCTTACGTGTGATTTATGCGGACGCTAGTGAGGTAGCATGGGTCGTGTGGCTCATAACTATAAGTCTATTATATATGTATAACCTGTTTTATACTGCCGAACTAATAGTTAATACAAATTGAATCTAATAAAGTCCATTTTGACAAAAGTTTTTGCTGATGTCATTTAATAATCGAAATAGTACAATCTATTGGAAACAGAAACGCATGAGCTATTTATATTATAAATTCGCTTGCGTAAAAAAAAAATACAAAAACTTTAATTATCCTTGTACATTTACGTGGAAGATCAATAATGATTTGGTAAATTGTATATAAAAAAACTGAATATGTATTTTTTATTTTTATTTTAGTGCTTTTAGCGAGAAGATTTTGTTAATAAAGTTCAGACATTTTTGGTTAATTTCACAATTTTTGTTTGTCAATTTTGTGTAATGCTTATTATAAAATGTTGGTCATTTACTATAATAAGATTATAATATATTGTTACTCCTAATTTAACAAACAAAAATTTATAAACCCAACAAATTTACATTAATAGATAATTTAAAAAATTGCACTGCGATTTCAAAAAATAATTTGAAACTGCGTAAAATCGACGAACGAGAAAGTTTTGAGGTAATGAAAGTTTCCAGTTGGAGTTTTAGTTTTTTTACAAAATTTAAAAGCACTCTTCAGCCGAGCACTTAGTCGACGTAATATGTTAAGCTGTAATAAAAAAAAATACCAGCGAAAATTGTAAAACTTCAATAAGACTTTCACACTATCGAAATAAAATTTCTTTCACAAAGATCCTGTAAAAAGATCAATAATTACGCTGCAAAACTCTAACTTAACAAACAAAAATTTATAAACCCACCAAATTTACATTAACAGATAATTTTAAAAATCGCACCGCGATTTAAAAAAATAATTTGAATCTGCGTAAAATCGATTAACGAGAAAGTTTTGAGGTAATGAAAGTTTCCAGTTGGAGTTTTAGTTTTGCTACAAAATATAAAATATAAAAGCCAAGCACTGAGTCGACGTAATATGTTAAGCTGTAATAAAAAAAAAACAGCGAAAATTCTAAAACTTCGATAAGACTTTCACAATATCGAAATAAAATTTCTTTTACAAAGATCCTTTAAAAAGATCAATAATTACGCTGCAAAACTCTAATTTAACAAACAAAAATTTATAAATCCACCAAATTTATATTAACAGATAATTTTCAAAATCGCACCGCGATTTCAAAAAATAATTTAAAACTGCGTTTGAAATCGACTAACGAGAATGTTTTCAGGTAATGAAAGTTTCCATTTGGAGTTTTAGTTTTGTTACAAAAAATATAAAAGTAATCTCCAGCCAAGCACTTAGTCGACGTAATATGTTAAGCTGCAAAAAAAAAAAAAACAGCGAAAATTCTAAAACTTCAATAAGACTTTCACACTATCGAAATAAAATTTCTTTCACAAAGATCCTTTAAAAAGATCAATAATTACGCTGCAAAACTCTAATTTAACAAACAAAAATTTATAAACCCACCAAATTTACATTAACAGATAATTTTAAAAATCGCACAGCGATTTAAAAAAATAATTTGAAACTGCGTTAAATCGACTAACAAAAAAGTTTCGAAGTAATGAAAGTTTCCAGTTGGAGTTTTAGTTTTATTACAAAATATAAAAGCACTCTTCAGCCAAGCACTTAGTCGACGTAATATGTTAAGCTGCAAAAAAAAAAAAAAAAAAACCAGCGAAAATTCTAAAACTTCAATAAGACTTTCACACTATCGAAATAAAATTTCTTTCCCAAAGGTCCTTTAAAAAGATCAATAATTACGCTGCAAAACTCTAATTTAACAAACAAAAATTTATAAACCCACCAAATTTACATTAACAGATAATTTTAAAAATCGCACAGCGATTTAAAAAAATAATTTGAAACTGCGTAAAATCGACTAACAAAAAAGTATTGAAGTAATGAAAGTTTCCAGTTGGAGTTTTAGTTTTGTTACAAAATATAAAAGCGCTCTTCAGCCAAGCACTTAGTCGACGTAATATGTTAAGCTGCAAAAAAAAAAAAAGAAAAAAAACCAGCGAAAATTGTAAAACTTCAAATAAAATTTCTTTCACAAAGATCCTTTAAAAAGATCAATAATAATGCTTCAAAACTGCTAGATCAGTTAATAATAAAGTTTCAAGGTAATTAGAGTTTCCAGTTAGAGTTTTGCAGAATGTGAAAGCATCCTTCCGCAAAGCACTTAGTCGTCGTAATGTTCGTGTATTTCATTGGCAGTAGCAATGCCAAGAGACGTATAGCATTTTCCGTGAGTGAGCCTGGGGGCATAGGTCACCGTGCAGTCGAAGAAATAAACCGTCCGCCTCGTGGTTACGATGTACATAGCCTTAATGCTGGGGCTCTTGCTGTGGATGCGAAATTTTAGCTGCTGGCTCGGTTAATTTCCGTTCAAGTTGGCGAGCAACGGGCAACGAGTGTTTCTGACCAGCACGTTTCCGTACGAGGCTCGCGCCAACAGTATGAGCTACCGTAGGTTCTCTTCAGTTGCCGTGGCAAGCAAGCTGGACTAGTAGTAACACACGTGTGAGAAGAGCACGTACTGCAACGAGTAGTAAGTACATAGAAGCCCTCGTTTTCACCGCATCCTGCATGTACGAAACTATTTCTCGTCGTCCTTTACTTGTCTGTACTTTCCGCCATGCGGCCAGTGTCGAGAATATCCATACACACTCGTTGTATTATGTACACAGTCACCGTGTATATTCTAAAACATGGCCTACCTCAATGGTGCTCTGTACCTCTGGAGCACCAGCCTCTAGGTTTTGCAACGTCATAACCACCGATAACTAACGATACTCGTACACGTATATTATAGTTTCGATTCTCGCACTAAACTATTGTAGTCATGAACAGGATTTAATTCCTCGACGTGAAACATGCAATGTTTCGTAAACAATACATGTTTCGAAATATGTTATGTAATGTAAACTCAAATTGCGTCCAAGACACAATAGTCGTGGTTAGGATAACGATGAGATTTGTTAAAAAGTTACCACGAAATAGTTAAGGAAATTATTGGCTTGTGGTAGATGGTTGGAAAATTCAAGATTATGTTATATTCTGTTTGATTGTATATCGCATATTCTAACACAGAAAATACCGGTTACATGCCTTTTTACCATGAATTTAAAAAAATGATATTTGTCCGTTTCTGATTTCAGAATTCACAGATCCGACTTCCGGTCGGAAAATACGACAATAATTTTTTTCTTCAAGATATCAAATTTTTGCCTTCACTAGCTATTTCAAGTCGCATATTCTACCACAGAAAATGCCGGTTAACATGCCTTTTTACCATGAATTTAAAAAAAATGATCTTTGTGCGTTTTTAATGTCGGAATTCACAGATGTGACTTTCGGTCGAAAAATCCAACGAAATTTTGTTTTCTTTAAGATATCGAATTTTGACCTTCACTATCGTTCTGAAGTCGCATATTCTACCCAGAAAATGCCGGTTACATGCCTGTTTACCTTAAATTTTAAAAAAGTGACTATTTTCCGTTTCTGATTTCAGAATTCACAGATCCGACTTCCGGTCGGAAAATCCAACCGAAATTTTTTTTTCCTTTAAGATATCGAATTTTGGTCTTCACTATCGTTCTCAAGTCGCATATTCTAACCCAGAAAATGCCGGTTACATGCCTTTTTACCATGATTTTAGAAAAAGTGACTTTTTTCAGATTCTGATTTCAGAATTCACAGATGCGACTTCCGGTCGGAAAATCCAAACGAAATTTTTTTTTCTTTAAGATATCGAATTTTGGTCTTCACTATCGTTCTCAAGTCGCATATTTTACCCCAGAAAATGCCGGTTACATGCCTTTTTACCATGAATTTAAAAAAAGTGACTTTTTTCCTCTTCTGATTTCAGAATTCACAGATCCGACTTCCGGTCTGAAAATCCAACCTAAATTTTTTTTTCATCCAGATATACAATTTTGGCCATCACTATCGTTTTCAAGTTGCATATTCTACCCCAGAAAATACTAGTTACAAGCCTTTTTACCATGAATTTAAAAAAAGTGACTTTTTTCAGTTTCTGATTTCAGAATTCACAGATCCGACTTCCGGTCGGAAAATCGAACCGAAATTTTTTTTCTTTAAGATATCGAATTTGGTCTTCACTATCGTTCTCATGTCGCATATTTTACCCCGGAAAATGCCGGTTATATGCCTTTTTATCATGATTTTAGAAAAAGTGACTTTTGTCCGTTTCTGATTTCAAAATTCACAGATTCGACTTCCGGTCGGAAAATCCAACCGAAATTTTTTTTTCTTCCAGATATATAATTTTGGCCTTCACTATCGTTTTCAAGTCGCATATTCTACCCCAGAAAATGCCGGTTACATGCCTTTTTACCATGATTTTAGAAAAAGTGACTTATTTCCTCTTCTAATTTCAGAATTCACAGATCCGACTTTCGGTGGGAAAATCCGACCTACATTTTTTTTTCTTTCAGATATCATATATTGGTCTTAGAAGAATGCGTAAAACGGCGTTTCTCGCACCGAGTAAAATAAAGACTTTTTTTGCATTACTACTACATGTGTCTGTTTATCCGATAACGCTATAAACGTGTGCAGTCGTGCCAGGATGGTGATTTCACTGCGGTGATGATCGCAAAACCAGAGAAGCGCTACCACCACCACCACCATCATCACCACCATGGGTATATATGACACGAGGATGAGGAGGAAGAGAATGAGGCACTGAAGAGGACGGCTAAACGACACTTCATGCAGGAGCGCGGTTATCGCGTCTGCCGTGCGCTGATACCGGGTGGCTTCCCCGTGTTCCACCACAACCCTCTGCCAACTACCCCGCGACCAACCCCCTACTTCGTCGTCGTTGTCGTCGCAGTTGAGCTACAATTCAGTCTGCCCTACTACCCCAACTCTACTCTACGCTATATATCTATTTATCTACCTATCATCCCTTCGACTCACCATCCATGTCTCATCTTCACTTCCATCATGTCAGATTCATTACTCACTGCAAAATATAAGCAAGAGCACGAAGGATTCAAGAAAGAAAAAATTCCGTGGAAATATATTTTGCAATTCGTTCGTTTATTTTTCGAGCCGTTCATTTCACTAGGAGCAATCACGTGATATTAATATTCACCCTCGTTTTCTTATTCTCCGGGATAAAACTGTCACTGTTATTTGAATTATTATTTTAATAATAAAATTTAAATTAAGGTATTAATTGATTTGACACTAAACTTATAAAATTTGGCAGTATTTTATTCTATTTAGAGGAATTTTTTTTATAATTGATATTCCACGATAAGAAAAACGTAACTTAAAAGTTATATATTTTCGTTTTAGGAAAATTTGTATACAATAATTTTTATAATTTAAAAAAAAATGAATTCAGATCAAAATGTAGTTTTATTTAAGGAAAAATGAATTACAATATATATAAATATATATATAATTTTATTTAATTTAAATTATAAATAGGATTTAAAAGTAAATTTAATTAATTAATTAAATTGATTAAAGTCACCCCGAACAATTGCATTATTGATTTTCGGTAGATTAACTAAAAGTAGAATTGTTTTATTTGTGTTTAGTTTAGCAGATTTTTTTTCGCTGCATAATTTTTAACGGTTTATATAATGGCAAGTTGTGATGAAACTTAAAATTCTTGATTCGCCAGAATTTTATTAGGGATCATTAATTTTTATCCTGAATCATTTGAAAATTATTTTTAATCAGTTCTACAATACAAAAATGTCCACAAAGACCTACAGATCATTTTTGTTAATATAAAATTAATAAGGACTTTATTTATAAAAAAATCTTATTTTATCAAAAAAGTACAGAAATCATTGAACAACATTTTTGTATATTGATTTTAACAAGTATGAATTGTCATGTATAATATAAATATCAAATTTAAAAAAAATATGTATTCGACAAATTTCCACTTTTTTAACTTATAATTTCACCGAATTCATATGTACAAAAACTGGATCTTTGATTTTTAAGATAATAAAAAAATTGTGTATATAATTATTCGTATTATGCACAGATGGATAGATGATGGAAATTCGAATATAGTGTCCGACTGGTCGCATGAGAAAGAAGAAGTGCAGGGACACGAAAATAGAGCTCGGAGGGCGGAAGTTTAAGCGTGTGGAAGAGCGAATGAGGATTGAAGGGATATGGAGTAGCTAGAAGTGTGGAGTATAGTGAGATGGGAAGGGCAAGTGAGCTGTGGAGAAGGGGTAAAAAGTGAGATCTGTATTCCCGACAGGAGCTCGAACACTCAATAGTGTGCTTTA